>JAOWBW010001532.1:0-227147 GCA_026119855.1 Campanula takesimana
CATCCTCATCCTCCAAGTCCAGTCCATCATGGAGGACAGAAGAGCCAGGTTGCGTAGTGCCAACCGGAATATTGAGACGGCGGAAGGCACTTGCACTTGGCTCAGGAGGGGAGGGAGGATCTGCTGCCTTTGGCTTACCCTTAGCAGTGCTGCGCACAGTCTGTTTCTTGCGCGGAGTTCGAACAGGAACATCCTCAGCAGGCGCAGCAGCAGGGGCCTTTGTCGGTGTAGAGTCAGGGAACGCGGCATCCATCCAGTCATCACTGCCTGCGCGTCCCTGAGCAGCAGTAGGATTTGCAGCAACCTTGGGATCCTGCTCCCCCTGTGCAGTATCATCCGCAGCCTCATCCTCAGCAGCAGTCTCATCCATACGAGACTCGCTGTCTTCTCTGCAATAGGGAGCAGCAGTACCAGAAGAGGAAGTCTGATGAATGCAGACTTCTTCTTTGATGGCGCAGGAGTGGGCGCAGGAGGATCCTTGCGCTTCTTCGAAGGTTTGGGAGCAGGAGGAACTGGTGTATCAGACCTGATTTTGATGCAGCAGTAGATCTGACATCAGGAATCACCTTAACCTTTTCAGGCGCAGGTTCAGCAATACCTTTGCCCTGCGCTTGGCTTGCGCGGCTGCCGTTTCAGGCACATCAGGCGCAGTGGCTTAGAGGGCTGCGCAGCAGCTTTCTTTGACTTTGGCGAGGGGCTTCTTCTAGATCAATCATCACCATCACTATCAACCCATGCCTCCTTGTCGGGGCTCTCATCCTTACTCCAGATCTTGCGATACTCACTGTGGCCAATTTCATTGCGCAGTGAATATAGATGAGAAAGAGAATATGTTTTGAAGCAAGGGACCTTCAGGTCTGGGCGCTTCTGTACGAAGGTGCGCAGCTCAGAGATATTCATCAGATACTTGGAAAGGAGCCGACAGTGAGTCTGTATTTGGCTACCTTTTGTCCATGCGCTTGTCGTAGCTTTCAGAAGCGCCAAAGTTCATCAAATAGAACGGAAGAACAATCTAAGGCATCGCCGTTGTAGACGGCAGCGCAGTAAGCCCACTGCTTGGAAATGAACTTGCCCTTATTTCCATTCTTGCAGTTCACAGAATCGCCAATGATGGTGCACAGGTGGTACATCACCTCACCAAACTCCTTGCGATCATGGAGACTCCACTTCTTCACCAGAGTGGATTCCCCAACTAGTTTCTGCGCTAGTTTGTTCTTTGGCTTCAGAATAGACTTCCGGCGCATTATCGACGTTGAAACCGCACAGCTTCTTCAGTGACGCAGGAATAATGCGCACTGAGTAGTTCTGAACAATGGAGCGGATCACATCGATCTTTACCCTGGTGTGCTTGTGCGTCATGGTTACACGCTCTGCGCTCTCGAAAAATTCATCCACCAATGAAGGAACATAGAAGTCCTGATCCAATGTGAAGAGAGGAAGAATTCCAGAAACGTCCATTAGATTGATGATTTTGCGTCCCACTGCGTCTTTTGTAGCGCAGCGATATCTAATTCCCATCCTTGTAGAAAGTAGAAAGAATTCTGCGCAAGACAAGGAATAGTTTAGACAAATATTATTGCGCATGGAGCTTTGCGCATGCGCAGATAGCGCAAAGAAATTGATACGCAGAAACTCATACAGATATAAAGAATGCGCAAAATATAAGGATGCATGCGCAAAATCATAAACACTTAAAGAAAATTAAGCGATCCAAAGTATATTTAAAGAATAAGAACTTGAAGAGCACGAAATGACTGTTCATGAACACTAAAAATCAAAGATTGACCAAAATGAACAAAAAGCATGTCAAAATGACCGCATAACAGAGACGAAAACAACCAAGCAAGTATGAAAGTCAACAACAACAAATAAGCCCAGAAATCAAGAATAACTGTTCGTCTGCTCAGGAAATTTTCGGACCAAAAAGTTTGCAGAAAGCGATTAAAAAGATCATTGATCATAAAATAAAGTATATAAAGGAGTAGATCAGAGAGAGACGAACCCAAAACACCAAACGATTTCAAATGATTAACAGAAAAGAGAGAAATCGAAAAAGGGAGTTTCAAGAACTCGAAATAGCAACAATGGCGGTTAATGAATAAACTGAGTTTTGAGGATCAGAAGTTCTTACCATATCGTCGACGGGTTTGGTTTCTTCGACTGGAACCTCAACGACCGGTTCATGGACCTCAACTACCTTTGCTTTCGATTTTCGGGAGCCATATATAGAGGAAAAGTATAGACAGAGAAGAGAGAGAGAGATGCGGTTGAAGATAGTCAACGAAGAAGAAAAGGAAAGCTTTGGAGAAGCAAGAGAGATTTCAGAGAAGGAGAAAATGATTGAAACGGGAAAACTTTTGGAAGTTGGTAAGAAATGAGAGAGAAAAGAGAGATTTGGTGAAAGAGATTGAAAGCAGAAGAGAGAGAAAGAGAGGGGTCGGATGTTTTATCTAGAAAAAGGAAAATGCGTGACGTCAGCGCAGGGGTAGCTATGTAATTCGCAGAAGTGGGACACGTGCTGCGATGACGTGGACCAACCGGATGCGCGCGTGCGTGCGCAGTCCTAGCGCGCGCGTGAGTGAGAAGTTCTAGGTCGGTCAAGTCGAGTCAACTTCCTCATTAATGCGGAGTCAGAGAAAGGATTGGCGCACGTTAGCGGGGTGACGTGGCCGAATGGGAACGCGCGTGCGCAGTCTTTGCGCGCGCGTGTCAGCGAAATAGAGTCTGACGGTTGTCACATCACCTTCTTCATTGATGGTGAGCAGACATTCGAAAGCAGGCGCTGTCACAATCGCAGTTCGCATTGATGACACTGGGATATGCGCAGGGTAAGATAGTAATTTCCCAAAAAGATACAAAAATTAAAGGCGCGGGAAAATTTTAAATACACAAGTACCCTTGTGAATTAGCGTTGACTTTTCAGTCAGGGACCTATGTGTAATTTCTAATGAATAGAGTACTTACCTGCGATCCACGAAGAATTACGCATGTTAAAGTCATGCGCAGAGCTTTAGGTAGCGTAATAGATTCTTTAAATCTCATTGGTTTCATGCGCAAATGAATTACTGCGCAGTACAATGTTGCGCAGGTGTTGCTTGTATGCACGAAACTTTACCTATATGAATACTTATCAACCAAACACAAGATTGTTAGTAATAACAAATCATATGGACAAATTAGCTGAGTTCAAGCATACCCATTTCTCCTCTCAAGAAGATGAATCTCTTTGCATCAAGAGCCTTTGTGAGGATATCAGCAATTTGATTATCTGTGCCCACGTGCTCTAAATGTATGTTTCCCTTTTCCACGTGGTCCTTGAGAAAATGGTATTTGATGTCAATGTGCTTTGTCTTTGAATGCATGACGGGATTGTTGGATACTGCTATGGTGGACATATTATCGCAGAAAATTGGACAATTTCCTTCATTAATTCCGTAGTCCACTAGTTGTTGCTTCATCCAGAGGATTTGGCAGCAGCAGCTTCCAGCAGCAATGTATTCAGCTTCAGTAGTGGAAATGGACACAGCAGCTTGTTTCTTGCTTGCCCACGCAACAAGTCGATTTCCAAGGAAATGACAAGTCCCACTTGTGCTCTTCCTGTCTATTGTGCATGCTGCGTAGTCTGCGTCTGAATAACCTAGCAAATCAAAATTCGAATCTTTGGTGTACCAAAGTCCAAGGTTAACAGTTCCAGAAAGATAACGAATAATGCGTTTAACAGCAGCTAAGTGCGCTTCTCTAGGGTCCGCTTGATAGCGCGCACAGACACAAACACTAAACATAATATCTGGCCTACTTGCAGTAAGATAAAGAAGAGAGCCAATCATACCTCGATATAAAGTTTGATCAACTTTCTTACCTTTTAAGTCTTTGTCAAGCTTATTGCCAGTGGCCATTGGAGTGTCGTATGCTTTAGCATTTTCAAGTCCAAATTTCTTGATTAAGTCCCTTGTGTACTTGGCTTGATTTATGAAGATGCCATCATTCAATTGTTTGATTTGAAGCCCGAGGAAGAAAGTGAGTCCTCCCATCATGCTCATTTCAAACTTGCTTTTCATGAGCTTCTCGAAGCGCTTACAGAGTAACTCATTAGTAGAACCAAATATAATATCATCGACATAAATTTGAACAAGTAAAGAATGATCATTATACTTAGCAATAAAAGAGTTGTGTCGATTTTACCGCGCTTAAAGCCTTTCTCTAGCAGGAATTTTGATAGGGTATCGTACCATGCTCTTGGAGCTTGCTTAAGTCCATACAAAGCTTTTTGAAGCTTGAAGACATGATTTGGAAATCTGCTATCTTCAAATCCAGGAGGTTGAGCTACGTAGACCGTTTCTTGGAGTTCTCCGTTGAGAAATGCGCTCTTCACATCCATTTGATAGAGCTTGAATTTCTTGTGAGACGCATAAGCTAAGAAAATTCTTATAGCTTCAAGTCTTGCTACAGGCGCAAATGTTTCGTCGTAGTCGATTCCTTCCTCTTGCCTATAGCCTTGCGCAACCAGCCTTGCTTTGTTTCTGGTGATGCTTCCATTCTCATCCATCTTGTTTCTGAATACCCATTTTGTACCGATAACTCCTTGGTCATGAGGTCTGGGTACCAAAGTCCAAACCTTGCAGCGCTAAAATTGGTTAAGCTCTTCTTGCATAGCAGTAACCCAGCTTGAATCTTGGAGCGCTTCATCAATCTTCTTTGGTTCGATTTGAGAGATAAAGGAGTGATATTCATCATCAAAGTTTGATGCTCTCCTAGTACGAACCCCTACATTGAGATCACCAATGATGTTTGAAGTTGGGTGATCTCTAACTTCACGAACCTCGGGAGGTAAGTTAGGTTGAGTGGTAGGAATACGAAGATCTTCAATGGGTACTTCATTTGCTCCAGCATCAAGGTCATCGAAGGTGATTTGCTGAAGCGGAGAAACATCATGTGCAGGAGGAGGAGTTTGCGCATCAGGAGTCGTCACTTCTGGCGCAGCATCGGTTGTATGCGCATGCGATGGACTTTCTTGATTCTGGTTTTGATTTTCTTGATTAACATTCTGCGCAGGTGCAGTTTGAGGCTGCGTACCTGTCTCAACATGCTCAGCAGAATCATCAGAATCATTTGGAGCCAAATGTGGCTCAAGGAGAGAATGCTTATCAAAAGTAACATGTACAGATTCTACAATTACTAGAGTAGTTCTATTAAAAACACGAAAAGCTTTAGAATGTTTGGCATACCTAACGAAAATACCTTCATCTGCTTTGGCGTCGAATTTACCTCTATGATCTTTGCCATTGTAGAGGATATAGCATTTGCAGCCAAAAATCTTGAAGAAAGCAATGTTGGGCGCTCTTCCTCTCCATAGCTCATATGGAGTCTTGTTGTAGGCTTTGTTGATGAGGGATCTATTCTGAGTGAAGCAAGCAGTGTTGACAGCTTCTCCCCATAAATACTTTGGAAGTTTAGCTTCTGCTATCATTGTTTTTCCAGCCTCAATCAACGTGCGATTCTTTCTTTCCACAACGCCATTTTGTTGAGGAACTCCAGCAGCAGAGAAATTGTGATCAATTCCATGGTCATCGCAGTATTGCGCAACACCGTTATTTTTGAATTCAGTTCCATTGTCTGATCTAACACTAACGATGTCGTCTTCCTTTTGAGTTTGGAGCCTTCGAAAGAGAGCAGTCAATATATCATAGCAGTCATCTTTGGATATCATCATTTCGACCCATGTGTATCTTGAGTAGTCATCCACCACGACTAAGGTATATTTGTTTCCTCCAATGCTTGCGGTGGTGACCGGTCCAAACAAATCCATGTGAAGCAGTTGTAAACATTTGGAAGTTGAGGAAGCAATCTTGATGGAGAAAGACTGCTTAGGTTGTTTACCGAGCTGGCATGCTGCGCATTTTGTATCATGATGGTCAGCTACTTTGGGTAGTCCTTTGACAAGATTTTCCCTTCCAAGCTTAGCCAAATATTTGAAGTTCAAATGACTTAAGCGCTTATGCCATAGCCAGCTGCTTTCACTAACATTCTTTGCTACAAAACAGAGATTAGTGATAGACTTTACAGCAGTAAGATCAATAATGTAAACATTAGTCTTACGAGTCCCTGTGAGCAAAGTTAGTCCGGATATGCCATCTTTAATGTAGCAGTGCGTAGCAGTGAAATGACATTCCAAACCTTTATCGCAGAATTGAGATATGGATAGCAGGTTGTGCTTGAGTCCTTCTACGAGAGCAACTTTCTCAATGCACACTTTATCTTTTCTGATTCTTCCATATCCAACTATGTGCCCTTTGTTGTTATCTCCAAAAGTTACAGAGGGACCTCTTCCTTCATGCACATCTTCAAGAGCAGTGACATCTCCAGTCATGTGTCTAGAGCATCCACTGTCGAGGTACCATATATGCGCTTTAGCTTGTGAAGAGTGCGCAGTGAAGCAGGAGACCTGAAAGGTAGACATTAAGAACGCAGGTCCCCTTTATTCTTGGGTCCTAGAGTTAGCAACTTTTGACAACCCACTCCTGTCTGACCTTAGGATTTTTACGTCCCTTGGCATTAGGAGTAAATCGCAAAAGGCATTCTGCAGCCTTGTGACCTAAACCATCATACACAACACAATGATGAAAGCCACTTATAGATTGGGTTTTTACAAACTCTTTACTTTTCTTTGGCGCAACATTCTTTACTGGAGCAGATGAACTTGCTTTGACAAATATCATTTTCTGAGGTTTGGGTGCGCTTTTCTTAAGAATGCGCATCTGGCGTTGGGGCGCATGGATTTCATGCGCATGACCCTTTTGCGCAGTTTTGACATTCGAAGTTGAAGCGCAACCATAGTCAGAATATGAGTTGTCATGCGCAGGTTCAACTTTAGCCTTACCCTTGGCTTTTCCAGTTTGCTTCTTTGGGTAGACATAATGGAAATTTAGTCTCTGGACTTTCTCCTGTCCTTTACCCACTGAAGCAGAATGCTTTGCTTTAGGAATTTCAATAGTTTGCTGTGGTGTAAATTCCTTTTCCTTTTCAGAGCAAACTGCGCATTTAAAGTTATCACTAGTTGAGAATCCCAAGCCTTCCTTGTCTCCACTAGCTTTTTGGGATTCTAGAATTTGGTCCATAGTGACACGAGATTTGGTCCACTCATTAGTGATCTTTGTGAGATCAGCTACTTGAGCAGCCAATTCTTCGTTTCTTACTTTAAATAGCTCATTTTGATCTGTGAGAAAACGGTTCTTTTCAGTAAGAGGAGTCATGCTTTTAATCTGCTCCTTAAGGAGGGTGATCTCAGATTTTAAAAGAGTTTTCTCCGTCTTAAGCTGTGAAATTTCTCCAATTGATAAATCCACTGCTTCTTTCATAGAGTTAAATTTCTTGATTACCTTTTCAGCTTGCTGAAAAATAGACTCGCGCTCAGCAGCAGAGTCATTCTTTTCTATTACAATTTCAGCAGGAATTTCAAGAGATTCTTTGCGTGAGGGCGCAGCTACAAATTTCTTTGATAGGTCTGCTCTGGCAAACAAGTACTTGCCATTCTGTCTGCTTGGAGTCAGATGTCCCATTTCCACCAGTTCAGTGATAGTGGGACCTTTCTTCTTTGTTCTTGGCGCAGCCTTTGTGTCCGCATCTTGATCATTGTCTGAATCGCTATCAGCATCAGCATTTGCCATCAAGCAGAGCAGTCCATCCTCAGAGTCATCATCATCGCTGTCTTCAGTGTCAGTCTCTATCCAAGTCTTCAGTTCCTTTTCTGCGCAGTCTTCTTCAGCAATCATCCGCGCTGCCTTGATGATCTCTGCGCATTATTCCTCTTCATGTACTCATATTTTGGAGTGGGACATTTTGAAGCAAAATGACCGGGCTTTCTGCAGTTGTAGCAGACAATTCTTCATCTTTCTTTGAGTCTCTGCCACGAGAGAATTTAGCAGGTGGTTTGCTAGAGGATCCAGGTTTAGAGAATTTCCTGAATTTTTGGAATCGCTTAACAAACATAGCGAAATCATCATCATCCATTTCGAGTAAAGAGGAAGTTGAGACTTTGTCTGAGGTTTGAGTAGGCGCAGGTTCCTTTTGCGCAACATAGGAAACAAGCTTTCCTTTGCCTTCAGTTTCGTCGATTCGATCAAGCTTTAGCTCATACACTTTTAAGTTAGCGTATAAGCTGCGCAGAGGCCAAGTATCTAGAAATCCAGAATCTTCCAGATGACTTGCTTTGTGCACATATCTGGAACCTAGCGCATCTAAGAATTGAGAATTGACTTCTTTATTAGTGAAAGTAGTTCCAAGAGATTTACAAGAGTTTACAACAGCACAGAAGCGATCATAGGTTTGTCTCAAGGTTTCACCATCTTTTCTCACGAAGCAGTTGAATTTTCTTTGCACCACAAATCTTTTGTTTTCCTTGCTTACTTTGTCTCCATTCACATATCCTTCAATAGCATCCCATAGTTCCTTTGCAGTTCCACCGCTCACAATTTGATTGTGCGTGGAGAGGTCTAGAGTGCTAAGAATGATGTTCCTTGCTCTTCCATCATAGCCAACCCATTTCTTTTCTTCATCAGTCCATTCCTCCTTGTTTTTCTTGATGGTAGGATTCTCCTTATTTGTAGCAGCATCAGGATTAGCCTTCATTGGAATGTAGGGTCCTTCAAGAACGATGTCGTGGAGGATCTCGTCGATAGAAGAAAAATGAGTGAGCATGCAGTGCTTCCAGATTTCGAAGTGATCTTCATTCAGCACTGGGACATGTGAATAGTTAGCCATAGCCCAAGATTTTGAAGCCATCTTGAATCGGCACCCAAGCTGTTAAGCTTGATAAACAACGCAAGTTTAATGAAGGTGTTCGCTCTGATACCACTTGTTGGTCCCAGAGGGGCAACAAGGGTATGAAAAATGCTAGAGGGGGGGGGGTGAATAGCGTTTTAAAATTCTTTTCAAACCCTTTTTGCAAATCAATGGCTTATGCGCACAGTTCTCAAATAAGCTAAGTATAGCGCGCAGAGAGAGTGTGAGATGCACAGCGGAAATTTAAAGCAACACTGCGCAGGGTATACTGCGCAGGGTAAAAACGCACGCGCTAAAGTTTGGCTAAACTGTTGGATAAAATAAGATTCCAAGGCAATAGGCAATAACAAACACAGCAGCAATAGCAGCAATCTAGTAAGATCAAACAAAGCAGTAATTCAGAAATAACTAAGCAGGAAGTAAATAGCAGAAATAATGAACAAGCTATTTGGAGAGGTTCGATCGATGAAAGATCTACGTCCTCTACCAAGATGGTTAGTCTTGGATTTTCTAATGAGATATATATTGATATGAGGAGCTTTTACAAGATTACAACGAATCAAAACTCAAATCAAAATCTAATCAATGAAGAGCAAATCCTAGACTAAACCGGTGTTTCTCAAGAAGTAAGATCTATATGATCGAAGCTTCAAGAGGTGTGTGGGTGGCATAAATTCTGGGCTCTATGAATCTAAGAGATGAAGAGCACGAAGAATTCTGGTGATATGAGGCTTAGGATCTGGGCAGGAGTTTGAAGGTATGAAGGTTTGAAGGTTGTTCTTGAATCTGGGAATAGTAAGCAGCAAACTTCAGAACTTCAGGAATACTTGTAAGCACAAACTCTAGCAACTTGGAAATGAAGATGAGCAGGCTATTTATAGCAGAGAGCTTAAAACTAGCCGTTGGTGCTCTGAGCAAGGACTATGAGCTGGCACAATAGGATTGGTGCGCAGGTGTCCTTTATAGCCGTTGGAGCTCTGATCAAGGTTGATGACCTGGCACAATGTGATTGGTGCGCAGGTATCTTTGAGCCGTTGGAGACTGAGCATGGAGACAAAATTCAAACGCTTCATCTGGAAGGTTGACAGCTGTCTCCATTTGAAATATTATGTTTGAGCGTATCTCCACCGTTGGCTATGCTGAGTGTGCAAGATTTGTCGTTTATGCATAACTAAGCGTACATCTTCTGAGAGCTTTCCAATTTAGGTGATCTGAAAGCATTGAAAACTGTGCAGGGTTGAATGCTGCGCAGAGGAGACCTGCGCAGTGATGTCCTGCGCAGAGAGTCCTGCGCAGTAACCACAGTCTTGCTAAGATCTTCATTCCTTCGCTCCAAGTCCTATATTCTAAGCCTATACTATAAAATGGACTGCTAAAGAAAATGAAGTTATAAAACTTCTTTACATAGGGTTCTAAAGTCCATAAAATACTCTTAGGTGATGGTATCAATCATTTCTAACAAAGATAGGAGGGTTAAGAAGTAAGCATACCCAACAGGAAGCATCCGAAGCTTGTTGTTGATTGATTGCAAACACACGACCTTGAACCTTTGGTTTTCCTGAGGCATCCCTTTTCTGACCCTGAGACGGTCCAACACTACTCCCCGATGGTTGACTCCCCAATCTCGGGCAATTTCTTTGAAAATGGCCAAGTTGTCCACAATTCAAACACTTTCCTTGTTTCTTCCAACACCGCTCCTCACTGTACCCTTCCCTCTGACAATAATTACAAACCCTCTTGCTTTGACCCCCGGAGAAATTACTTTGATTTCTAACACTCGGTTGCCCTTGTGGTTGTCCTCTAAATGGGGTTGAAGTCCCTTGTCCTCCACGATTATCATTCCTTTGCGGTTGTGGTCTACCTTGCCTTCCAGCACTTGTTAATTCCACCTTCCTCTTATGTTCTTCAATGTCGTGCTCCACTTGATAAGCTCGATCAACTGCATCTTGAAACTCTTGTAGCTTGTGGGACACCAATTGAGTTCGGATCACTGTTTTTAAACCCTTAACAAATCTTGTTGCTTTCCTCTCCTCCGTTGCAATCAAATGGGTACAATACCTCGATAGCTTCGTGAACTTGGCTGCATACTGAGCCACCGACATTGTATTCTGTTCCAAGCTAAGAAATTCCACTTCCTTCCGGTCTTGATCCACCCTTGGAATAAAATGTTCCTTAAACTTCCTCAGAAAATTTGCCCAAGTATAAGGTACATGAGCTTCATCCCAACTAGCCTTCAATGTTCTCCACCAGTACTCCGCAGCTCCACTCAACTTGTAGGTAGCAAACCTAACTCGATCTTCATCAGTACAAACTAAGACATCAAATATCTTTTCCATGGACTCGATCCATCTCTCAACTTTGGTCACATCTGGTTCACCATCATAGCCGGTTGGTTTCATCTTTAAAAACTGTTCTAGACCATACCTCGGAGGTGCATGCTCTCCTCCCTGTCTCTGATCATGGATGGTTTTCATTGCAGCCTCAAACATCCCTTGAAACATAGCTCGAGCCTCTTCCCTTACATTACCCTGGCCTGCAGTACCAGACTGTTCACCCTCATGTTCCGGCATTTTTACTGAGTACCTGCATAAAACACTCAACGTTACTCACTCCATACTCAACTACCCTCCTAGGTCACTTAGTCATTCTAGACCATCTACAACCTAGCTCTGATACCAACTTTCGCGCCCCGACCCGTGGTCCTACTTGGCCCCACGTCCGGGACACACACGGAAGACGTCATAAAACATTTTTAGGAAAATTTTTCGAAATATACTTTCTATAAAAAGGTTCACACAACCAACTCGATACTAAACATGACTTCAAGTCACAAAACAACCCTTCACAAACAAGTACTAAGCCACTTGGCTACAACTACTAACTTTACTTACTTAATTACAAACACGAATATCTACTAGAAGAGATGATACAACCAAGTCACGGGTATACTACCCAAAAGGTATTACATTTACATAATGTATCCTTTACTTACACAACCTTTCCCAAAACGTCTTACCCAAAGATCTCCTCGACGTCCTCCCTGAGTGTGTGAACTATCCCCTGGGCTCCTTCTTATCTAAAACGGTAAACAGATAAAGGGTGAGAATAAATCTCAGTAAGTTACTAAAATGCAGCTACATTACATGCTAATATGATAAACATAAAGGAACAATGTCACAAATGATCATATAACACATAGCACAAAATATGAGAGGCTCCCTATCGCCAACCGTCCCATACCGGTTGGAAATAACGACCAACTCATCATGCAACACATAAAGCGGAAATGAACACTCATACATGGATACTGAGCCAAGGTTCTCAAACCAAACCATAGCCATCTGAGAGGCATCAACTGAGCAGCATCGAAGAGCTGAAACGGGTTCCGGAACCAAACAACAACAACAACAACGGGGGAAAATGACACAAAGTCATAACCCAAAGTGCCCAACCTTTGGCCTAAGGAAAGGGGTTAAAAATGGGAAACCAATGATAGGAGCCTTATAATGTACTTGGCTCGGAGACCATTATAATCCCTATTACTGCCCAACACACACAAAAGTACCAGCTGAACTTTACACGCAAGCACCACATAGAAATACTTGCTTAAACGACAATCAGGGGCAATGATTCCAATGTAGGGAACCATGCCAAACACATCAAGAAGATGAATCATTCAACACATCACAAAGTGTTCAACAATGCTCACTTAATCAATTACTAACATTTCACAACACTTGTGTTCACAAAGGAACCAATTCTACCACTTTAGTGATCCACATCAACCATCTAACTACTTTAGAACATTACTCAAAACCTAGACCAAGATTGACCTCTAAACCCCTTAGTTTGAAAACTCTCAACTTTTTCAGACAACTGGGCGGTCGCCCAAACAGGGCTGTGCGGCCGCCCAAAATGCTCTGTCCCAAGAACAAAACCCTTCAGATAGGTGTGCGGCCGCACGCCCAATTTTGGGCGGCCGCCCACATCACCCGGCAGGCCTAAAAACTTAAACAAAATTTACTCCTTTTGTTTCACAACCCAAAATTACCAATACTCATAACCCTTAACATCAGCACTTTCACGAAGGCTAAAACTTAGCCTAAGAACAATACTAACACCCACAATAACCATTTCATACTACTCCCTTTGTCCCAAAATTACAAGTATAAATAAAACATACCAAAACATTGTTTTATCACATACAAAGCATATAAAGCATACTTATGACCATTTTAACATTTAAAGGAGGATTAGTAACTTACCTATTTTCCGGAAAAGATGTCAAGAAAAATAATATTGATCGGTAGATATACTCTATTCAACACCATGAACATTTATATATAATTAGATTTGAAAATGGAGTAGTAAATAAAAATAGGGAAAATAAACAAAACCAAATCTTACCTAGCTCTTTCTTCTTAACAATGGAGGTTTCTCAGAGAAAAGAAATTTTGGGAAATGATGGTGTGCAAACTAAGGGGAGGGAAAGTGAAGAAGAAGTCTCATGAAGAAGAGTTACCCAATTCTCTCAAATCAATCATCCAAGTTCAAATCTTAACACTTAAGCCCCTATAGTTACACTAACACTACTAAATTCCCCCAAATAAACTTTACTACCAACATTTTAACTAACACAAATAATCAAATAAAATGTGCAACTCATATAAGATGATGCAACACATAATATGCACACATAATTTTAAATTAAAATTATCAAAATATAAAATAAATATTAAAATAAATAAAACGGATTTTGGGGTCGTTACAAATGGTATCAAGATCTACAAAATCAAACCAAACAACCCCACCACCTGTATAAAACCTTTCTGGCTATTTTCAAAGTGACCACCAAAGTACATCTTTATACTGAATTGAGGATTCATACCTACAAAACAATAAAATACACAGTACGCACATAAAAAGACAAGCATATTTATAAAAAAGGTATGCTATTCACACAGTACATACACATACACCGAAGCATAACATGTCAAAACCATGTCTTTCACACTGCAGACACGCATATATACAAACAAAAAAAAATCTTAAACAAATACTTTGTCTAACATTAAAGCTTTAACCTTGAAAACATAACCACAAAATATGACCACCATTTCAATTGAAAATCACTAAAACAATGACCACCACTACCTAATTCCATTTAAAAATGGTTAAACATAAAACCTAATTTCAATTGAAAATCGTTAAAATTATACCCAAGTTTTAGATTCATACCGTAAACAGGTGTACCATCAGCCTCGTTTTCCTTCAATCTTCTAAACCACGACATCGATGTATTCCAGTAAGAACCCTAGCTTTGATTCAGTGGAGGAGTGAGGCGATTGGATTTTGTGTAATGGAAGATATTTTCCCCTTTTCCCCTTTCTCTGTGTAATACCAAAACCTTAATTGAAATAATCGATTCATAATCCATTTCATCTGGATGGAGTGTCACGTGCGGGTCATGTGTTAGTGGAAATGACAGATTTGTCCATCGAATTTCATGTGCGGCGCACGTGAGATGGGTTCCGTCTTTAAAAATAGACGTCCGTTCATTTTGGAGTCGTTGTGCCACAAGTTGTGAACATTAGGTACCAAATCGCTACCATTGGTACATTATATCTCACATCGCAACTAGTATGAAACTTTAGGGTACCAATGTGCAATTTGCTCGGGAATTGGATCCGAAAGTCAGTGCAAGCCAGCTTTTTTTCGACGCTTCCCACTAAAATTAAACTCTGCCCGGGAATAAAGCCTTTCCCTTCGTCCCGGTCAGATCCCCCCTGCCCGTTCCTCACTTCACTGCCGCTCTCTCCATTTTGCCCTTTCTCAAAATTTTCCACCACCTCTCTACACCGATCAAATCCATCTCTCTCCGATCATGAGTCTCTTCGGTATAGGAAGGTAATATTTGATTTCATCTTTATTTGATTTTTTTGATTATGTTGTTTGATCACACACATCAGATCTGTGTTTTGTTGATTTTGAATTTTATGAGTTAATCATACATTTCTATTGATTTGTGTGGAATTTGGTGTTTCTATTGCTGCATCTTTTTTTTTTTTTTTTTTTAAAGAATAAAACTGTGAATCAAGTATTTAATTGCAAAGAAATGAAACTTTGTGTTAGTTTTGGAGGCAATTGTTTTTGGTATGTTTGTATAGTTTGTTAGTTTTGAAATTTAAGTATGTGATTAGGTTGCATGTATCCGAGTTAGATCATTGAATTGACTTGCTGGAGCGTTGAGCTTGAATTTTGTGGTGTTTGATCGTTGATGATAATGGCTATGATCTGAAGTGTTGATTATGTAATTAAGTAGCGATGCTGCCTTTGGTGATTTTGTTAGTAGTTTATAGTAACTTTATAGCTGGAAGGTAGGCGAGGACCAATATGTACCGACTTGGATCTTCTATTAACTTTCACTATCCTATTGGTTGGGGTGTTGTAATTTGTTGGCAATCTTGTACCTGGTTTTTGTACTCTTTTAAATTCTGAAAGTAGGTTATTTACAGCCTTGATGAAGGGCTTGGTGAGATCAGTAGACTGCATAATTGTTACTTCTTCTATGCACAGTGTTTTTCTTTTGCTTCCCCCCTCCCAATTCCCCGTGCTTACTTGCCCAAAGAAGCTAAAGTTTAGCAGTGTACCGTAGAGATCAAATACAAATATGAGAACTGCAAAAAAGAACTACTACAATCTAGCAGCTTTAAAATTCCAAAGTAATTGGAAGTGCAACCCTCCACCCCCCTTTCCCACAAAAAAAAAAAAAAAAAAAAAAACAATAAAAAATAAAGAATGTGAAGCTCTTCTGCAACTGATGTTGTGATCACCGTGTAATTCTAAAGGAAATAAGTGTTGTCGAGTACTTTTGGTTATTTGGATCATTTTCGAGTCGACTATCGAGTACTTTAAGCCTTGGTTCAAAACGCCTCAGAGTTTTAGGTATCTACGTAGTTGTCATCCAGTTCGATTTCCATGAAGATAGTCGTACAGAACTCTTCTAAGACATGGTCCCAGTGAATTACATTAAGCCACAGACTCACATCTTCTGAGTAACCCGGAGATGATTTCTCTGAAGAGTAAGTTTTAAGTTTGTCTAGTATAATAACCATACTCCCTCTGTCCCATTAAAAAGAAAGTTTCATGTGAGAAGTCAAGCTTTCTTTGGATGATGCTTTTACTTGCTTGTACCGTTTTGAAGATTCTCAGTAATTATTAACTCTTTTAGAAACGAGACTATTATTTTGAGAGTTAGAACCAAGTTTTCTTAAAAATATAGCCTTTTTTAATGGAAACATTAGTTATTTAAGATATTTGCCTATTATAGGTGTCTCAGTGATGAAAAACCTGTATTCCAATTTGGACTGAAACAAAGGTAGTGTGTATCGTGAACATGCTCCTTCTTGATGGCTGTCTTATTTAGAGAACAGTGCACAAAACTTCTGCCTTTTGCGATTTAGAATTGTCTTTCTTATTTTGAGCTTAATGGCTGTCTTATTTAGAGAACTTTCGCAAGCACTTACTTTCTGATTCTCTCACCCTTCATTCAATCCTTTCACTTCATCATATCTTCTCTTTCTATTCCTAAAGAAACTGAGATTGCCAGGCTCAAATCTCAAAATGCGATAACGGTATAATTAGATGTGGCATGATAACTGGAAGCGATTATCTGTGTCGATCTGGCTTTAGCTTAGGATGATGCTTAATAAGCGAGTTTCATGCTTAGCCATTACTATCTCTTGCATTTTTTGTCCAGCAAAAAAATTTCTTGTTAGCTTGAGTACTTGCATTCTATATTTGAATTTCCTTCTATTTTATGGCTCCCTGCAAAGTTTCTGATCTGTATTGTTTGAGTGACATTGACTGTTTATTTAACGTTGCAATTTGTAAACAGGAACCAGAGGACATTTCGTCCTAAAAAGAGCGCACCCTCGGGGAGTAAGGTTACCTTTTTTTTTTTTTTTTTCTCTTTCCTTTCTCTCTCTTTTTCAGTTTTTTGCAGAAGCTCTCTCTATACTCTTGCAATTTAACCCATGATGCCAAACTTTTTTTTCTTGTTGATAGCAGTACGTTAAAAAATTGATGAGAGTTTATTCAAGTTTTAGAATTTCATGAGGATAATTAGATTTTCATTAAAAAATGGTCAAATTGCAGTCTAATTAACCAAAAAGTCAAATAGTGCTTTTTTTTTTTTTTTTTTTTTTTTTGTTTTACTATGGGGAGTATAATCCTATATAGATATGCTTTTACGTAGACGCATATCACATTGAATCTATTTTTTTTCAGTTTATGCTCTTTCAGTTGGTAGAAGCTACTCCCTCCGTCCCGGAGTAAGAGTCCTACCCCTCATTTGCACGCTTATTAATAAATATTGGAAGTGATGTAAATGTTGTGAGTGTAAAAGTAAAGTAGGAGAGAGAATGAGTGGGAGAGAATAGTGAATTGATTGGTGTTGTGAGTATAAAAGTAAAATAGGAGAGAGAATGAGTGGGGTGAATAGTAAAGATTCTTTGCCATTTTAGGAATAGGACTCTTACTCTGGGACGTACCAAAATGGAAAGTAGGACTCTTACTCTGGGACGGAGGGAGTAATTTTTATCATTTTTAAATGCAGGGGGCGCAGCTCCGAAAACATATTGATGCTACTTTGGGTAGTGGAAACTTGAGGGAAGCTGTAAGGCTTCCTCCTGGGGAGGATATAAATGAGTGGCTTGCAGTCAACAGTAACTCTCTCTCCCTCTCTCTCTCTCTCTTATTTTGTCAAGTCATGATGTTATTATCAAATGGTTCTTCTTCAGTAATTTCTTCATTAAGGTTTGGTACTGAATAGATTCTCTCACATATGTGGAATATGGTTTCAGGAGAATAAGTTAATAATCAATGAATTGACACAAATAGTGCAGAATGTGGCATATATATATGTCTGAAGTACTTCTTAGAAGTATCCAACTGCCTCTTCCATACACATGCACGCAGAATTCAGATAATTTTAATTTTCCTTTATTTCTTATGTTTACTTGCTGATGATGTCCTGCTAAGGGATTGGAGCGAAAATACGTTTCCTTTACTCAAGCGCCTGCTTATGTGGTTCAGGACCTTAAAATTCATCTTAGATAAGGACATTTACATACTTCTGTATAATCGATATTATGGAAGTTATGGTTGGTAGCATGATATCATATGATTTGGTTCAAGTTCAAGGCTACCCCATGATGTTATGTTTGCAAAATATTTGGATGGAGGATAAATGACGACTTCGAGGTGGAGACTGCGATTGACTACTCTATCTGCCCCCCCTCCCTCCTTATCTTTTATTCCTTCCTTTTTATTGACGGTGAGAGAAGGGCTCCAATCAGACAAGAGCCACATACATGCTCAAAATGATGAGAGAAAATGAATATGCTATGACGATACCTTAAAGAAGTACTTGTTAGTGAAGTGGATGTAGCTCTTCAGTATCCAAAGAAAGCTTATAAGACGATAATATCTTGGAATAAGCTCTGATAGTTGCAGCATTATCATGAGGAAGAAGAATGGTTAAAGAAAAAGTAGGAAATTGGGGACAAAAAAAAAAAGATTCAAAGGGTTTGGGTACAGTGCTTGGCAATCATTGGTGAGTAGAGTTCAGAAAAAACTTTGAGAATTGTGAATCAGAGCGTACTGAGTTAGCGTTTTATGGTGCAGAGGAGACCTTTTTATGCAGTTTAGTTTTAATTGATGATCAAGCTATTTGCCATTTGCTTTTGTAGTTGCTAGAACAGGCGGTACTTAGTCAAAGCATAAAAGAATGTTCTACTTCCTATAAACGTAGGTTGGCTTCCCTTTAAGATTCATTTTACCATTTAAGATTAATTCGGATGCTTTCAGATTACTGAGCAAGAAAGGCCAAGAAGCCTTCTGTATTTAAAACCTGGAAAATAAAAGGGTTTCTGAGTTATGCACTTTGTATCTGAATTCTATTTTATTTCTGCAGACCACATGGTCAGGTTATCATTTACTGCTTTTCATTTTATTATATAGTACTAGATTATAAATGGACTTCATTTCCAATTCTTGATGAAGGTGATTGTTTACTTTTCAGCTGTGGATTTCTTCAACCAGGTGAATTTGCTTTATGGGACCCTCACTGAGTTTTGTACAGCAGAGAACTGTCCTACTATGACTGCAGGCCCCAAGTACGTGTTGCTAGATTTAATGTTACTGTAGTATTCTGTTCACAAATTTTCTTGATTACTTGAGTTATTCTTTTTTATGAATTTGAATGTTTGGTGGACAGTAAAATATTTTCAGCACTTAAAGTAGCTTCATGCGTACAACATTTGTGCTTAACCTTTTCCGTTGAAACTATTGGACTCTTGAATTTTCTAAATCGCCGGTAAAACATGGACCGTTAGGAACATACTGAACTCATTTAAGTAAATGGGAGAGAACTTCACTATATAGATGTTTGCTTTTTCTATGATTTACGCCCCCGGTCCCAAAAGTAATATCCAAAAAAATAATCAAAATTTCTCTTGATCAAGAGCAAATTTGATTTTCTTTTTGCACATTTGGGGACAAAGGTAGTACTATATTGTCTGATCGTGATATTGTGCATTTGCCTTTACTTTATGTTATGGTTTATGATATCAATTATAGTCAAAGGTCTAGCACAGGGGTTTGTAACTTACTTAAGCGGTTTCTGAAATGATCAATTTGTTTGCTAATAACTCAATCTGAACAGTGATTATTTCAAAAAAAAAAAAAAAAAAAAAAGAAAGGGAAAAAATTTCTAATCAAATTGTGTATGATGATGTCAGATGGGTGTTTCTGCTCTTATATTAGTGATAATCGTATGGGGGGAAACTTTTATAGTATCATGGATATATGGTTCCTGACATTATGCAGACAAAACCTTTCAGGTATGAGTACAGATGGGCTGATGGGGTCACAATCAAGAAACCGATTGAAGTTTCAGCTCCAAAATATGTTGAGTACTTGATGGACTGGATTGAATCTCAGTTGGATGATGAATCCATATTTCCCCAAAGGCTTGGTAATTGTAGTGTTGTATTTGTATCTTTAGTCATTTATTTTACTCCCTCCGTCCCTTAATAAATGTCACACTTTTCTTTTTTGTATGTACCAAGTCTCATTTCTAAATAAGGAAATAATCTAGTGCAGTTTTGAATTGTACAAGCAATGCACAAATAAGTAAAGCACATTTTATAAAAACATTGACAAGTCAAATGCGATATTTGTAATGGGACGGAGGGAGTATAAGGGAAGAAAGAAAACGATAAAAGAGTAAAAAGTATGAGAACCCCTTAAAATCAGGATGCAAAGTTGATTGTAGTCTCTCAGAATTGTACTTCATTGAGTTCTTCAAAGTCTAGGAGCCTTTAACTTTCCGCCTATCTATTACTCCCTCTGTCCCGAAATGATCTTCTCATATGGCATTTTTCATTGTCCCAAAAAGTTCTCCTCATTTCTACAATTTAGGCTTAAATGTGCATAAACAAAACATGGCTGGTGAAGCAAGTGCTCATATCCTTAAAAAGTTTGAATAGTCAAACGTGAAGATCATTTTGGGACGGAGGGAGTACTTTAGTGGAGAGGAACACTTAACTTGACATTCGATGTTCCTAATACCATTACTTATTGTGTAGGTGCCCCTTTTCCTTCCAACTTCAGGGAAGTTGTGAAAACAATATTCAAACGTTTGTTCCGGGTATATGCTCATATTTACCACACTCACTTTCAGAAGATTGTGAGTCTCAAGGAGGAAGCCCATCTGAATACATGCTTTAAGCATTTCATACTGTTTACCTGTGTAAGTTTTCTGCTACCCTGTAGGGTTGTTTAAATTTATTACTGATTCTTTCTCTCTGTTTCCGTTTTACTTTTCAATTCCAATCATGGTTCATTATATTGATGAAAATACAACTCTTGCTAAAGATGTTTATGGATTTGTATGGTCCAGCCACCGTCCTACTGGCTGTTGTACTGTACAACTCATAACATGCTTTTTAAAAAAAGATTATTGTATATGAATAGGGAGGGGCTATTGCCACTACATATTTTCCTTTTCCACTACAAAATTTTATAAATAGACACAATTACCCTTTCTTAGTTTTGTAAATAGACGTAATCATCCTATGTTTGAAATGGAATTAATGAACATTCCATAATAGATTATACTACTACTACTACCAATTTTACTTATACACTACATTTATTATAAAAAGGAAAAATTGCAAAAAATATCACCCAACTATTCACTTTCTGTGGATTTGATCACTCAGCTCATTTTTTTTGTATCCAACACATTCAACTCATTTTTTATTGTGTTTGTGATCACTTTCACTAACGTCGTTAAATTTTATCCGTTAAATAGTCATGTGCCATTGCACATGCCTTAACTTCAAGGGGATTTTCGGTAGTACACACCTCAAAAATGTGAGATCAGCGTTGGTTCATATTCTTCTTATTGTTGGTTCATCTTCTTATTGAAACAAACAGGGGGGAAAGCCATTTTAACCGAAATGAGATTTCTAACTTCAAATCCATTGAAATCAAGAATTCTTGATCAATAATATCAAATCTCGGCATGCGTTGATTTACAGATGAAAAAGAAAAAGACTTGCCGTCTTCATATTTTCCGGCACTTTCACTTTCACCGACGACGACGGTGCAAATGCTTGATACTTCCAGACAATCTCGGCTAATATTGAACGAATTAAAAGCTTCCCTTTTCAAAACAAACCCAACAAAGAGCCTTAGATCTGCAAAACATCTAAAACCAAAAAACCTAAACTCAGATCTGAACTGTAAAGAGCCTTAGATCTGAGCGAATCGTTGTCAATATCGGCGCAAAAGTGAACGTCGTTTACACAAAGAGTTATGAAATTGATAGGGAGAGGGGGAATTAATTCCAAAAGGTTTGCCGTAAACCATTTCGGACGGAGGGTTGACTGAGATCTGGATAAACGATCGGCAATTTGGGGGATTTCCGGTCGACCTCTTTGTGAAATGAAAGGGTTGTCTCCAGTTGGGGTTGGTTGAAGAGGGGAACGAAATGTGCAGTGTACTGGGGTAGTGGCAGACTGGAGTCGAGGAAGAAGGTGAATGGCGGGGGTCGTGATATTCTTTCTTGGTCGTGTTTGTGTTTCCAGAATGATGGAGACTATAGGGCTTTTTTTTCTTTTTTCTTTTATCAATTTAAACTATTTCTTTTTAATTTAAGAATTTGCATTTAGATTACCGAATATGCCCCTTAAATTAAGTCATGTGCAAGGGCACATGACAATTTAACTGGAAAAGTTTGACGTCGTTAGTTAAAGTGACCACAAACACAAAAATAAATGAGTTGGATGTGTTGGACGCAAAAAAAATGAGTTGAGTGATCAAATCCACATAATCTAAATAGTTGAGTGATTTTTTTTGCAATTTTTCCTTATAAAAATATCCACTACATTAACAAATAAAATATTAATTAACTATTATTTTTCTTGACATTAGTTATCTTGCACTAGAAAGAATTAACTTTTAATAGTAAATTACAATTTTATTTTCCTTTTCAAGTTATTTTTTGTTTATTTATACTGGTATTTTTTATCTTTATTTTTTCAAAACAAAAAATAAAAAATAAAAAATTATGTGATCCATAATTTACTGAAAAGATGACTTTTAAATATTTTTCATTGTATTAAAAATATATGTGTTGTTAACGTAACATCATATTGTTTAAATTAACCTACTTCCCCATGTTATTTTTAGTTCCACCAATTGTGTATTGACAATTTCAATTGGAAGATTAGCAATTTCCTAGTCATAAAGCTGGTTATTTTATTGTTTAGAAAAAATATAATTTTTCACAATATTTTTTATTAGTGAAATAATAATATTTTAATATTTATTTATAAATTCACCCTAAAATTTCTTACATAAGATATCTGATTCCTAATTTAAAATTACATAAATTATATACCACTTTTCCTAATCTTCATTTCAATTGTTAAGATGAAAATCAAGTTAATTTTTTTATAATTTAAGTATATCTTTAGTTGCATATAAAACAATGAATGATTAATAATTCTCTGTCACTACATTTAATTTCTTTATCAATTTTGTAAAAAAAAAAAATCATAAATATTTGTTGTACATTTATTTCTTTGTCATGATTAAATAGACAAATATGAAAGATAAAAAGAATTAAAAAAAACTTTCCAAAATAACAGGAAAATACCATAAATAGTTAAAAGTGTTTGAAGGTCAATTGAGTCAAGAGATTAAATTATATTAATGAATGTAGTGGAAAATGAAAAAAATGTAGTGGCAATAGCCCCTCCCATATGAATAAGCTACTTCCTGAGTTCTTCTCCAAGAATCCATGTTTGGGGAGTCAAAAAAATTTAAGGGTAAAAATACATTTCGTTAATGGCCAAACAAGAATTTGAAATGGAAGGCCTAAACTACAAACTACCGAAATTTTATTCATTTCAGTATTTTCATCAGGTGTATGCTAAGTAATGAGCTGGATCTATTCATTTCTTTTTCCTGGAAAGTTTGGTATTAGTAGATTCTTGAAAGCTCCTCAGAGTTCCTTAGAAATTTCTATTGTCCCTAACCAAAAACTCTCTCTCGAGTTTCTTGGAGGACAGGGGAACTAGAAGGATCCTTTTATCAATACTCCGTATATCTTACCACCTCCGTCCCCAAAATGAATGTCCAATAAAATTTCAATCTAAAGTTATTGTTTTTTGGAAATTCATTTGGGGACGGAGGGCGTAGATGTTAGTCACGGAAACCATACGATCATAATTTCTCCCTGGCATTCTACTCCTGCCAAAATACATCATGCTTGTTCACAACCAATGGCAACATTGCGGAAAAGCTTGCTTTATCTTAGACTTTTGACATATTTTGTATCAATGTTTTCTGAGCGCGATTTCTACTTTTGTACGCACAGGAATTTATACTGATTGACAAGAAGGAGCTAGCACCTCTTCAAGAGCTTATAGAATCCATTGTTGTTCCCTATTGAGGGGGCCCTTTGTTGGATTATTATAAATACTAATACTGATTCTCATTTCAAGTACAAGAATAAGTTGGTTTGGTGAAAGTGTTAAGTAGGTTGTGAGTTACAAATTACTAAAAATGTTTTTATGCTTTTTTTTTTTTCCCTTTCAATGTACAAAATGGAAATTCATATTTGCAGTTGTGGTGTTTTTGAGTATTCATATCATTATTAACATGTACTCCCTCCACCCCACTCGAAATAAATTTTTTGGGTTGGGAACAAGATTAAAGAAAAGTGTTAGTGGAGTAGTTGTTGTGAGTATGAAAACTGAGGTATGAGAGGGAAAATGCGGTAGAGAATGTTGTGGAATAAGCCCTCCAACACCCAAGCAAATCGCAAGAAAAAACACCACCACAAACAAGCACAAGAAATAATGAAGTAAAGCAAAAGACAAAAGAACACAAAAAATTGTTTACACAGTTCGTCAATATGTTTGACTACGTCTGGGGGCACTACCAAGCCAGGATCTTGCACTATAATATGTTAAATCTGAGTTACAATGAGTATGGAGGCGGAACATTGCTTAAATACACAACCTAGAATGAGTCCTAAACCTAGACATATAAGAAAACCCGAAAAAACTGCACTTCTGCGTATTCCTTACCCGGCGACCAAGCGCCCGCCTACTTCTCCTCGCCAAATACCAGACCTTCTGTCCAAACCAGGCGCCCGCCTGGTAAGCCTCGAGCGCCCGTCTGGATTCCTTTGCGGTTTTTCTCTTCTTTTGTCTCCTTTAAGATCTCTACTCCAACAATCTCCCACCTAGAGATCAACCCGTGTATAAGCCCCGTATCCGTCTTCAACTCATCCTTTGTGCCATCCTAGTGCTCACCTCGATCATGGTAGTGCCTTCCTCCTCTCCTATTCTCCAAGCCCCGTTGAAGCTATACCCAGCTTCAACTTCTCCTTGCTTGAGAAACCTAGAGCCTTACCATCCGATCTACCCTCTCTGTTAGATCTGCGCAGCGGAATATCCGGTCCTGGAGTATTTGGTTCATCTTCAGTGACCCCTTGACCTTGGTCATCATGAACTGTCCCGCTCCCACCCGAGTCTGGAATATCCATGCAAATTTCATTCGCATCACAGTATTCCTCAAACTCACTGAGCTCATACTCCCCACCGTTACCAATGAAGGTCATGTAATATGACGCACCACCTAGAGAAGTTACCGGGGCCGGTCCCCACAAATCCGTGTGAACCAATTCCAACTTTGCTTCCTCAAAGCCATACCAGTCCTCAAGAAGTTGCTTCTCGCATGTTTGCCAAACACACAATCTTCGCAGATCCCCACGCCGACTGTCTTCAAACCCGGTAGTTTCCCCTTTGAGCAAAGTACCCGCACCCCCTTCTCACCCATGTGACCCAATCGACAGTGCCACAAATCCGTATCACCCTTGGCTGACGCCACCACGATACTATCCTTGGTGTTGTTCATCAAGTACAATCTTCCTTCCCAATTACCTCGAGCGATCTCATAATCCTCTTTTGTAATAGCCCAGTTCATGCAGCTAAAAGGTACCGTGTAACTTTCTTCACCCAGCTGCCCAACTGATAACAGGTTCTTTTTCAAACATGGAATGTGTCTGACCCCGTGTAGATGTAAGACCTTCCCGTCCGATGCTCCTATTCTGACATCCCCCTTCCCCTTGATTTCCAAAGGCCCGCCATCCGCCAGATAGACCTTTCTGAAATCAACGGAAGTGTAATTTTCCATCTCCTCTGCATTCCTGCATGAGTGGAATGATGCCCCCGAATCCAGCACCCATGATTCTAGCGCACTGCTAACACTTAGAACCAGTACATCTTCACCCCCAGTTACCACATTCGCCGATTTATCCCCTCGCATGGGACAATCCTTCTTGTAGTGTCCTAACTCTTTACAATGATAGCACTGTACCGATCCCTTGTCAACCATTGGTACATTCTTGTTCTCCCTAGGTCTGTACTCACCACCTCCTACGTTTTCCTTTGATTCAGTTCTCCCCTTGTTGCTAGTACCCGGCTTTCCCCTGCTAGCTGTAGCTAAAGCCGATCCCGAAGTAGATGGTGTCCCCAACTTCTTCATACGATTTTCCTCGCCTAAAAGAAAGTCCTTAACATCATCATACTTCAATTTATTCTTACCTGCTGAAGCATTTAACGCCGTCACCGTTCCGCTCCAACTTCCTGGTAAGGTTGCTAGCAATTGACAAGCATGAACCTCATCCCCAAACGTAATATCCAACGCAGCCAATGAGTCTATAACATCCATAAACTCATCGATGTGTTTAGCTATGGATCCTCCCTCTTGTATCTTGAGATTACCCATCTTGCGTATCAAATTAACCTTATTTGCAGCAGATGGAGTTTCAAATCTCTCAGTAAGATAATCCAATAGCTCCTTGGTGGTTTTCGCCTTCTTGGTAGTCTTCGCGATCCACTTTGACAAAGTAGATCGAACCACCCCTAGGGCCTTCCGATCCATAAGATCCCAATCTTCCCGTTTTTCGTTTTGCGGCTTGACTCCTGTTAAGGGCTTATAGAGATCTTTGCTGTACAAAAGATCCTCTATTTGCATCTTCCAAAACCCATAGTCAGACCCATCGAATTTCTCCACCGCTTGTTTATCCTTGCCCATTCTTGATTGCTTGATAAACCCGAATCGCCCGATAAACCCTGATCGTTCAACCGGAGCTCTTGATACCAGTTGTTGTGGAATAAGCCCTCCAACACCCAAGCAAATCGCAAGAAAACACAGACCACAAACAAGCACAAGAAATAATGAAGTGAAGCAAAAGACAAAAGAACACAAGAAATTGTTTACCCAGTTCGTCAATATGTTTGACTACGTCTGGGGGCACTACCAAGCCATGATCTTGCACTATAATATGTTAAATCTGAGTTACAATGAGTATGTGGGCGGAACATTGCTTAAATACACAACCTAGAATGAGTCCTAAACCTAGACATATAAGAAAACCCGAAAAAACTGCACTTCTGCGTATTCCTTACCCGGCGACCAAGGAGTTTTTTGCAAAAGTGACACGCGTACTTTGTGCAATATATCAATTTGACTAGCGTACTTTGAAAACATCAAATGTAGGTTGCGTACTTAATGTTTTGAAAATTTTGATACCACTTTTTTAACATCCGTTAGAAACATAACGGGACACTCCATATAGGGGGTAAAAGTGTAAGGAATAAAACATAAAGTCCTAAATATAACTCTTAGGTGTGTTTCTCAAGAACCAGTCCACACTCCGTATCTCTCCACACTTCACTCCCTACTTTCTCTCTGATCCACAAATGAATTCCGGCCGGCGATCTCGTTTTTCCAACACCGCCGCCTCCGTCACCTACAATTTCCACAATTACCATTCTACCCATATACCATAAACCGAAATCCCCACCACCGCCCACTTCCCCCAATCTCAATCCCAAGCAGCAACCAAAATCCAATCCGCCTACCGTTCCCACCTAATTCGAATGCTAATCAACAAAATCAAAACCGTCAATTCCGAATCCACCCGCCTCCAAAGCCTAATCCAACTGCAAGACACCGTCGACGCCGTCCGCAGAAACAATCTCGAGCGAATCAAGCTTAACGAAGCACTGATGGGGTTGTTACCGACACTTGATTCGGTTCCGGGTTACGATCCGAATGTGAGGGAGGTGAGGAGAAGGCTGAGCCGCCGGATCGTTGGGTTACAGGAGATATTGGACGGTGTGTGTGAAGCTCAGGTGAAGGATTGGGGGGGTATTTGAAGGAATGGGACGACGTCGTTGAAGGGATGGAAGAAGAGGTTTGTAGGGAAACAGGTGGGAATGAAATGGAGAGGTTTTGTGCTGAGAATTTGGGGTTTCGGTGCTGACACAGAATTTGGGGTTTCGATGATTACAAGAGTTATATTTAGAACTTTATGTTTTATTTCTTACACTTTTACCCCCTATATGGAGTGTCCCGTTATGTTTCTAACTGATGTTAAAAAAGTGGTATCAAAATTTTCAAAACATTAAGTACGCAACCCACATTTGATGTTTTCAAAGTACGCTAGTCAAATTGATATATTGCACAAAGCACGCGTGTCACTTTTGCAAAAAACTCGGCGACCAAGCGCCTGCCTACTTCTCCTCGCCAAATACCAGACCTTCTGTCCAAACCAGGCGCCCGCCTGGTAAGCCTCGAGCGCCCGCCTGGAATCCTGTGCGGTTTTTCTGTTCTTTTGTCTCCTTTAAGATCTCTATTCCAACAAAGAAATGGCTCAAAATGCGTATGGTTCAGGGAAGGTCGGGCCTACATGGGATAAAAGTAGACAACCTTCGAATGCATTCACAAAAATCTCATTGCTTCGGACCAAGGTTCTAAAAAACGCTAGGTGGTCGCTAGGCGCCTAGGCGGGATTTAGGCGGGGCCGAGAGTTCAGAAATAACTATAATATCCTAGACGGGGTCTTTTAGAACACGGCTTCGGACTCAATCCATCGTCGGAAGAAAGCTCTATAATCAGATTGCCCGTATATCTTTCTGCAAAAGTATAAGACCCAACCACAAAAACAAACCCAAACATCTGGAAATTTGCAAGCAACTCCCCTCGAACCTCATTTTCATTAGAGTGACACATTATCGCATTGTCTTTGAGCATACAACCATCCAGCATCACGGTACCATAGAGTGAACGCAGTTTAATTGTTAGAACCAAAGGCCTTGAAGTGACATAGGCATGTAAACGAGTCGAGTTTTTCATGTTCGAGCTCGTTTACGATTTTTTTTATTTTTTTTTTCGAGTTTGAGCTGAATCAGTGGCCTGAGCGCGGTTGAGTCGAGTTTCTATTTATCGTGAGCTGCTCGAATCGTTCTTGAACTCGAGTCTAAATGAGGCGAGCTCGAGCTTTCTTCGTTTTTCTTGAAAAATCTGAAAAATTGAGTTCTTATCGAGCTTTCTTCATTTTTAACTAGGTTATCGAGCTGAGCTTAAAACGAGTCAATCACGAGTCGAGCCCGGTCGACTCGGAAACTTGATGAGTTTAAATTCTTGCTCGAGCTCACTCGAGTTAATTTTTTTCGAGCCGACTCGGGTCGAAAAGCAAATAGACATATTGATCCCTGAACACATATCGACAGGGAAGCTTGTTGGTATGAGGCATCTAGCCAGGGACGGATGTAGAAATTTTGGTGAGAGGGGTCAAATATTGAGGTAAAAAAAAAAAAAATTCTCTATCGAGATATAAAATTATAATATTACATATATAAACATTTTTCATAGCAGTTCATTGTGACGAGTTTAAAAAATACTAGTGATGATGATGATACTAATAATAGTGATGATCACACTAGTAACAAATACTAATTAACTTAACATTTAAATGGAACCAAACACTACTATTCAAAATTCTAAAAGTTGTTATTGATAAATCACTTAGTAATTTATCAATAGCAATTTTTACAATTTTATTAGTATGACTAGATTGACATTAATGTTTGGTCAAAGTTAGCATGTGTTGGCTTTTAAAAATATTTACAATAATAACGATAAATATTAATAACAAAATCGCATACATTTTAACTGAGTGATTGCAACTATAAAATGAACATAGACAAACACAAGAATTTCATATGATTGACACATTATAAAAATAATATGAAAAATGCATTTTTTTCATCAAATATATATATATATATATATAATATTATAAAATTAGTTTGTTTGTTCTTTTATAAGTTGAGTAGAAAAAATATTTATTGGAATGATGTGATTAAGCAACTCATATGATTTTCGCCCACACCGTAAAAAGATTATGGATCCGCCACTGTTACAAACGATACATTTGCTTTTGAACATATTATAAAAAAAGTGAAACGCTTAGTTGAATAAGTATACAATTTTAAGGGGGTCATATTATAAAATTCGAGGGATCAATTAAGGTGTAATGTGATATATACTCCCTCCGTCTCTAGTTTTTAGTTTTTGTGAACCAAAATGTTGAGCACACAAATTAAGAAAAAGTAAGAGAGATAAATAATGGAAGAAGGTGTTTGTGAGTATGAGAAATTAAATAGGAGAGAGAATGAGTAGGAGAAATAGTAAGTTGATTAGTTTTGTGAGTGTAAAAGTAAAGTAAAAGAGAATGAGTGGGTGAAATAGTAAAGATTCTTTGCTATTTTTGGGCAGTTCACACTAGCCTAACCTGAGACAGACGAAAAAAGAAATAAGTTCACGCTAACCTGAGACAGAGGGATAGTATACTTTTTCTCAAACGCCAATGTGGAGAGTTCCAAAAGGGGGGGGGGGGGGGGGTTCAAGTGACCCTTCTGGCATATAAGTAGAAGCCAAAAAACTATTAGGAATATTATTATATCAAGAATATATTGTGTATATTTACTTACCAATATTAGAGATTGTGTATATCAATTAGGAAATTTATATCTTGTTGATCAAGTTAGATTAGTCTAGAATGTTCCATGTAACCCTATAAATATGTAACATATTGTTCATTAATAAATTGAGTCTCTCAAATCAATTATCTCTCTCCATGTATGATTGGCTCCGACTATCTCTTTCTCTAATCCTTGACATGGTATCAGAGCATTGATCCATAATGAGACTTCTCCACCAAAACCCTAATTATCAATTAGGAAATTTATATCTTGTTGATCAAGTTAGATTAGTCTAGAATGTTCCATGTAACCCTATAAATATGTAACATATTGTTCATTAATAAATTGAGTCTCTCAAATCAATTATCTCTCTCCATGTATGATTGGCTCCGACTATCTCTTTCTCTAATCCTTGACATGGTATCAGAGCATTGATCCATAATGAGACTTCTCCACCAAAACCCTAATTAGCATCCGCCTACTCAAACACCTCCAAAAGATCCAATCTTTTTCTTCCCCCTCTCCCTCCCCGTCTTCTTCTTCTACTTCTTCTTTTTTTTCTCGGTGCTACTCCAATAGCCACCAGTTAATAGTACAATCTTTTACCTACTCCTTACTCTTTCTTCTTCTTTTTCTTGTTTATGAATTCTTCCATAATTCCTTTCTCAATTTAGTTGGGTCTTCAAAATTTCTCCTACCTACTGCCTTCTTCCTCTCTCTCTCATGTATTTCTTCCTTTTACTCTCTTATGCTTTTATTCTTCTTCTTCTTGATCCTCTCTCCTTCCCTATCCCACGTCTTTCTTATTCTTCCCTATCACTATCATGTGATTTTCTTCTTCTTCTTTAAGCATTAATCTCAATCCTTCACCACCCCTTGGATCAATTAAAAAAAAAGAGGCCATCTTCTCGACTATGGCCTAAATTGTCTTTACTACTCTTCCTCTTTAATCTCTCCTCCCCCCTCCTACTTCACTCCTTATTTTTTAACCAACTTCTGTTGAATTTTTAAACTTGTTCTGTAGAGGTGCCTGTCTTACCCATCTTCCCACTCCGTCCTCGAGGTGTTGTTCCGCCCTCACTCATTCCGTCATTGCGACGTAAAATAAAATATCTTCCCCATCACAGCGACGTAAAATTATACCAAAAAAAATCTTCGTTATTGACGTAAAATAAACGTCATTGCAACGTAAAATCGTCATTGTGACGTGGTTGCGACGTAAAAAAAAAAAAAAAAAAAACTCTTCTTCTTCATAAAATCTTCTTCTCAAATACCTCTCTCCATTCTTCTCCTCTCTAAATTTTTACCCATCTCATTGTCATGGTGAGCATTGCTTCTTCCCATCATAAATTTTTCTCATTCTTAAATTTTAAATTTTCTTTCCCAATCTTAAAACTAAGTTGGGTCTTCCAATTCTTCTCATATTATATTCTTGTTCTTACTCCTTAAACCTCGATCTTCTCCCTTTTTTTTTTTTTTTTTTTTTCTTAACTATAATGTCTTTTTCTCCCAATTACAAGTTCTTCTTCAAGTTCAATGTTCAAAGTGCAAATTAACGAGTGCCATCCATCTACAACAACCAAATATCAACATGATGATATCTTCACAAATGCTACTTCACCAAGCTCATCTTCGTGCAATTATTTCCAAGATTTGACTCTCCTATCGGCCGTCCATCTTGCGGGGCATATTAGGAATATTATTATATCAAGAATATATTGTGTATATTTACTTACCAATATTAGAGATTGTGTATATCAATTAGGAGATTTTGTATCTTGTTGACCAAGTAAGATTAGTCTAGAATGTTCCATGTAACCCTATAAATATGTAACATATTGTTCATTAATAAATTGAATCTCTCATATCAATTATCTCTCTCCATGTATGATTGGCTCCGACTATCTCTTTCTCTAATCCTTGACAAAAACAGCCATAGACATACTGATCCCAGAGCACAAAATCGACCGGGAAGCTTGTTGGCATGAGAGAGGGATGGATGGATCTACAAATTTTGGTGAGAGGGATCAGTAAAACAAATGCTCTATCAAAAATTTAAATTTTACTCCCTCTGTTCCTAAATGAGTGTCCATTTTCAAGAAATATTTGTCCCAAAATGAGTGTCTTTGTTTATTTTTTAGTATAACTTTGTCCCTAAATGTTTTTTTTTTCAATTTTTTTTTCACCGGTCTCTTTATACGTGCAAAATTAAATGTTTGGAAAGGAGATTACAAGATTATATATTAATCTTTGCCATCAAAGTGTACAAAAAGTTGACATTTTCAGATGTCTCTTAAAATAAAATTTGGACACTCATTTAGGGACAGAGGTAGTAATATTACATATATAAACATTTTTCCATAGTAATATTTTTTTTTTAAAAAAAAAAATTCATAGTCACGAGTTCAAATAATAAATGATGATACTACTAATAGTGCTTATATAAAATTAAAAGTTAACTAACGAATAAATAACTTACATTTGGGACCCAAACAAATACTATTCAAAATTTAGTCAGCCCCATCGGTTAAAAACATATAAAAAGTAAATTTTTAACTCTACTGCAAAGTAGAGTAAGACTTGTAAAAATCTATTCTTTCATTTTGAAAAAATGATTATTAGAATTTAATTGTGTAACGACCCAAATTTCCCAACAATAATAATAATATTCCATAACCAGGAAATTTCAAACGTCAACATAATTCAAATCCAACATTAACGTATAACGGCTAGTTTACTCTAACCATAATTCAAAACAAAGCGGAAGCATAACTAAAATTCAAATTTTAACGGCTAGTACAACCCACTAGCTCTTTAACATAAAACCAAAACCATTGTCTTAAAGTCCTTCATCATGTCACGGACCGCCAGGCTCTGCGATCTAACCTTTTCCACTACTTATTACCTGGGGAAAAGAATATAAGAAATGGGTGAGCGAACAATGCTCAGTAAGTTCATACGGGATCTCTCCGGGTACTAAGGAGAGATGACCGAAAGAACGGAGCCAAACAATTATATTTCAACGAAAGGCTAACATCAATAATTTTAACTGTACACATTCAAAATACAGTTATCATACTTAAAGAAATTATGGCCCTACCAAAAGTTCGTCAATTCCATAGTTACATACATCACCTTTTCAGGGTGTCGAGAGACCTTACACCTCCTCACGGTGCTCTCTCATAAGTTCGATCATGATCATTACGCCACTTCATCAAGCAGCATATTTGTCTAATTCTTTTCAATCAAACTAGACTATCTTAATTAATCATTTTTACTTAGACTAATTCTAGCTAAGTCATTTTCAATTAAACAAAGCCAACTGCACCTGTTTCAATTAGACACAATATATCTCACATAGTATTCAAGGTACAAGAATACATAAAGCAATTTCAATTTACTTAGATACCCAATGAACAACACTTATCAAGGGTAAGATAATTCAAAATACGTTATATCAACATCAGAGTTCAAATACTACCGGCCACTTGGTAGCTACACTTGAAAGAGTTATGAGGATCCTACTTTAAAGGATGAAACTCAAATACTAAGGAACGTAATCCCTTACCTTGGCTTGCGTTAATCTTCTTTAACAATACCACGCGCACGAATCTACAATCATGCACAAAATATTCTTAGGACAAGTATTCACTATTTACTTTCTGTCCCATACTTTATTTCACTTGATTAACCTTATGAGTTCATCTTCTTAAACTCCTTTAAGGTTGATATCCGTTTTAGGGTTTGTACTACCCGTTAAATCTTATACCCAAAATACCCTTTTTAGGTTTACCAAATTACCCCTAGGGTTTCATAGTTTCTATTCCCAATTATCGTGTTTTAGTATTCGATTACTCACACCAAAAACACTATTCACAGCTCCATAATTACTATTCACAGCACCATAATTACTATTCACAGCAACACACAAAACTCTAGTTCATCTTTTGCACACACCCAAAACATATTTTTAGGCTTTACAATCATTCCCACAAACCCTACACATATACACACACACTCACTGCCGCACACTCACACATAGACATGTCCAAATAGAACCGGGAACCGACGGAACCGGCGGGTAGAACCGGAACCGGGAACCGGCGAGAACCGGGAACCGTAGGAACCGGGAACCGAACGTAACCGGGAACCGGATTGAAACGGTTCGAATACGAATCCACCTTATTGGGAACCGAGGAACCGGCGGTTCCGGAACCGGGAACCGGAACCGGGAACCGAAGGTTCTCCCAATTCCCATCCATCCCATCCATGCCATGCTATGCCTATGGTAGCTAGCCTAGGTACAACCCTCCATCCAGCCCTCCTTCCTGTTCCTGACTTCACCCACCCACCCACACCATATTCACTCTTCATACAATCACATTCACACGCACATGCCTAACCCTACCTAAGGCTGACTGACACACACATTCATCACACTACACACGCCAAAAATGCCCCCCCCAAACCCAATACAATTAAATGTTCAGTCTTCAGACTTCAGTCACTTCAGTGACCCTTTTTTGCTTTTTTTTTCGTAGACTTTGACGCGTTTTACTTGGACCTTGGGCTTGAAATGGAATATGTCCGTTAAATATAGTCGTTACTAACTAACGGCTGATTTTTCTCAACTCTAAATAGCAGTCTCCTCCTTTCATTATTTTTCACACAAGCTTTCAAACTCTCTCTTACTTAACTCTCTCTAACAAATTTCCTCATATACTTCAATTATCTTGCTTAAATCATTCATATTTTCAGATTTTTATCCATTCTCCTACTTCAATCATCTATATTTTCCATCAATCCCTTAATTTCCCATAAATCCTATCCGTCCCAATTTTATTTTTTTAATTATGTCTTCTTTATTTAGAAGAAAGAGCAAATCAACTTCATCTCGCCCACCACCAACACCACCACCACCACCACCACCACCAATGCAAGGTGATGATGTTTACATTCCCTATTTTGAGGCGGGCCTTGGTGGTGAAAATATGGGAGAACATGAAGAAGATGAAGAAGTGATGGCATTCAACGAACAACAACAACAACAAACTGAAGAAGAAAGTGACGCGCATAATGTTACACAACCCGTGGCCACGAGAGGAGGTCGAGGTCGAGGTCGAGCGCCCACGGCCCCTCGATCCGAATTGTGGGTGCGTCACCTTAGCAAAGTAAAAAATAAAGATGGTGAATGGGTGGCGGAATGCAACTATTGCAAACATCAAATGGGGTGGAAACAAGGCCAAGGATACGGAAATTATAATAAGCATTTAAAAAACAAGCATCCTACCGAGATGGGAGTAACAACGGGTCAAAGTCAACTTCAAGGATTCACGGCTTCGTCGCAAAATGTAGGTACATCTTCTACTCAATCTCTATTTCAATATACTGAGGCTTCGCATAGAAAAAATATGGCAAAATTTGTTTGTGTAAAGGGTCTTCCCTTTGGATTTGCGGATGACTATTACGAAGATTTTGCAAAAATGAGTCTTAACCCCGCCGCTAGAAGAGTACCACGTAGTACACTTACACGTGATGTTCGGAAATTGGTCGGGGAATATAAATATAATTTTGTTCAAATGTTTTCCGACTTAAAATCTAAAGTTTCAATTTGTTGTGATATATGGAGTGATAAAAGGATCGAACATTTTTATATGGGTGTTACTTGTCATTGGATTGACCCATCTTGGACACTCCAAAAAAGATTACTTGCATTACGAGATTTTGACGTAGAGCATAATGCGCATAATATCGCATTTCAGTTACATACCATTTTACAAGAATACAATTTAGGGAAAAAAGTTTTTTCTATTGGTTTTGATAATGCTAGTGCTAATACCGCTAGTATTGAACAATTAAAAGAATTTTGTCAACCAATATTGGGTGGTAGTTTTTTTCATGTTCGATGCATTTGTCATATTTTAAACTTATGTGTCCAAGATGGTTTAGATACTTTGAAAAGTTCCATTGCACCCATTAAAGCGGGGATTCGTTTTTTATATAAAAAGAAATCAATTGAAAGACGATGGATATTATATTGTCAAACAAATAATATCCGTCCCAAAAAATTTACAAATGATGTTCCAACTAGGTGGAATTCCACTTATAAACTACTAGCCGATTCTTATCCATATAAAGAACATATTGCAATGTTTTTAGCATCCGTTAACTATGGGGAACAATTATTTGCTTCACATTGGGTTTCTTGTGAGGGCCTAATTGGTATATTGAAAGTTTTCAAGGAAGCCACCGAGAAGTTGTCCGGTACGTATTATCCAACTTGTGATTTAGTTTTGGATCATTGTGTTTTAATTTCTCAAAGTTTAAGTCGATTTCAAAATGACGAAAATATTGGTGCTTTGGTCGTACGTATGAAAGAAAAATGGTTAAAATATTTTTATGAGTTTCCTATGATTTTTTTAATTGCAAAATTATTGGATCCTAGAGTTAGGGAGGATGGTTTAGAATCATTGCTTCATTTTTACTACTCTAACTTTTTTCATGAAAACGATCCCAATTATCCAAATGTTTATCAAATCATTCAAAATGCAAAAAAATCATTTTTAGATGTTTATAAAGAGTTCGGTGTACTTTATGGTGATCAAGCTACGGTTGAACCGGCCATTCAAGTCGACCCCAATATGGATTACATGACTAGTTTCTACATAAATAGAAAACGGTCTCGAGGAGGGAGCTCTTCACAAACCTCTTTTACCGAATTTGATACTTATTTAACGACGTCATTTGAGTATGAAGAAAATCCAAGTGACTTTGATATTTTACGTTGGTGGTCGAGAAGAGGAACTCAATTTCGTATTATTTCTATGATTGCAAAAGAGGTATTAGCGGCGCCCGCATCAACGGTTGCCGTCGAGAGTGCTTTTAGCATTAGTGGAAATATTTTGGATGATCATCGCACAAATTTGACTTGTGAAAATTTGGAAAATCAAACTTTGGTGAATGATTGGGTGAAAGCGGATAGAAGAGAACAAGAACTCAATGTTATATCCGATGAAGAATTTTTCGACGATTCAACGGAAAGCGATTGATCAAGGTAAGTTAAATGTAATATTTAGCATTTATTTAGTATTTGTACTTGTAGTCTAGTGTTGTTTTATTTAAATTAGACTAGAATTTAGATAAATGTTGTAATATAGAGGTATAGGCTCCTTTTGTCTACCCTTGAATTATAAAAGGGAAAGACTTGGTTGTCCCCCTCATTGTAATATTTTCAATTATATTAATAAAATTATAAGGGTGCCGCCCCTTTTTTTCCTAAAAATATTGTTAGAATTTTTATTCTATCTTTAATAATATACTAACCAAATTTTGTCCACTTCTCATTCTTTCCAAAAAATACTCCTCAAGTGAAAAAAAAATAAAAAAATATTAGTTAGCGTCTTTACTGTCTTAAGAGGTTTGGATTTTTTTTTTTAAAAAAAAAAAAAAAAAAGGTGATGGAACCGGTGGAACCGTTGGAACCGGAACCGGCGGATAGAACCGGGAACCGGGAACCGGATTATTATGGTTCGAATACGGTTCCAGCTATTTGGGAACCGGGAACCGGCGGTTCCGGAACCGGGAACCAGAACCGGAACCGTTTGGACATGTCTACTCACACACATATATACACACGCACGAACACCTGCATGCATATACACATGCCCTCAAAGTCATCATATTCACTTTTAAATCCCCAATTCATAAATCCTAGTTCTTCTTTTTAGGGTTAGGGTTTCTAATTTGTATTCATAATTGACTAGTTCGGATTAAGACGGAGAAATCTAACATAAAGGGTATGATTTTACCTTGCTCGACCCCTCTTTTCTTCCTCTTCTTCCTTCTCTTTCTTCTTCCTTCTGCGGCTCCCTCTGTCCGCCGTTCTCTCTCTCTCTCTCTCGTTCTCTTCTCTATTTTCTTTTGTGGAATAATAATAATACTAGGGTACTAAAGAGAGTATATATATTTTAGGGTTTCCAATTCCCCATCAAAAAGGGTTTCACTACTCTTATTGGGTTTTAATTTACTTAAGCCCAACTAAGCCCAATACTTACTCCTTAATTAATTGAGTCCAAAATAAAAGAGTTTTACAAAAAATAAAAATATAAGGCCAAAGGGCCGGATATTACAAATTGATTGTCACTTATTAATTTGTTAATATGTCAATTAAAATCAGACATATTATATTTTTCTATCATGAAATAGAGTTGTAAAACTCATGATTTATGGTTGATGTTATTCAATTTATTAAAAGAAAGATTTTTTTTTCTACACAAGTTATTGTCGTTGTTAATGTCCTTTAGACATTATCATGCCTAAGTGAATTCCAAACAGGGGATTTTTTTTTTTTTTTTTTTTAATGGGTTTGTGACCTACACCTCTTTTCAAACATTAATGTGTTATTTTATTTTATCTATCCTGGTTCTTTGAAGAAATTGATTTTAATGATTTTAAACATACGATGCATTTGGTCATCGAATTGCTGTATTGACACAAATAGATTCTATAATGAGTTTTTAGCCATTTTGGTCCGCGTATTATTTGGCCGTAGTCAATGTGACATGCGTACTTCATAAACAGCAAATGTGACTTGCGTACTTTAGATTCGTTTTCAATTTGACCTATTTTTCTAACGCCAGTTAAAATTTAACGAAACAGTCAATAAAAGTTAACATACTAGTTAGTTTTAGTTAGTTTGAAGATGATTTTCCTTTTAAGGGGTTTATTAAAATCCCAAAATGATAATACCTGACGCAGCACGGAAGCGATAGTATTCGTGAATAGCGCACTAATCACAAGAATTCACAAGCATGTTGGGATTGGAGTCCTAAACTACGAGGAAGCAAAAAGGAAAATGAGTCTAAGTCGTAGGAGTTGGTGAGATCAAGAAGGAGTTCAAAACGGAGGAGAATTCCTGGGCGGAGAGGCAGGCGGGCGCCTGGACCATACCAGGCGGGCGCCCGGACTTGACAGAAAGGAACAGGTTCTGGCGAGAGGAGTAACCGGGTGCTCGGTGGTCTACAGGCGGGCGCCTGGTCTGTCGGCCAGGAATTATTTGTTTCCTATTTTAATGCAATCTCTACAAAATCGACCTATGGCTTCCTTGTACTGCTATATAAGCATAGATACGACCTAGAACACATTGTAGCAACATATTAAAAGGTGTTTAATAATATATTGGCTTGGCAATTGCCCCCGGACGTAGTTCATGTGTTGAACGAACCGGGTAAACAATTATTGTGTTCTTGTGTGTGTGATTCTCTCATAATTGTGCTTGTGGGTTTATTGTGTTTTGATCTAGATTGCAATGTGGTACCACTAAATTCCCAACAACTGGTATCAAGAGCTTTGGTTAGGAGGATTCAAAGTTTCATTCGTTGATTATTTTGAATCACGTTCTTGGGGGACTTTGTGAAGCAATCGTGATGAAGAACTCAATTGAGAAATTCAACGGTGTAAATTTCACGTTTTGAAGGACAAGGGTTGAAGATTACCTTTATTGTAAGGATCTTCATAAACCCTTAGGTGAGAAACCCGAAGACATGTCACAAGGGGATTCGGAGACGTTGGATCGTAAGGCGTTAGGAGCGGTGAGGAGTGCTCTAACCGATGATGTTGCACGGAACGCGATGGAGGCCAAGACAACAGTGGGGTTGCTACAGATGCTGTCAGACATCTATGAGAAGCCGTCTAATATCAATAAGGTTCATTTGATAAAGAGGTTTGCGAATGCGAAGATGTCGGAGGGGCAGACAACAGCAAGTCATATCGGCAGTTTTAAAGGTATGGTGGAGCAATTAAAAAGTGTCGATATTACTTTCTCTGATGAAGTGCTAGCATGCTTTCTTCTAAAATCGTTGCCAGATAGTTGGGAGGTTACTGTCACAACGATTAGTACGTCGAAGGCACCATTGGTGTACACGGAAGTTAGAGATCTCATCCTTTAAAAGGAGTTAAGAAGGAAAGAGAAAATGGGAGAATCTTCCGCAGATGGGGCTGCACTTAGGGTGGAGAGAACTAGGGGAAGGGGAGGACCGAAAAAGGGGAAAAATAAATCGGTCAAGTGCTACAATTGTGGCGCGCTAGGTCATATTAGTTATGACTGTCCGGATAAGGATGGTGATGCACACATGGTAGATGATGCGGATGTATTAATCCTAGGAGAGGAGCGGTCGGGTGAAGATTGGGTGTTGGATTCTGGAGCTTTTTGTCATGCTAGTGGGGATGCAGAATCAATGAAGCGGTACAAACCGGGAGATTTTGTGGTTGTTTATCTTGGTGATGATCAACCATTGAAGATCAAAGGTAAGGGGGATGTGATGATGAAGACACCTAACGGGGCTGTTTTACAACTACACGATGTGATGCATGTTCCAGATTTAAGGAGGAGGGTGATTTCCGTTGGACAACTTGATAATGAAGGGTATGGTGTAACCTTCATTGATGGGTCTTGGGAAGTCACAAAAGAAGCTAAGGTGGTAGCTCATGGAGTTAAGGAGAAAATGTTGTACTCTACCTACAATGTCGATGTTTACTCGGGTGGGAGGAAGAGGCTAATGAACCGGTCTATTGGTGTTGAAAGGAGAGACATCAAGAAACGGTATGTTAGGAGGGAGAGGGACACAAAGTTGATCAACGCGGTGTGGAAGTCCAAGTTCCCTAACAGAGAGCGTGTTCAGACCAAGAGAAGTAAATGCAAGAAACAAGATATGTCCAAGATTCAAGGGGAAGCATTGCGAGGAAGGTGGGTCTGGAGGGAGAAGGCGAAGTTAGACTTGCGGGGAGAAATCAAGGTAGAAGCTGATTTGGGGAGGCAAGAACAATCTAACACGGATGGGTTGAAACGTCGCTTGGTTTCAACTCGCCTTAGTGCTTAAGCGGGGAGGCAAGGCAATGTCAATTCAATATAGGAGAAAAATGTGTTCGAAGGTGTTCATTCCGTGGTGGGACTTGATGGGTGTTTCTACGGTTATGAGTTTAGTCTCCAGGTGGGAGATTATTGGGATTAGAGTCCTAAACTACGAGGAAGCAAAGGAGAAAAGGAGTCTAAGTCGTAGGAGTTGGTGAGATCAAGAAGGAGTTCAAAACGGAGGAGAATTCCTGGGCGGAGAGGCAGGCGGGCGCCTGGACCATACCAGGCGGGCGCCCGAAATTGACAGAAAGGAACAGGTTCTGGCGAGAGGAGTAAGCGGGCGCTCGGTGGTCTACAGGCGGGTGCCTGGTCTGTCGGCCAGGAATTATTTGTTTCCTATTTTGATGCAATCTCTACCAAATCGACCTAGGGCTTCCTTGTACTGCTATATAAGCATAGATACGACCTAGAACACATTGTAGAAACATATTAAAAGGTGTTTAATAATATATTGACTTGGCAATTGCCCCCGGACGTAGTTCATGTGTTGAACGAACCGGGTAAACAATTCTTGTGTTCTTGTGTGTGTGATTCTCTCATAATTGTGCTTGTGGGTTTATTGTGTTCTTGATCTAGATTGCAATGGGGTACCACTAAATTCCCAACAAAGCAATGAATCCTCAAGAACACAAATCTGGAATCCACCAGAAAAGAGAAGAAATTCTCCTTGAACAAAGTTAAATTTATAAAAATAAAAGTTGTAACCCTAGAACAATGAAAGAAAAGAGTATTTATACTCCTAACAAAATAACATAACCTAAACAAAACATAAATCCCGAAATTAACCCAAGTCTGTGCCAAAAACGAGAAAAAAACGCGAACTGACAATATTCCTCCCGACACCCAGGCGGGCGCCTAGTGTAGACCAAGCGGGCGCTTGAACATGGCAGAAACATCAGCCGGTTTGAAATTAATTCCAGGCAGGCGCTTGTTGGCTAGCAAGCGGGCGCCTGGTCTACGGCCTGGTCTGTGACGCTAGACTCTGCGCTGGAATCTCCTACATCAGTCTCCTCCACCTCTAAAGAACTCGACCCCGAGTTATCACTAAGATAAAGAACCCCATCCGCGTGGTACTCATAAATATCAGTGACGTTGAACGTATTAGAGATGTTCAAATCATCGGGAAGAGCTATCACGTATGCATTGTCATTGATCTTCCTAGTTACTTTGAACGGTCCATATTTGCGAGGCTGTAACTTCTTATAAGTACCAACGGGAAAACGCTCTTTGCGAAGAAACACCATCACATCATCTCCAACCTTGAAAACCTTGACCCGCTTCTTCTTGTCAGCAGCCGCCTTATTCTTCAACCCCGTTGCTTCCAACCTAGCCTTGACAGCCTCCTTGACAGCTTGCACATCCGTGGCCATAGTTTTTGCCGCTTGACTTACACTGCGACCCTTAAGTAGTGGTACCAAATCCACCACATGCCTCGGAGTAGAAGTATAAACCAAAGAAAAAGGCGATTTACCCGTGGCCGAGTGCACTGCACTGTTGTAAGCAAACTCCACCTGCGGTAAAGCTAAATCCCACTGCTTTGGCTTGTCACCACAAATGCTTCTGATCATATTCCCCAATGTCTTGTTAGTAACCTCTGTCTGATCGTTGTCTGCGGATGAGCTGTAGAAGTCCGGTTAAGCGAAGTACCAAACATGCGCCACAAAGTAACCCAGAAGTGACTCAAAAATTTGGTATCCCTATTCGAAGTGATGGACTTAGGAACCCCATGAAGTCGGACAACCTCTCTAAAGAACAACTTCGCAATATTAGATGCATCCGCAGTCTTCTTACAAGCAATAAAATTGGACATTTTGGAAAATCGATCTACTACAACAAAAACAGAATCCACACCCCGTTGCGTACGAGGTAAACCCAACACAAAATCCATAGATAAATCTAGCCATATATCGTCAGGAAAAGGTAAAGGCAAAAAAAGACCAGTATTTTGAGACTGACCTTTAGAAACCTTGCAGATATAACAACGCCTGACAATAGAACCAGGATCCTTCCGCAGTTGAGGCCAGCAATATCGCTCCTCCAAACTAGCAATAGTCTTGTCTCGTCCTAGATGCCCACTAAGAACTCCACCGTGTAAATCTCGAATCATCTTCTCTCTTAGAGACGAAACAGGAACACATAACCGATCTTCTTTAAATAGAAAACCATCCCGAATATGAAAATCTACACTAGGATGTTTACCCACACACTTATACCACAACTCCTTGAAATATGAATCCTCCTCCTAAAGTTCCTTCAGCAAGTCAAAACCCACAATTTCCTGAGATAGTGTGAGTAACAAAGAAGCCCTCCTACTCAAAGCATCGGCAACCTTGTTATGAACACCCGATTTATGCTGAATAATAAAAGGAAATTTCTGCAGATAACTAATCCAACGAGCATGCATCTTATTTATCATTTTCTGACTATGCAAAAATTTTAAATCAAGGTGGTCAGAAAATAGAATAAACTCCCTCTGAACAAGATAATGCTCCCACTGTCGCAAAGCCCGAAAGACTGCATAAAATTCATGATCATAGGTACTCCACTTCTGTCGAGCCTCACTCAACTTTTCACTAAAGAAAGCCACCGGTCGCTTCTCTTGTGAGAGAACATCACCGATCCCTACAACACTAGCATCACACTCCACCTGAAATATTTATCAAAATCTGGTAGTGCAAAAACTGGAGCGGTGCAAAGTTTTTCCTTGATGAGGGCAAAACTCTTCTCTTGCTCAAAACCCCACTGAAACTTACCCTTCTTCAGACACTCGGTGATAGGTGCAGTAATAGTACTGAAATTACGTACAAACCTCTGGTAAAATGTAGCTAAACCATGAAAACTACGTACCTTTGTGACCGATGTCGGGGCTGGCCAATCCCTGATTGCCCTCACTTTCTCCTCATCAACCTGAATCCCATCCTCACAAACAACAAAGCCTAGGAAAAGCAAATTTTTGGTGCAAAATGTGCACTTTTTAAGATTGATATACAACTGATTATCTTTTATAACCTGTAACACTTGTTTAAGGTGTTCCAAATGTGCAGTTCTATCTTTACTATAAATCAGGATATCATCAAAATAGACTACAACAAATGAGCCAATAAAAGGTCGAAATACCTGGTTCATCAACCTCATAAAAGTGCTAGGGGCATTAGATAGACCGAATGGCATGACAAGCCACTCATAAAGTCCATCCTTGCTCTTGAAAGATGTCTTCCACTCATCCCCAGGTCTGATCCGAATCTGATGGTACCCACTGCGCAAATGCAGTTTTGTGAACACCCTACGGATAACTCATCAAGCATGTCCTCTAAACGAGGGATAGGAAATCTATACTTGATGGTGATCTTGTTGATGGCCCTGCTATCAACACACATACGCCACTGATTACCCTTCTTCGGCACAAGAAGGACTGGTACTGCACATGGGCTCATACTCTCCCTGATAAACCCCTTCCGCAGCAAGTCTTCAATCTGCTCTCTAATTATCTCATTCTCCTTAGGGATCATGCGATAATGTGGAAGATTTGGCAGACTAGCTCCCGGAATCAAATCAATCTGATGCTGAATGTACCTCATAGGCGGGAGCTCATTGGGCAACTCGTCAGAAATCAACTCCTGAAAGCCCGCAAGAAGCTCTTCAATATCCATTGGTAACCCGATCTCCACAGTAACAGAGCCCAACATCCCCTTAATAGTTATTGGACAAAAATACTCTGCCTCTTCAATAGCTGCTGTAAGATCCTTTTCATTCTGAATAAGCATCACAACCGGTTCATCCTTCTCAACCTGCTTCTCAAAACGCAGAACATGAGCTATAGCAATTTTATGATTATCCCATTTAAACATCAGCACATTATCCTTACCCCGATAAGTAATGTCGTTGTCATATTGCCATGGGCGACCAAGCAATATATGACAGATGATGGAGAAAATCTCCCTCTAATTAAATTAACCTAGCAAGTGTACTAGTTACCGGTGTAGTAGTATGCACAAGCAAGGGTCGAATCCACAGAGACTTGAAGGATTAACAAGAATGCAAGTAAAACAGAAAAGTAAATAGTGGGGTTTTGGTTTTTGATTAATTTAACTACTAAAACAATAATTAAAATTAAACTAAGAAACAAATAGAAGCAAGATTAACGAATAGATTCACGAATCGGGTTCACAATAGATACCCAGAAATTCTAAAGAGTAGATAAACCTATACCCACTTGATTTCTATCACGGCATCAAATAGATATATTAATTAAAATAGTGGTCAATGTATCAATGCCCGAGTCACTGTAACAATAGATACCCAGAAATTCTAAAGCCAATTTATATCTTAACATATAACTGAAACTAAAGAATTTAGAATGAAGAATATTTTGATAAACAAGAATAAGAAAGAATGGAAGAATTAAATCTATAGCATAGAGATCAAGTATTGTTACTACCAATTCATGAATCTAAGAAATTAGCTACTAATAAGAATAAAATCAAGAACAAGAAAAATAATAAAGAACATCAAAACCTGGGATTAAATTGATGAAATATTGATTACAATCTTGAATCTTGACTAAAAGTATGTACAAAGTATCACTAAAATAAATTGGATGGAGTGTTATATTTATACCAGGGCTAAGGAAGTGTAAAAATAGGAAAAACCCTAGGATTCCTTGTTGAAAAGGATAAATAAAGTGCTGGTGGCCGGAATTCCCCAGGAGCCCTTGGTATTTTTGAGTTTCTAGAAAAGTCCTTGAAAAATTCCCCAAAGGTCCTCCAAAAATTCCAGTAAAGCCCTTGGAATTTTGTAAATTACTGAAAAGCCCACAATATTTTGGAAATTTCTCTAAGGTCCCTGGCCAAATTCCCCTATGGTCCCTCGCAGGAGCGCGCGCTCGGTCCGGATTGGTGCGTGCGCCCTCTTTGTCCAGAAGGTCTAGAGTTTCGATCAGTGTGGGTGCGCGCGCCCTAAGTTTGGTGTGCGTGCGCACCTTTTGCTTCGCGGCTTGTACATTTTACGCGCAATCTTCCGAGGCCATAACTTCTTCATACGAACTCCGATTTGGACGTGTAAACTACCGTTGCAAAGATATTTTCGAGTACTATCTAATGGAATTGATTAATAAGTGGTAAAATCTCTTTATATTTATGTTCTGGTACGTTCTTTATCCGTCTTTTTCGCACTTTAACGTACAAGAATCTGTACATTCTTTCGCTCTTTCCCTGTACTCATAAATACTCCAAAAACCATCAAATCACTCAATTTTGAGTATCTAATAAGTCATAGAAGTATATGATTTGGATGGGTAAAAACGCATCCATCAAATACCCCCAAACTTATCTTTTGCTCGTCCTCGAGTAAAACAAAACAAATATAAAACTATAAAACGACAAAAACTAAAAACAATATAAAAAATATTTTTGGGATGTTCTCTATACGTATGGGATTCGTTAGCCAAAATTCTCAGGGTCCCTCACACAAGTGCCATTAAATAGGTACCATTGAAAAACCAAATTGCAACGCATACACACTACTAACTCGTTTGATTTTCCACCGCAGCATGATAGGATGAGTGAAGTGGTGATCAATGCGACCAAAATAAGATTAGTTTATAGGATCACTTAAGTTAATGCTCTTATTCCACAAATGATGATGAAGATACACGTAACCCAATCAAGGACACTCATAATCATGTATACACAGTTGTCAACCCGGTTACCGATATTTAAAGAACATACGGCATAAAGTTTTAAGCGCAACAAACGTGCGAGGCTAGGTTCATGGTTACAAATGAAGGTAAGGACATACGAAGTTAAGAAAGTGGACTAAGAAGTCTTCTACAATATGTATATCCTCACAATATGATAAGCTCTCCGCTCACCAAATTCCCACACTGTCTCACCCCCAAACTTGAACTTTTATATAATTTCATGGGGTGGGACATGTTTCCCTATTTCTGTTGCCTTTCACAATCATCACTTCAATACATTAAGGGACAAGCTTTTTCTCTTTTTTTTTTTTTAATACTTACACAAGACAAATCTGTGCTTATTTAATCACTTTGCACACTCCTCAATGATCACTTTTTTTTTTGTTGTGCTTGCCCTTTCTTTTCATTACATACACCTATTTCATATCTTTGGCCATAAACCATAATTCCCCAAATCATTCTCCCAATTTCTTACCATAAATTCCCATCATTCCCTAATCCACTTCCTCGTCAAGGTGGGTTTAACCTATTCTAAGTGCAAAAGGTAGGAAATCGGGTATCAAAAGAAGGTGAACGGCGGTCTTTAATGTGCCATTCTTTCATCCATTACTAGGCTCAAACGGGTGTTCTAGCGATGATTTTATTTAAGTGACTAGATAGACAAAATAAGAAGAAAAGAGTAAAAGAAATGCCATAAATACCGACCTATTGACTATTGACAACCACGCAACAATGTTCTAGGGTCCCCGAACATACACCAAGTGATCCCATAAATTATTCTTAAGTTGATAACATGATCATGAAAGTAATGTAAGTGAGAGGTGGTGCAATCATGCCTTTAATAGTGTTAATGCAGTCCCAACTCTAGGTTAAACAATAGCACCCATAATGGCTAATAAAAACAAACCCTCGGATCATCACCGACCATGGCCAACATCCCAAAATATAATGAGAACAAAATTTTTACAATTTTTCTATTTTTTTGGAGGGTGAAAACTATATACACTCCCCTATAAACCCACAAACTCGGAGAGATGCCTACCCCCAAACTCAAAACATGCTATGTCCTTATAGCATAAGGAACTAAAGCATGCTTTGGGTTCAAAGGATGGCATGACACAACAAAATGATAAAATGAAAGCAAAATACATGTTACCTAGTTGGGTTGCCTCCCAACAAGCGCATTTGGTTAAGGTCGTTAGCCCGACCGTTGCCCAGTTTGGATTTCACCTTTCTTCCTTTGGCCCACTTTGCTTTCTCGCGGGTCCTTATCTTCAGCTCGAGCCCCATGTACATTCCCCTTTTTATTTTATCATTTAGTACCACAGGGAATTGTTGGCATCTTCGCTTGTTGGGCTCTTCCACTTGTGGCCTCTCACCACTTTTTCTACTATTACAAGATGGAAGGGGGTACTGTTGGGTATGCTTATTTTTTAACCCTCCTGCTTATGTAAAAATTGATTGATACCATCACTTATGAGTATTTTTATGGACTTTAGGACCTTATGTAAGAAGTTTATATACTTCAATTTTAGCCAAGTCCATTTTATAGTATAGGCTTAGATTATAGGACTTTTCAGCTTTGAAGGATCGAAGATTTTCTAAGCAGGATTCATTTCACTGCGCAGGATGTTCTCTGCGCAGGTCGCCACTGCGCATCGATCTTTTTCGCAGCTTTTGACCCTGCTCAGTTTTCAAGATCTTATTCCCCAACTCTGAATTTAAGATCTTCCTTTGGTATGACCAAGCATGGTGCACATGCTCCCCATGCGCAGCATCCGTGCGTACCGGCAATGCGCATGCCTTTGTGCGCGCACGCTCAACCATGGTCAAAGTTCTTATCTCCTGATCTCATATTCTAGAAGCTTGGAAAACGTCAAGACAAGCTACGCTTTTTGGATTGATCCAAAGTGCTGAGGTATGCACAAACAACAAAATAATCACACTCAGCAACACCATTAGTGGAGACACGCTTCACGGTCATATTTTAAAAGAAGACAGCTGTCAACCTTCTAAAAGAAACTTTTGAATTTGGTCTTCATGCTCAGTCTCCAACGGCTATAAAAGATACCTGCGCACCAATCATATTGTGCCAGGTCATCAACCTTGATCAGAGCCCCAATGGCTATAAAGGACATCTGCGCACCAATCATATAGTGCCAGCTCATCGTCCTTGCTCAGAGCATCAACGGCTAGTTTTAAGTTCTCAGCTATAAATAGCCTGCTCATCTTCATTTCTAAGTTGCTTGTGTACTCTTTAAGCCAGGCCGAGCTGGAGTGCTTGTTCAGCTAGAGCTAGAGTTTCATGCTTCATTGAGAAACCTTGAAGATCTGAAGACTGCTGCTCAATATTTCCAGATTCATTAGAACACCCTTCAAGATCTTCAAACCTTCAAACTCCTGCTCAAATCCCAAGAGCCCTATATCACCAGAATTCTTGGTGCTCTTCATCTCTTATATTCATAGAGCCCAGAATTTCTATCACACACACACCTCTTGAAGCTTTGATCATTTTGATCTAACTTCTTGAGATGCACCGGTTTAGTCTAGGATTTGTTCTTCATAGATAATAGATCTTGAGTTAGTATTGAGCTAAAAAGTTGTAATTTGTAATACTCACTCATTTTATAAGATATCCATTAGAAATCCAAGACTAACCATCTTGGTAGAGGACGTAGATCTTTCCTTGATCGAACCTCTCCAAATAGCTTGTCCATTATTCTTACTGCTTATTTCATGCTTAACTTTTTATGTATTATTGCTTTGTTTGATCTTTCAGATTGCTACACTTTACTGCTGTAATTGTTATTGATCATTTTCCCGAGCATAATTTTATCCAACTCTTTAGCCAAAACTTAGCGCGTGAGTTTTTCTTTTCTGCGCAGCTTTCACTGCGCAGAGCTGCTTTAAATCTTCCGCTGTGCATTTCACACTCTTGCTGCGCGCTATACTTAGCCAAAATAAGAGTTGTGCGCATATGCCATTCATTTGCAAAAGGGTTTGAAAAGAATTTAAAAACACTATTCACCCCCCCTCTAGCATTTTACACACCCTTGTTTCCCCTTTGGGTCCAACAAGTGGTATCAGAGCAAACACCTTCATAAAACTTGTATTTGTTTTTCAAGCTTAACAACTTGGGTGCCGATTCAATGTGGCTTCAAAATCTTGGGCAATGGCTAACTATTCACATGTTCCTGCGCCTGCTCAATCCTCAGATCAAATTCAGAAAGTTCTCCAAACCTGGTGGATCCTACTCCAAAACTGCAGAATGCCAGGACATTTCGTTTCAAAATGCCCTACTCCAAAATATGAGTACATAAGGAAAAGAAACCCTACACACAAAGACATACTGAATGGTTGCTGAAAAAAACAGCGATGCTGACTCTGAGGATGGACTGCTCTGCTTAGTGGCAAATGCTGACGGATTCAGAAGCTTCTTCTGAAATGGAACCTGAGCATGCGCCAAGATCAATCAAGAAAGGTCCCAACTTCACTCATATGGTGGAAATGAGACATCTTTACCAAGCAGACAGGTGGCAAGTACCTATTTGCCAGAGCAAACCTGACAAAGCTACGTCATCACTAACTCCGCAGCCGCGCAAGGAATCTATTAAAGTGACTGCTGAACTTAAATGATGATAACTCTGCTGTAAAGCGCAAGTCAATGTTTCAGCAAGCAGAAAAGATCTCCCACTTTACTACGCATTCTCAGGCGCATATTTGGTATCGACAGTAGATTCTAGACATGACTGGAGATGTCAACGCTCTTGAAGATGTGCGTAAAGGAAGAAGTCTCTCAGTAAGATATGATGACAACAACAAAGGGCATATAATTTGATATGGACTAATCAGAATAGATAGTCTCAAGCACAACCTGCTCTCCATATCACAATTCTGCGATAAAAGCCTAGAATGCCTATTCACTGCAATGCACTGCTATATCAAAGATTGTCACGACCCGAAATCTAGGCTCTATTTTATTAGTAATAAATATTTATTATTTATTTATTTGCTTGTTTATTTATTTAAATTATTATTTATTTAAATAATTATGTGTGCATTTTATGTGTCATAATAATTATGCCTAGCATCGTATTTGGGTCAATTGTGCTAGTGTAGAAATGTTGAGTCTTAATTATTAGTGGGAAGTGGTTTATTTTGAGTAGTGTAGGGGAGGGGCCCTAAGTGCAACATTTTGAAATGATTTCCCTACTTCCCCCCTCCTCCCTCACCTTCTCCCTCACTCTCTTCATCCTCTCCCAGCCAACTCCCTCCCTCTCTCTAGCTTTGGGTAAGTTTCTCATCCTCTTCCTTCTCTCTTCTTTTTCTTCATCTTCTTCTTGTTATCATTCATTTCTTAAAACTTGAAACATATTTAGATCGTCGATAGGATCGTAGGAAGCCAAAAAGAATCGAAATCCATCAACTTTGAGAAAATTCAGGTAAGTTACTTTTCCCCCATTTTGATGCTAAAATATTCATATCATGTTTAGATAATGCTTAATGTGTTATATTTGAAGTTTGGTTGGGTTTTGAATTTGTTTGGAATTTATTTGAGTTTTTGGTTAAAATTAGTGAAATCTTGAATGTTGGTTTAGATTCTTGAATTTGGTTGATAAAAGGTGTTGTTAAGATCCCCTTTTTGGTTAAATGATGTTTGGGTACCTTAGGAATCTTGTTGGGAGTGTTTATTTTGGGTGTTATGAAAGTGGTATGAAAATGGTAAGGAGATTTGAAGAACCCAGCTGGGAATTTTTCCCAGCCCGTAGACCAGGCGCCCGCCTGCCCTTGCCCAGGCGCCCGCCTACTCCCCTTTTTTTCTAGCGCCTGACCTTCTGTTGATTCAAGCGCCCGCCTGCCTCATTCCAGGCGCCCGCCCGACCCCTGTTCCAGGAATTTGACCTTTTGCTTGTTTAAACTAAATGGCTTAACTAGTTTAGGGTACCTTCTTCTAATTAACTTAAGATAACACCGTGGAGCACTTTAGTAATTAAAATTGGTTCCTTGTGAATAATAGTGTTATGTAATTTGATCAAGTATTGTTTGGGCATCTTATGATGTGTTCGTGTTTGTTCCAACCGAATTGAATTTCGCGTAAGACTTGGTCTAGGTTTTAGGCGATGACCTATAGTACCTAGGGGGTTGTTATTGAACACCAGGGTGTGGGGTTTAGTCCTGTCGTGATCATGTTCTAATAAGTGTAAGCTTTTGGGATTCGTTTGGGATGTTTAGATTTGGTTCGTTACGAACGGAGGTAAAGCGTGAATTGGTAATTGGGTACCTACGGTTTGATTAACCTTAAGGTGTATTCATTCTGATTTCCTACTTTCGAATTCTAGGTGTGATGAGATGGTTGAGTTCATAGTACTAGTACATCTCTATGAGTAAACGTTTAGGATAATTTTGGGTTATAGTCGTTGTACTATTTGTGAGCGACCGTTTGAGTTGTGTTCTTTATGATTAACTCGTGGGTATCATCTTTGGAATGTACCTGGTATGGTTCCTCTTTATGAAATTACTGTATTCTAATAATCATTGTTGTTGTGCTCTTTATGAGAAATTCCGTTTATCGTTGTTGTGCTCTTCATGAGAAACTCTGTTATCGTTGTTGTTAAACTCTTCATGAGTAACCGTTGCATCTTTATGGTGATTAATTGGTATGGTTCCCTACTTCGGAACCCTAAGTTGTTTAATTAAGCTAGTATTTATTACTTAGCATTTATCTGAAAGTCCAGCTGGTTATTTGTGTATCGAGTCAGGCAATGGATAATGCTATAATGGCACGAGCCAAGTCCAGTATAGCATCGCCCATTGGTCCTTCTGTCCTCATCCAGATTGGCCTTGGTTGGGATGAGCTAGCTCCGTTGTGGGTATTCTAGCTAATCGTTTTGGAGCATGACTTTGTGGCATGGCTCCCGCCCCTTGTGGCACTTTATCATTGTTATTGGTTCCGGTACCGGGTTCCTCTTCAGCTTTTATGCTACTATGAAGATGGTTTGTTTGATTGATGGGTTGATTGGTCGCTTCTGACCGAGGATTTCTCTTCAGCTTTCATGCCATTATGAAGATGATGATTTGTTGATTTTTGAAGCTGCGCAGCGATCCTTTATTTGGATGTACCGGTTTGAAAACCTTGGCTAATATCCTTTGTTATGTGTTTACTTTCCGCTGCTATCTGTTGACTGTTAATTGTTTCATGCTATGTGATATTTATCATTGTTTATTGATTATTGCATTATAGCATGTCATGTAGTTGCATTAGTATCTTACTGAGATTTTATCTCACCCCGTTTATTTCCATCTTTGTTTTTCCTTAACCCCCCCCCAGGAGGAAAAGGATTAGGATTCGCGGATCGAGGAGGACGTCGAGAGGATTGAGATTTTGGGGCAGGTTGTTATGGATCGGTTTACATTATTTAAATGTATAACCTTTTGGGGATAGTTTTACCATTATTGACGTCATCAAGAATTGTATATTCTATTCTTTTTTTGTATAAGCTATGGAGCTTATGTTAGTTTCACTTTGTTGATTTAAACTTGGATTTGTAAAACCTTGGGTTACCATCTTTTGGTTCAAAATGGAATTTTTAACTTCTATATTTTAGAGTTGGTTTTAAGTCGACGTCCAGCTCGCGGTCTCGGGCCCGCGGGGTCCGGGGTCGCGACAAAGATGGCACATCTGGACTAACTTTGCTCACAAGGACTCGTAAGACCAATGTTTCCATTATTGATCTTACTGCTATAAATTCTATTACTAATCTCTGTTTTGTAGCAAAGAAAGTGAAAGCAGCCTAAGCAGTCTTTCTCCAACAAGATTGCATCCTCAACTTCATAAATGCTTACAACTGCTTCACATGGATCAGTTTGGACCGGTCACCACCGAGAGCATTAAAGGAATCAAATATACATTAGTTGTGGTGGATGACCATCTTCCTCAACAAAATGGCATTGTGGAAAGAAATAATCGCACATTGATTGAGGCTGGAAAGACTATGTTAACAGAAGCTAAGCTTCCAAAGTATTTCTGGGGAGAAGCTGTCAACACTGCTTGCTTTACTCAAAATAGATCCCTCATCAACAAAGCCTACAACAAAACTCCATATGAACTATGGAGAGGAAGAGCGCCCAACATTGCTTTCTTTAAGATTTTTGGCTACAAATGCTATATCCTCTACAACGGCAATGATCATAGAGGTAAATTCGATGCGAAAGAGATGAAGGTATTTTTGTTGGGTATACCAAACATTCTAAAGCTTTTCGTGTTTTTAATAGAACTACTCTAGTAATTGTTGAATCTGTACATGTCACTTTTGATGAACATTCTCTCCTTGAGCAACATTTGGCTCCAAATGATTCTGATGATTCTGCTGAGAATATTGAGACAGGTACGCAGCCACAAACTGCACCTGCGCAGAATGATAATCAAGCTGATCACAATCAGAACCAAGCAAGTCCATCCCATGCGCCAACTCCGGATGCTGCGCCAGAAGTGATGACTCCTGATGCGCAGACACCCCTTCCTGCGCAGACACCCCTTCCTGCGCAGACACCCCTTCCTGCGCATGATGTTTCTCCGCTTCAGCAAATCACCTTTAATAACCTTGATTCTGGAGCTAATGAAGTACCCATTGAAGATCTTCGTATTTCTACTACTCAACCTAACTTACCTCCCGAGGCTCGTGAAGTTAGAGATCACCCAACTTCAAACATCATTGGTGATCTCAATGTAGGGGTTCGTACTAGGAGAGCATCCAACTTTGATGATGAATATCACTCCTTTATCTCTCAAATCGAACCAAAGAAAATTGATGAAGAGCTCTAAGAATCAAGATGGGTTACTGTTATGCAAGAAGAGCTTAACCAATTTGAGCGCTGCAAGGTTTGGACCTTAGTACCCAGACCTCATGACCAAGGTGTTATTGGTACAAAATGGGTATTCAGAAACAAGATGGATGAGAATGAAAGCATCACTAGGAACAAAGCAAGGTTGGTTGCGCAAGGCTATAGGCAAGAGGAAGGAATCGACTATGATGAAACATTTGCGCCTGTAGCAAGACTAGAAGCTATCAGAATTTTCTTAGCTTATGCCTCTCACAAGAAATTCAAGCTTTATGAAATGGATGTGAAGAGCGCATTTCTCAACGGAGAACTCAAAGAGACGGTCTACGTAGCTCAACCTCCTGGATTTGAAGATAGCAGATTTCCAAATCACGTCTTCAAGCTTCAGAAAGCTTTGTATGGACTTAAGCAAGCTCCAAGAGCATGGTAAGATACTCTATCAAAATTCCTACTAGAGAAAGGCTTCAAGCGCGGTAAAATCGACACAACTCTTTTTATTGCTAAGTATAATGATCATTCTTTACTTGTTCAAATTTATGTCGATAATATTATATTTGGTTCTACTAATGAGTTTCTTTGTAAGCGCTTTGAGAAGCTCATGAAAAGCAAGTTTGAAATGAGCATGATGGGAGAACTCACATTTTTCCTCGGGCTTCAAATCAAACAATTGAATGATGGCATCTTCATAAATCAAGCCAAGTACACAAGAGACCTAATCAAGAAATTTGGACTTGAAAATGCTAAAGCATACGACACTCCAATGGCCATGGGCAATAAGCTTGACAAAGACTTAAAAGGTAAGAAAGTTGATCAAACTTTATATCGAGGTATGATTGGCTCTTTCCTTTATCTTACTGCTAGTAGGCCAGATATCATGTTTAGTGTTTGTGTCTGTGCGCGCTATCAAGCGGACCCTAGAGAAGCGCACTTAACTGCTGTTAAACACATTATTCGTTATCTTTCTGGAACTGCTAAACTTGGACTTTGGTACACCAAAGATTCGAATTTCGATTTGCTAGGTTATTCAGATGCAGACTACGCAGCATGCACAATTGACAGGAAGAGCACAAGTGGAACTTGTCATTTCCTTGGAAATCGACTTGTTGCGTGGGCAAGCAAGAAGCAAGCTGCTGTGTCCATCTCCACTACAGAAGCTGAATACATTGCTGCTGGAAGCTGCTGCTGCCAAATCCTATGGATGAAGCAACAATTGGTGGACTATAATATGTCCACCATAGCAGTCTCTAACAATCCTGTCATGCATTCAAAGACAAAGCACATCGACATCAAATATCACTTTCTCAAGGACCACGTGGAAAAAGGAAATATTCATTTAGAGCACGTGGGAACAGATGATCAAATTGCTGATATCCTTACAAAGGCTCTTGACGCAGAGAGATCTGTATTCTTGAGAGGAGAAATGGGTATGCTTGAACTTAGCTAAACTCGTCCATATGATTTTGTATTACTAATAAGTTTGCTTGATAAGTGTGCAAATTAGGTAAAAGGTTCATGTACCTGCGCAAAACGTGCGCAATATATCTGCGCAACTAATTACTGCGCATGAAGCAACAATTTGAGATTTATAGAATCTCTGCGCTATCTATGCGCTGCGCATGACTATCCATGCGCAATCATCGTGGATCGCAGGTAAGTACACTATTCATTAGAAATTGCACATAGGTCCTTGACTGAAAAGTCAACGCTAATTCACAAGGGTACTTATGTAATTAAATTTTTCCCGCGCCTTTTTTTTAGGAATTACCTTTTATACCCCTGCGCATATCCCAGATGTCATCAATGCTAAAGGCCATTGATTGACAGCGCATGTCCTTTCCTGCCAAATCATTTATGTGAGAAATGAAACGATGGTAACTGGCCCTTAGGTTCTGACACACGCGCGCATAGGCTTGCACACGCACGTTCCCTAAGGTGACACATGGCATTGCTATCTTGCGCCACTGCACCTTTCCTCCAAAATTTTCCTCGCTATCGTGCGCCTAACCTCTTTATCTTCCTTCCCTACTTAAACCGATTCTCTCTCTCTACTTCTCTCTACCTTAAACCTCTCAATATTTCTCTCTCAAATCTCATTCTTCTCGTAAAATCTCAATCCTTTTCTTTCCTTGAAAACCTTCCTTTCGATAATGGCGCCTCGCAAGAAATCTTCAAAACCTTTGCCCATTGTCGAACTCTCTGAATCTTCGTCGAGCTCGCAATCGAATCATTACCAAGACCGAGAACAAGCCTCTCAAGCTGCACACTCCTCTGTTAAAGACATGGTATGATTTCTGCTCCCTATTCACTTTCTGCCATTATTAAGGTTGAAGCTCTCAAACCCTCCCTTTTTGATTTCTCTCTCATCTGTTAATCATTCTTGAAATCAGTTGTTGCTATGTATTCGTATTAATCTGATCTACTCTTTAATGTAGTTTATTTCATGATCAATCATCGTTTTATGTGGTTTCTGTTGAATTTGTTGTCCGTTTACTTCCATGGCAGACAGAAAGTTATCTAGCTTTTCTGAGTCTATTGTTTGTTGTTTGACTTTATAATTTACTTGGTTGAAATCGTCTGGTCAACGCGGTCAATTTGATATATTTCTTGTTCAATTTGGTCAACTTTCGATTTTCTGATATTCTTTGTATTTATGAATATTCCATGTGTTCTTCATGCCCCATCTTTTTTATATATATATATTTTTTTTGGAGTTCATGATATTTCTCTAAGTGTTTTTCTTCATGCGCATATTTTTATTACTGCGCATATCTTTATATTCTCTTTATGCGCATTCTTTCATGATCCTTGCGTATCCATATATGATTATTTGCGCATCTTTGCTTATTCTGTGTGGATTTGTGCGCACAGGTATGTTTGTGCTATTTACGCATGCGCAATGGATTATCTAATTCTTGTTACTGTCTTACGCAGGGTCCCCTATAGTTCATCCCTGGATGGGAAGTGATTGAAGCTGATCTGTCTCAAGACGCAGTTGGACGACACCTTCTGCACCATCTCAACTCCTTCGGGATTCTTCCTCTGTTTACGCTAAATCAACCCTTCTTCGTGTCATCCCTCATCGATGAATTCTTCCGAACTGCAAAAGTTATCCCGGCAGAATTCGAAGAAAACCCAACGGAACTAATCATGGCCTCTGTTCAAAACTGCGATGTAATGGTTCATCCTAACCATATTCGTAGGCTCTGTAACTTCCAAGTCCTCAACTCTCCAGCCAACTATGATGAGGTTCATCAAAATGCTCTTGCGTAGAAGCTTATTAGTATTCCTTCTCTGAACAAGAAATGACCAGTGCATGACAGAAAGGAATTTGGTAAGGTGATGTATCACATGTGCACCATCATTGGAGATTCCCTCAACTGCAAGAATGGAAATAATGGGCACTTCATCTCCAAGCAGTGGGAATACTGCGCGGCCATCTTCGATAATGTTCAACTTGATTGGCCTCAAATTATCTGGAATGAGATTGTAAAGGGCATGAACAGCTATAGAAAAAAGCTCAACGCAGGGAAGACCAAGTATCGAACTCACTGCAGGCTGATCACTAAACTATTGTTGACTTATGATGATCTAGCTACCTTTGTTACGGATAAATCAATCAATAAACAGACTTGTGATTCCAAGTACTACTCAAAAATCCACCTCCAAAACTTGCGAAGTGAGATTGGCAACGCTGACTACTACAACATTTGGCTGTCCGATTCTGATCCCAAGAAGGAAACTTGGATAGGCCTAATCCCTGATGCAAAGTCTAAAAAGCGCGCAGGCAGCTCTAAACCTGATCCTAAGTAGGAAGCTCCATAAGATACATATTTATGCAAAGGGAAGGGCATTGCTGAGCCCATTCCTAAGAGAAAAGACATCCTCCTCGTTCAATCTACCAAGGGGATATCTATTAAAAATTCAGATCCTGCTCCTGCTCCTGCTCCTGCCTCTACCAAACCGTCCTCTGCAAAGCGCAAGAATGTTCCAAGTGATGATGCTACCGTTCAGGGGGAGCCAAAGCTCAAGGTGCCAAGAACGCAAGAAGATACCCATAGTGCTGACATCGCGCATGTCTCTCCCCGCAGAAAGCAGAAGGTGTGCAGCAGCGCTAAAAGATTGAAGAAGTGCCGCACCCTGTCCGATGCACCTGAATCGACGAAGGAAAATGTTACTGCCTCTGACAGCAACACACATTCTCCATTTGTTAAGACTTCTCCATCCACAGCACCCGAGCTCTCCTCTTTTCCAATCTCTTCGACAGAGCTGCACCAAATCGTACAAGCCTTGCATTCTGTTCAATCGAATCAAGTTGCTACGCAGTTTCAGCTGACTCAACTCCTTAATGCATAAACCGCCTTGCTGCACCGGCTAGATACGCAGCGTTTGGAGATTGATACCATTAAGGGGGAGAATTCGGAGAAAGCAAAGGCAAGTGCGAAGGAGAGAAAGGAGAGTGCAAATCCTAGTTCATCCGAACCTCTCTCTGAGCCTGAGAAAGCAAAGGCAAGTGCGAAGGAGAGAAAGGAGAGTGCAAATCCTAGTTCATCCGAACCTCTCTCTGAGCATGAGCAAGAAAAGGCACAAGATCAAGCGCCTAAAATATTAGATCAACTTATCCTGGACTCCCTCAAATCCATCAGCGCACAGCTCAAAAATGTCAGCGCACTACTCAATAATGTGTGCACCTATGAAGCGACTGATGGTGGCTTCAGAAATTTTTTGGGAAAGCTAAAGAAAACCCTTGCAGATGGGTTACATGAAGGATTTGCTGATCTAGGAGCTCAGATTTTGAATATTGGAGAAGGAGCTCATGCGCAAGGGAATGAGCTCAAAATTGAAGATGTGCAAGAATGCATAACAAAATCCATGACGTATTTTTCCCATGCGTTCAACGCCAAGATGGACTATGCAATGCTCGACATTCAAGCCAGCATCACACACAGCGCCTTCATACCGACACAAGACTGGAAGCTACGTAGACTGCCATTCTGACAGACTTCGGAGCAAATTTTAATGAGCTGCTCAGTGACAACTCCGATATGCGTAGAGAAATGAAGACTTATGTGGGCAAAGCTGTTGAGTTCCAGGAAAAGTTTTAAGATTTGAAAGTTGAACTCATGAACAAGTTCAACAGCCTCCAGAATGAGCTGCGTGAAGCCCTTTGCCGCATCAGAATAGACTAGGCTTCCTTTGTAAGTATTTTGCAAGTACTTTTTGAGAACTCTTGTTCTCGTTGCGCATAGTATGTTTTATGCGCTTTTGTTTTTGTGCGCACCCCTTTGATTTTCCATTCAAAACTTGTAATCTCCAACTCTTATAAATTCAAGTTTAATGAGAAAAATTGCATCATTAGTTTCAAAACCTTGTTCAAATCAAATTTCTTATTTGTGGAACAATGAATGCATTATTTCAAACTTCATACGCATAATCTTAACTGCCCATATTTTCTACGAATGATGTTTAAACATTCAGTTTAAACGCATACTTAAACTAAAACTCATATTATTTGTATGCGCTGAATGATATTTCTGTCTTTCCCTCTTTGTAAGTTAATCTTTTGGATAGACTAAAAATCTATAGTATTGGCTAGTGTGTGCATTGACTTGAGGCATGAGTTACCATTCACATTTTTATGGACATGCTATTATCAAGTACAATGAATTGCCTTTTCTATAGTAGGTAATGGCATCAATCATTTAGGGGGAGATTGTTGGGTATGCTTATTTCTTAACCCTCCTGCTTATGTTAGAATTGATTGATATTATCACCTATGAGTATTTTTAGGGACTTTAGGACCTTATGTAAGAAGTTTATATACTTCAATTTTAGCCAAGTCCAGTTTATAGTATAGGCTTAGATTATAGGACTTGCAGCTTTGAAGGATCGGAGATTTTCTAAGCAGGATTCATTTCACTGCGCAGGATGTTCTCTGCGCAGGTCGCCACTGCGCATCGATCTTTTTCGCAGCTTTTGACCCTGCTCAGTTTTCAAGATCTTATTCCCCAACTCTAAATTTAAGATCTTCCTTTGGTATGACCAAGCATGGTGCGCATGCTCCCCATGCGCAGTATCCGTGCGCACCGACAATGTGCATGCCTTTGGGCTCGCACGCTCAACCTTGGTCAAAGTTCTTATCTCCTGATCTCATATTCTAGAAACTTGGAAAGCGTCAAGACAATCTACGCTTTTTGTATTGAGCCAAAGTGCTGAGGTATGCACAAACAACAAAATAAGCACACTCAGCAACACCATTAGTGGAGACATGCTTCAACGGTCATATTTCAAAAGAAGACAGCTATCAACCTTCTAGAAGAAACTTTTGAATTTGGTCTTCATGCTCAGTCTCCAACGGATATAAAAGATACCTGCGCACCAATCATATTGTGCCAGGTCATCAACCTTGATCAGAGCCCCAACGGCTATAAAGGACATCTGCGCACCAATCATATAGTGCCAGCTCATCGTCCTTGCTCAGAGCATCAACGGCTAGTTTTAAGTTCTCAGCTATAAATAGCCTGCTCATCTTTATTTTAAGTTGCTTGTGTACTCTTTAAGCCAGGCCGAGCTGGAGTGCTTGTTCAACTAGAGCTAGAGTTTCATGCTTCATTGAGAAACCTTAAAGATCTGAAGACTGCTGCTCAATATTTCCAGATTCATTAGAACACCCTTCAAGATCTTCAAACCTTCAAACTCCTGCTCAAATCCCAAGAGCCCTATATCACCAGAATTCTTGGTGCTCTTCATCTCTTATATTCATAGAGCCCAAATTTCTGTCACACACACACCTCTTGAAGCTTTGATCATTCTGATCTAACTTCTTGAGATATACCGGTTTAGTCTAGGATTTGTTCTTCATAGATAATAGATCTTGAGTTAGTATTGAGCTCAAAAGTTGTAATTTGTAATACTCACTCATTTTATAAGATCTCCATTAGAAATCCAAGACTAACCATCTTGGTAGAGGACGTAGATCTTTCCTTGATCGAACCTCTCCAAATAGCTTGTCCATTATTCTTACTGCTTATTTCATGCTTAACTTTTTATGTATTATTGCTTTGTTTGATCTTTCAGATTGCTACACTTTACTGCTGTAATTGTTATTGATCATTTGCCCGAGCACAATTTTATCCAACTCTTTAGCCAAAACTTAGCGCGTGAGTTTTTCTTTTCTGCGCAGCTTTCACTGCGCAGAGCTGCTTTAAATCTTCCGCTGTGCATTTCACACTCTTGCTGCGCGCTATACTTAGCCAAAATAAGAGTTGTGCACATATGCCATTCATTTGCAAAAGGGTTTGAAAAGAATTTAAAAACGTTATTCACCCCCCCTCTAGCATTTTACACACCCTTGTTTCCCCTTTGGGACCAACAGGTACCATAATGATGATCACATTTTCATTGGGACCGCTACGGGTAGTCTGATTCGCATCATGAACATCCTCACTATCCCTCTTCTCATAACCATATAAAGCAAACCCAAGCTCCTCAATGGCTATCTCATGCCATGTTTTCCCCACCGTTTTTGTTTCCTCCACATCCACTGTACAACCACTTGCATTATCAAAAGAGGAACCATCTTTAGAGTCAACATTGGAGATTTCATAGACAAAATTCTCCTTTGCATCTTCTAAAGGTTTCTCTTCGAGTGACTCATCCGTAGAGGAAAAATTAGAGATTTCATAGACAAAATTCTCTTTTGCGTCCTCCACGGTTTGCTTTCCATATTGTGGTGGTGGTTTAAAATATGGCTCAAAAAATGAGTCATAGACACACTCTTCCCCATCAGAATTTAGATACCAAACCAGGGTTGAAGGTTGCTCTTCCACTTGAGTCTGTATAGGAGTAGTATCTAGCTCACGGTTCCTCAACATCTCTAACATTGTGATCATGTGTTCCTCTATCCTATCCATAGTCTCCTCCCATGCTTGTTTTAGAGGTTGTGGATGTTGGGTTTCGTAGTAACATGCGCAGCGGAATTAAGCATTTAAAATTTAATGAAACCCAAAGCCAATAGATCCACTCATATGATTAAGTCAAATACAACATAATGAATACTAGAATACTAACCCTTGATGCCTTTGATTTTGCAACCTTGAATTCGATAGAAGCTTGAAATCTTGATCACGAACAAAGCAAGAATCACGAACTTTGAAGATGATGAATTTCACCCTCTAGCGGTATCCACACGCGAACGAATATCAAGAACACTTGATCTTGGTTGCTAGACCAAGAATTGTAAAACACGCTTTCACAATTTAATAAAGAACTATATGGAATTTATTTTGTGAATTATTTTGTTCCTCAATCAATGATATCTTAGAACAAAATAAAATCTCTCTCAAACTCTTTGAGACTCACAAAAATCACTAGTCGTTATGGTCTGGCCGAATTGGGGTTTTTATACACAATTAAGACCTATTCCAAATAGGTAACTTGTGCCAAAAACCATTCCTAATCGAATTAGGAATTTTCCTGTCGGCATACCAAGCGGCCGCCTGGTACCACCCAGGCGCCCGCCTGTTTGGGCAGAAAGTCAAGATCAATTCCGGCTTGAACAGGCGCCCGCCTGGATCAATCCAAGCGCCCGCTTGGTTGACCAGGAGGCCCAGGATATTTCCAGAAATTCCCTTGAAGTCCTTCGACCCTAAATTCCAATATAGTCCTCTTATTTAAGATTCGTTCTATTGTGTGTGACCCTCTAGGATTATACTAAGTTGGCAATGAGCTCAAACATGATCCCATAAGATATGATTAGGTTCTAGCAAACCGTCATACCTACCCAAATAGCATACCTAGATACAAGTTCGCATTCCTTTAGAATATGTCATAATCCCTTTGTCCACGATGTCATTGAACACAAGTCATGGTCAACTAGTCAACTTGCATTGTTCAATACTTTCTCGATTCCGAATATGTTGATAATCCAAATGACATTGATCTAATCAATCCATTTGAGTTTGGCCAAACATTTCATCAACATCATTCCTACGAGGGGCCCAAGCTTGACATCTCTCCGAAGAGGGACAAATCCATTTGGCTTATTATTCTTCCCTATGTGAATCCAATCATGCCAATCATACCCTTTATAACTACCGTATTAAGGTAGCGTTTGAATATGTCAAACATAATGTTCATCAAGTGGAAGACTATAATAACTTCATGTCTAAGGATTCAAATGACATAACTAATATGAGATTTATATATGACGTCGACCATGACATAAATCTCATACCGCGGGTCATGTCCAGTACCTTGTTCCAAACAAATACCCATAAATCTAACATGATCATCCCATGATCACTTAGCCTTTATACTAGTGCTTAACAAGCTCTAGGGACGGAGATTATTATAAGCAAACACGAGCCATAATAATAATCTTATCATCTCTTTATCATTATGAATAAAATGATAACTTATACAACGTTTAACAAACGTGCCTAGGGCACCAACACCAACAATCTCCCACTTGCCCTAGGCCCAATTCCCTAGGTATCCAATACCCATGGACCTAACATGACCATCATGTTTAGCTTTGTGGAAGTCCCATTGTTTAGTATGTCCGTAACGTTATCATTAGTAGGTACTTTGCATATATGTACGTCTCCCTTATCAACGATTTCTCGAACGATAAGAGAACGCCCAAGTATGTGTTTGGATTTTGGATGTGCTCTTGGTTACTTTGCTTGGTCAATAGCACCACTATTATCACTAATATGGTCTATTGAGTTAGCAATGCTAGGAACCATCTTAAGTTCACAATGAACTTCTTAATCCAAACCACTTCCTTTGCAGCATCCAATGCGACAATATACTTAGATTTAGTATGTAGAATTTAGTGACTCTGCTTGGAACCATTCCAACTTACAGCTTCACTATTATTTATAAAACTCAATTGCGATCTTTTATCATCTTTGTCGGTTTGGAAGCATGCATCCGCGTACCCATATACGACGAGATCATCTTCCATCCCTTCATAGATCAAAACAATTCTTCAGTCCTTCTAAAGTGCTTTAAGAATTGTTTCACAGCCATCCAGTGACTCTCACCGGTTATCGGATTAATATCTACTCGTCATGCTCCAAGCATTAGATATATCCGCCTTAGTATTTATCATGGCATCATGGATCCAATTTCCGAAGCAAATGGCATCTCATTCATTCTTCTCATGCTCATCATTTGTCTCAGGACATTTGAGTCTTTGCATAGAAAACTCCATGTAACATTAACAACCGTCCTCTCTTAGAATTTTATTTGCGGAATCTTCTAATGACTTTGTCAATGTATGTACTTTGGCTTAATCAATTAGCTTCTTCGATCTATCTCTATAGATCTTAATGCCAAGGACATATGCAGCTTCATCCATATTCTTCATTGCGAAACACTTTCTTAACTAAATCTTTACAGATTAACGTATAGGAATTTCGTTTCTAATGAGCAATATGTCATCCACGTATTTAATTTAAGGAATATCACTATGCTCCCACTAATCTTCTTGTATATACAAGGTTCATTTTCGTTATTGATCAAGTCAAACTCTTTTGATTTATCAAAACGGAGATTCCAACTCCCACAAGTTTGCTTTAATCCATCCAATGGATTTCTGCAACTTTCATAATTTATCAGAATTTTCTTCGACTGTCAAAACCTTTAGGTTGTATCCAATACATCCTTAAGTGAGTTCCCGTTGAGGAACACTTGTTTTGACATCATTTTGTCAATTTTCATATTCCAAATATGAACATGTGACTACGAGAATTCTAGTAAATTTCTTTGCTATCCATGTAAAATTTTCTCCAAGAAAACTCATTCCTCTCCTTTGGTTTTTACACTTTAGGTCAGAATGATCAAGTTCCAAACTTGATTATTACACATGGGTTGCCTTTTAGATTTCATGACTCCAAGTCATTAATCTAAATATGTGGAGTTGTCATTGCATCTTTGATAGATGGTAAATACTTCATTCCAAATGAACTTTACCTCAACACTTTCTATTTTGAAATATCCAATATTTCTTGCTATAGATTGTGTCCTATCACATACGCAAGTTCTTGTATATCTTTTGAACGGACTTTTCACGACTCCTTGTGAAAACTTGTTCAACTTCCATCTTAGGTTAAAATATATATTTTCTAGGTCTCGAACCATTCGAGATACATTTTACTCTCACTGATTCTTTTAGAGACAAACAATTTATCTAGAAAAGTATCATCATAATCAACAAGCCATTTGTTTCTTATGAGTAAAATTATATCCTCAAGTTTCCTTAGGATATCCCATGACAATATATTTATTAGATTTAAATGTGAGTGTGTCCCAGACAACTCCTTTCAAAAAGGGTCTCACCATCTTAAATCTTTATGAAAGACAAACCAAGTTTTCTTTCACCATTTAACTTCTCTTGATGGAATTCAGATTAGTATAATCATAGCGGTTTTAAATACAAAACCCCAAAATGAATAATGGAAGATCACTTTGACTTTGTCATCCAACAAACCGTATCCAATAAGGTTCTTATACTTCCACGCAGACATATCATTTGATATTCTTAGTGAAGTTAATTTGTGAAACCATTTCACAACTTTAATGATGACTGTCAAATTCTTGGTTTAATTATTCATCATCATGATCCAATCATAATTTTTGAATAGTTTTACCAAGTATAACCAAAATTCTCTTTTAGCATTTCTTCTTAATGCACCATACACATCGAAATGTATTGGGTCAATTAAGACATTATTCTTTTAACCAATCATAGTAAAAGATGTCTTGATCCAAGTAAATAAGATTTGCATAAATCATGTGATTCCAAATCATATGACTTAAAACTCCGTCCCATGGAATTTTAGATATGCATTTCTCATTTATTTGATCAAAACAATAATGCATAAAGAATTTTAATTATTTATGTTATAGTCTTTATTATTTTGTTCTTCAAGATTTAGGATATAAGATTTATTTATATGATAACACAATGAAGTAAATCATAATAAAGCATTTTTCTTATTCCAAATAAGAAATTAATAATATCCTTCATTATCTTATAGCAAAATAATGTTTTCTACTTCATCAGTAAAGTCACTTTACAAGTGTTCTACGAACAATGTTGCAACAATTGCATCATTACTGTTTGTAGATAAAACTTTACTATAAGTAGTCTTTCATCTTACTAATTATTCTGGTATCCAATACACAATAATTAAATTTAGAAAGAATAATTTATAACATAAATATTTCGAGTGGTAGTCCCACTACCATTGCTTTTATTGATCACCCAAAATTTTGACTACAATTCTAAATGGTCAATCCAATTGCCATTTTACCAAATTGCATCTATTAGAGTTATTATTATAACCAAAATTATTTCCTTTAGGTTTGACAACTATTGTCTTACCTTTCTTTTGGCATTTGGCCCTTTTCCTTATGAACCATGAGCTCTGGAGAACCATTCTCTAATATCTTCATCTTCGCAGTTTTTAGCATGTTAATGCAACTTGAAGAAATTCTTATTCATTCTAAGCATGTTATAGTCCATCATAAAGTGATTACAACTCTTAGTCAATGAATTAAGAATAAGATCCATGGCTAGCTCCAATCCAATTGGACTCCCAAGTTTCTCAAGATGCTCTTTGTAGCCATTATCTTAAGCATGTGAGGTTCCACTTATTACCCTTTACTCCCTTTGCAAGAAGTGAATGCAATAATGGTTTTATACCTCTCTTGCTTAGATTGCTTTTTGAAACATGTAACTCAACTCCACGCCTATTTAATAGGCTTCCACAAGTTCCAAACTTTGTTGGAGTTTAAGAGCACATAATCGTGAGCATAAGACAACTCACATTCCTAGAATCATAATCATGATTCTTGTGATTGTCTACTCCGGCATTAGGTTCTTTAGGAATAGGCCCATCAAGAATGTACAACCAATCTTCTTGCCTTAGAACAATTCTTAGGCTCAGGATCCAATCCTTGAAGTTTGTACCATTCTCTTTGAAGCTTTATCCTTATCAAGGATTGATCGCAACGAAGTTAGTTGTCATTATCTACAACTCATGCAAAATTTTCAAAATTTTACAAGTACCAATCTCATTAAAGAGATAAATAATGTATTTTCCAAAAATACTCCCACTAAATTATATAACCTTCTTATACATCCAATGTATAATATAATTTAAATGGGCTAAGATCCAAATTTAATTTAATCTTGAGTACGCTTTGGCGCACCGCTCAAAACCAAATTAATTAGGTAGACAACCCTGTCAATCATATCTCATATGACTCTTAGATTCTTTTATGAGATTCTTTTAAATTTGGGCTAAGATCCAACTTTAATTTAATTCTAAGTCCGCTATGGCGGATTACACAAAATCAAATTAATTAGGTAGACAATTTCTTGTCAATCATATCCAATATGATTCTTAGTGATCCAATTTCAAAAGCATGTTTAATCTCATCTTTTGCCTAAGGCCCAAAACTGTTTTGACGCCTTATTAAGTCCAACCATTTTAAACGCATAGGAAACTCTTATTCACTCATCTTGCTCATACATGAATAAAATCAATGCACCTCGCTATGGCGAGCCCACACAAAATTACCCATGTACAAACAAGTGTTTTAATCATGGCATGGCAATAAAGGACTTAAACTTTCTTTGAAGGTTCATCACATATACAACATATTTATGAGCACACAAGATAAACATGTTACGCATCAAGTTTAGCCACTAAATTAATCTCCATTAATTTAAGCACAATATTTATGTTTCATTAGTTTCTCTATTATTATGAGGATGAGATTATTTGAACTTTGGTCATCATCTCCAAATCAAGACAACAGGAAGTGCGGCCGAACTAAGCCATTGGCAACCACAATTCCGCACTAATTCAAGAAACCAAGAAAGTAGTCCATGTGGCCGAAACTAAGCAATAGATGGTCTCGATGAACGTAGGCCAATTGCATTCACAATTTCACATGGATCTCCAATCATTGAATCAAGAAATTTGTTTCTCAATTTTAGCAATTATGAACTCTTCATAATTCTAACTTCGTTTTATCTTTGAAACATTGATTACGATCAAGTTTGGGAAACACAATCTCGATGAACGTAGATTAGCCATCCAAACCTTGAACTAATCTTAGAATCACAAGACTAAAACAAATAGGAGATTTAAACCCAAGATCCACATCCAAACCCAAACCCTACCCCCGCGCCAAACCCTAGGTCCAGCCGGGTCAAGGCTTGGGTCCGGTCGGACCCCTTGCGAAAAATCCAAATTTTTAAAGTTCCAAAATTTATCTCAAAATTGTTTTTCCCGATTCAATTAGGATTTGGTGTTCTTGGTGATCCAATCACCATGATCATCAAAACCTTGAGTAAACGATTTATTCTTGAATCCCTAGAATATCAAAACTTTGATCCAATCAAAAATTGATAATCCATACAATTTTAAATCCACCATAATTTTAATTGCGATTGAACAGTGCGATTAAAGTTTATAAAACAATAAACCACATAAAACGCATAGACCCCATAAACATCATAATCCCAATATTCAAATCATGCTAGGCAAATAAACAATTTATATACACACAACATGATTATGTATTGAAATAATCAACATGAACGGGGCTCTGATACCACTGTTGGGTTTCGTAGTAACATGCGCAGCGGAATTAAGCATTTAAAATTTAATGAAACCCAAAGCCCATAGATCCATTCATATGATTAAGTCAAATACAACATAATGAATACTAGAATACTAACCCTTGATGCCTTTGATTTTGCAACCTTGAATTCGATAGAAGCTTGAAATCTTGATCACGAACAAAGCAAGAATCACGAACTTTGAAGATGATGAATTTCACCCTCTAGCGGTATCCACACGCGAACGAATATCAAGAACACTTGATCTTGGTTGATAGACCAAGAATTGTAAAACACGCTTTCACAATTTAATAAAGAACTATATGGAATTTATTTTGTGAATTATTTTGTTCCTCAATCAATGATATCTTAGAACAAAATAAAATCTCTCTCAAACTCTTTGAGACTCACAAAAATCACTAGTCGTTATGGTCTGGCCGAATTGGGGTTTTTATACACAATTAAGACCTATTCCAAATAGGTAACTTGTGCCAAAAACCATTCCTAATCGAATTAGGAATTTTCCTGTCGGCATACCAGGCGCCCGCCTGGTACCACCCAGGCGCCCGCCTGTTTGGGCAAAAAGTCAAGGTCAATTCCGGCTTGAACAGGCGCCCGCCTGGTTCAACCCAAGCGCCCGCTTGGTTGACCAGGAGGCCCAGGATATTTCCAGAAATTCCCTTGAAGTCCTTCGACCCTAAATTCCAATATAGTCCTCTTATTTAAGATTCGTTCTATTGTGTGTGACCCTCTAGGATTATACTAAGTTGGCAATGAGCTCAAACATGATCCCATAAGATATGATTAGGTTCTAGCAAACCGTCATACCTACCCAAATAGCATAACTAGATACAAGTTCGCATTCCTTTAGAATATGTCATAATCCCTTTGTCCATGATGTCATTGAACACAAGTCATGGTCAACTAGTCAACTTGCATTGTTCAATACTTTCTCGATTCCGAATATGTTGATAATCCAAATGACATTGATCTAATCAATCCATTTGAGTTTGGCCAAACATTTCATCAACATCATTCCTACGAGGGGCCCAAGTTTGACATCTCTCCGAAGAGGGACAAATCCATTTGGCTTATTATTCTTCCCTACGTGAATCCAATCATGCCAATCATACCCTTTATAACTACCGTGTTAAGGTAGCGTTTGAATATGTCAAACATAATGTTCATCAAGTGGAAGACTATAATAACTTCATGTCTAAGGATTCAAATGACATAACTAATATGAGATTTATATATGACGTCGACCATGACATAAATCTCATACCGCGGGTCATGTCCAGTACCTTGTTCCAAACAAGTACCCATAAATCTAACATGATCATCCCATGATCACTTAGCCTTTATACTAGTGCTTAACAAGCTCTAGGGACAGAGATTATTATAAGCAAACACGAGCCATAATAATAATCTTATCATCTCTTTATCATTATGAATAAAATGATAACTTATACAACGTTTAACAAACGTGCCTAGGGCACCAACACCAACAGTGGAGGTATTGGGGCACAGTATGTTGGCTCTTGATTATTCCAAGTCATGTTTGAATGATTTTCCCAACCTTGACTATAAGAGTATGGGGGAGGATCATATTGTGGTTGCCATGACTCGAAATAATTTCTTGTTTGAAACTGTGGATAATACTCAGAAAAATATGTCCTAAACGGACACTGATTAGTAGTATGAGAATAAAATCCACAATTCAGACACGACTCATACATGTTGTACTGCTTCATTCTATGAGTCTTTGAGTATACAATAAATAAATACTAAAAAAAACTAACTAAAAAAAAAATAATAAGAAAAACAAAAGAAAACTATTTACACTACCTAAACAAACTTGTTAACCTAAACAAGTCCCCAGCAACGGCGCCAAAAATTTGATGGAGAAAATCTCCCTCTAATTAAATTAACCTAGCAAGTGTACTAGTTACCGGTGTAGCAGTATGCACAAGCAAGGGTCGAATCCACAGAGACTTGAAGGATTAAAAAGAATGCAAGTAAAACAGAAAAGTAAATAGTGGGGTTTTGGAATTTGATTAATTTAACTACTAAAACAATAATTAAAATTAAACTAAGAAACAAATAGAAGCAAGATTAACGAATAGATTCACGAATTGGGTTCACAAATACTTTCACTCTATGCTATGCTCCTAATGAAAAGATCAATCTCTTTCTTGGGTTTGTTCACAAAAGTAAGAATTGGGACGGTGAGGCGGCCGGATTGCAATCTATTTCTCTCTAACTAATCACACTTCGCAAATCAAGTCCATGTAATTGTTTAAAGAGTTATTACGTTCTAAAGAACAGATAAACCTATACCCACTTGATTTCTTTTACGGCATCAAATAGATATATTAATCAAAATAGTGGTCAATGTATCAATGCCCGAGTCACTGTAACAATAGATACCCAGAAATTTTAAAGCCAATTTATATCTTAACATATAACTGAAACTAAAGAATTTAGAATGAAGAATACTTTGATAAACAAGAATAAGAAAGAATGGAAGAATTAAATCTATAGCATAGAGATCAAGTATTGTTACTACCAATTCATGAAGCTAAAAAACTAGCCACTAATAAGAATAAAATCAAGAACAAAAAAAATAATAAAGAACATCAAAACCTGGGATTAAATTGATGAAATATTGATTACAATCTTGAATCTTGAATAAAAGTATGTACAAAGTATCACTAAAATAAATTGGATGGAGTGTTATATTTATACTAGGGCTAAGGAGGTGTAAAAATAGGAAAAACCCTAGGATTCCTTGTTGAAAAAGGATAAATAAAGTGCTGGTGGCCGGAATTCCCCAGGAGCCCTTGATATTTTTGAGTTTCTAGAAAAGTCCTTGAAAAATTCCCCAAAGGTCCTCCAAAAATTCCAGAAAATCCCTTGGAATTTTGGAAATTACTGAAAAGCCCACAATATTTTGGAAATTTCTCTAAGGTCCCTAGCCAAATTCCCCTATGGTCCCTCGCAGGAGCGCGCGCTCGGTCCGGATTGGTGCTTGCGCCCTCTTTGTCCAGAAGGTCTGGAGTTTCGATCCAGTGTGGGTGCGCGCGCCCTAAGTTTGGTGTGCGTGCGCACCTTTTGCTTCGCGGCTTGTACATTTTACGCGCAATCTTCCGGAGGCCATAACTTCTTCATACGAACTCCGATTTGGACGTGTAAACTATCGTTGGAAAGCTCTTTTCGATGAATATCCAATGGAATTGATTAATAAGTGGTCACATCTCTTTATATTTATGTTCTGGTACGTTCTTTATCTGTCTTTTTCGCACTTTAACGTACAAGAATCCGTACATTCTTTCGCTCCTTACCTGTACTCATAAATACTCCAAAAACCATCAAATCACCCAAGGTTGAGAATCTAATAAGTCATAGAAGTATATGATTTGGATAGGTAAAAACTCATCCATCAACAGATATCCATAGTCAACACATCACACAAAACCTCCTCCTTATAGTGTTTGCCAATAGAAATGGGGACCCTGCAAGTCCGTGTTACTCTAAGTTCTGAACCTTTATTCATCCATCCCAAGCTATAAGGTTTCTCATGAGGCTCAGTTTTTAACCCTAGAAAATCAACCAATTTCTGTGAAACTAGATTTCCAGTGCAACCATTATCAACAATCAAATTACATGCCTTGTTCTTAACAGAACAGTGTGCTCGGAACAGATTCTTCCAATGTCCCTCATTCTTGGAAGTTAGCAGCATCTATTGAAGCACAAATCCGACTTGCTCCTCAGATTCCTCTTCAGCGAATTCGACCCCTTCATACTCATTATTCCCATCTTCTTCCTCCTCTTCCTCCTCTTCTAGAATTGCAGTAGTTCGCCTAGTGGGGCAAACATTGGATCTGTGACCCTGTCCACCACAACGAAAACACTTATCCTCTATTGGTTTAGCATAAGGATTAGCTGCTTTCTGTGCTGGAGCTTTGCTTCCCGCGGATCTGCCTGTATTACCAGCACCCTTAGTCTGCGAGGTTGGGTCCTTACTTGTTGTCCCTTTCTCCTTATCAGTCCCTGCTTCAGAACTACCCTGTAGAACCCATTTGCGAAAAGGATGGTTAAAGTTTTTCACACCCGATTTCTCCACGAGTTCTGCTTTCAAATCCAGAGTGGAAGCGTCCGTCAAAGTCCACACCTGATGTAATCCCATCTTCTCCTGTATTGAACTTTTCAGGCCATTGATATAACGAGCAACTTTCTGATCCTCGGTCTCCTCAATCTCAACCCGCGCTGTATACCTCTGAAACTCAGTAGTATACTCATCAACTGTTCTCTTGCCCTGCACACAATTGAGATACAATTTATACAAGATCTTCTCATAATCTGCCGGTAAAAACCTCTCAGAAATCAACTGCTTCTAACGCCTCCATGTTTTAACTGGTCCCTTTCCTTGCCGTCGTCTCTATCCTGCTAGTTTATCCCACCAAACTGCATCAGTGCTCTTCAATCGGATCGCCACCATCTTTACCTGTTTATTCGCAGGTACCTCCATAACCTCGAAAAAACGATCTACTTCATTCTGCCAATCCAAGAAATCTTCAATCTCCATGGTTCCATAGAATTAAGGAATATCAGCCTTAATACTATAATCATAGCGGTTTCGATTATTGCCTTGATCTAGTTCTTCATCATCGACAACCTCTTCTTCGGAACTGGACTCTTTTTCATCCCGATTCTCTGCCCGTTGAGGACGTCGAACTGGATCTCGAACTGGATCAATCGTGTCCTGTTACCCCTACGGTTCTGATTAACATTTTGACCCTATTGAGCAGCCACCAACGCGGCAATCTACGTTGTTAAGGCAGCGATAGCGGTGGTAATTCCCTCGATATCCGCCTTTGTAGCTTGATCTCCCATAATGATTCAGTGATGCAAAAGACAGGATATGACCTGCTCTGATGCCAACTGATGCAACACGGAAGCGATAGTATTCATGAATAGCGCACTAATCACAAGAATTCACAAGCAATGAATCCTCAAGAACACAAATCTATAATCCACCAAAAAAGAGAAAAAATTCTCCTTGAACAAAGTTCAATTGATAAAAATAAAAGTTGTAACCCTAGAACAATGAAAGAAAAGAGTATTGATGGATAAAATTCCAAGTAATAAATACATAGGAAGCGCACTAGTTACCGTAGTAGTAACGCGCAAAAGCGATGGTCGATCCCACAGAGACTTGTTGGACAAACAAGTAAATTTAATTAGTGCAAAAGAGTAACCAAAAGGGGGTTTTTAATTTGAATTTATTTTATTAACTAAAAACTGAAATTAAATACTAAATTAACAAAGCAATGATCAACTAGTAACGAAGTAAACAGATTAACAAGATTCACGGGTTGGATTTCACACTATCATCCTTCCATGTTATTTTAAAATAAAGTTATTGATTCATTCCAGGGTTCGTTCACTTCTTGTAAACATTGGGACGGTGAGGCGGCCGGATTGCAATCTTTTTCTCTCTATCTAATCACACTTCGCAAATCAAGTCCATGTAATTATTTAAAAAGTTATTAAGTTCTAAAGAACAATTGAACCTATACCCACTTGATTTCTATCACGGCATCAAATAAATATAATACTCAAAGTATTGGTCAACGCTTTAATCCCCAAATCAATGGCGGAGTTAAAACCCTAAATTGTTAAAAAGGCCAATAATGACTAGTTCAAATATTGAAACCCTAAAAACTTGATTAAAATACTTTGAACAACTAGAATGAAATCAATATGAATAAAAACATTTATAACATAGAATTAGATAGCGTTTTACATCCAACCCATGAATGAAGAACTTAGCTACTCATACTCAACATAATGAACACAAATAATAAAACTAAAAACATAAAACCTGGATCTTGAATGATGAAAAGAAAATACTTCGTCTGCGTTTTACGTTCTTCAAAAACTCAAATTGTTGTTCGATCATTGACAAGGTTCAAAGAAAGAGAAAAATAAAGCCTAAGAATCCCCTAATGGATGCTACTGTGTTCCTTTTATACTAGGGTAGGATATCTCAAAATAAGGAAAGGAAAATTAACTCCTAAACCAATGAGGACACTTCAAAAATCTGCATCGGAGGAGGGGGCGCGCGCACCATAGGACTAGGGGCGTGCGCACTCTATTCAATTGCACAAATCCGAGCTTCTGATCCCCGGGGGGCGCGCGCACTCATACGGATGGGGCGTGCGCACCCTTTCTGACTTGATAAACTCCACCTTCTGATCAACGAGGGCGTGCGCACCCTTATATGAGGGGCGTGCGCACCCTTTGCTTTTCCTCAGAGGTCTTCCTTTTCTTCCTTAATTCCTGTATAGTCCTCCGCCTGGGTTTTCCGAAATTCCCCTCAGGTCCTTTCTCTGCTTTTCAGCCACAATTTCTCCATTTTTCCCTGTACTCAAAGACACTCAAAACAGCCATTAAAACACTAAAATACCCGAAGATTCGCTCCAAGATAAGACCGAATTTATCCAATATTGATGTGTAAAAACACATCCATCAAATACCCCCAAACTTATCTTTTTGCTCGTCCTCGAGTAAAAACTAAATACTAAATTAAACAACTACCATTAATCACAACTAAACATACAAAAAACCGAAGAAAATATTTTTGGCTTGTTCTCATCACAAATGGGGGATTGTTAACCACAAGTCTCAGGTTCCTCACACGAGTGTCAATAATGGGTACCAATTGCCAAACCAAATTGCAACACATATACACTACTAACTCGTTTGATTTTCCACCGCAGCATGATAGGATGAGTGATGGGGTGATCAATGCGACCAAAATAAGATTAGTTTATGGGATCACTTAAGTTAATGCTCTTATTCCACAAATGATAACGATGATGCACGTTAACCCAATCAAGGACATTCATAATCATGTATACACAGTTGTCAACCCGGTTACCGATATTGAACAAAAATATGGCATAAAGTTTAAGCACACAAACGTGCAAGGCTAGGTTCACGGTTACAAATGAAGGTAAGGACATACGAAGTTAAGGAAGTGGACTAAGAAGTCTTCTACAATATGTATATCCTCACAGTATGTTAACACTCTCCGCTCACCCAATTCCCACACTGTCTCACCCCTAAACGTGAACTTTATATAATTACCTGGGGTGAGACACAATTCCCTATTTCCTGCGACCTTTTCCAAATCATCACTTCAATACATTAAAGGGACAAGTTTTTTTTTTTTTTTTTTTTTTCATACTTACACAAGACAAATATGTGCTTATTTAATCACTTTGCACACTCATCAATGATCATTTTTTTTTTTTTTTTTTTTTTGCTTGCCCTTTCTTTTCATTACATACACCCATTTCATAACTTTGGCCATAAACCATAATTCCCCAAATCATTCTCCCAATTTCTAACCATAAATTCTCATCATTCCCTAATCCACTTCCTCGTCAAGGTGGGTATAACCTATTCTAAGTGCAAAAGGGTAGGAAATCGGGTATCAAAAGAAGGTGAACGACGGTCTTTAATGTGCCATTCTTTTATCCATTACTAGGCTCAAACGGGTGTTCTAGTGATGATTTTATTTAAGTGACTAGATAGACAAAATAAGGCCAAGAAAAGGGTTTAGAAAGAAATGCCATAAATACCGAATAACCTATTGACTTGTTATTGACAACCATGCAACGATGTTCTAGGGTCCCCGAACATACACCAAGTGATCCCATAAATTATTCTTATTTTGATAACATGATCATGGAAAGAAAATGTAATTGAGAGGTGGTGCAATCATGCCTTTAGTAGTGCTAATGCAGTCCCAACTCTAGGTTAAACAATAGCACCCATAATGACTAAAATAAACTCTCGGATCATCATCGACTGTGGTCAACATCCCCAAATATAATAAGAACAAATTTTTAAATTTTTACCCTAAAACAACTAAAACTAAACACTAATTAAATCCTACTAAAGTGATTACAGATAACCAAAGCAGATGTACCCCATACCCCCAAACTTAAAAATTTGCATTGCCCCTAATGCAACAAATCATACAAAATTAGTTAAAGAGTAGGGGTACCTCAACCATCTCACTGCGGTGGGGGAAAAAGATGATCCCAAGGACCACTTGGACTACCACCTTGAAATTTTGGTGTTTGAGCTGCTTGCTGTCCATCCCACGTAGGGCCAGTCCATTGCATGTTTGGCGGTCTTATGTAGGGCGGATATTGATGAGGGTCATATGGAGGGGGGTATGACTCACCGGGAAAGAAATTGGCCATCATCCTCTGTCGAAAATATCGGTTCTCCGCAGCCTCCCTGTTGACTACCTCTTCCAAATTATCCAGCCTCTGATCTGTCCTTGCCTGCCACATGCTGTTGGAATAAGATTCCATCGCAGTTTCTCTTCTGGACTCCCTCATTTTCTCCTCATGGCTTTGCACTTGCCCCGCCAAATAATAAGTCGCCTCATAGGGGTTGAGGTTGTGCATCTCCTCCTCCACCTCTTTTCCAACCTGACTACTACTCCCCGCTGTAGAAGTGGGTCCCCTCCTTAAGTTGGTGGCTTTCCTCAACGTGATCGTAGCCCCGGCCTTGATATCCTTGATATTATTCCCAAAAGTGAACCCAGCTAATGCCACCAACTCAGTGACTAAAATGGGAAATTTATAGCTCGAGGATCCCATTCCCTGGGTCAAATGAATCATCTCCTGCCTGATGATGAGCCCAGTGTTTATCTTTTCCCTGCGCATCACCACATGCATCAAAGCAGCCCGCCGCCAGTGGACATCTCCCTTGTGTGAAGAGGGTATTATCCATTCGCAAATAAACCGATGCAAAAACTGCAACTCCGGCACTAGCTCACTAGTCTTGAGAATGTTGCCCTTATGGTACCTCTGGGGGTCAATGTTCACCCCTAAAGTCGCAGAGAACGTAGGAAGCACTTCTTTCACTTTGTTCACCGAATTCATCTCCCTCAACAATCTTTGATAGGCACACTTCTCCTCAGATATCCCCACGGGCATACGGTAGTATTGATTGATTGTTCTACTCGTATAGTCCACCTTCACACCGTGTACGAATGAATTATCAGTGTCTCCTCTCCCAAAAACATTTGCATAGAAATGTTTTACTACAGCCGATATTCCCCGAGCCTTCGGATCCGAAGCCAACTCTTTCCATTTATAAAAAGTGAATACCTCCTTCATACCAAAAGATTCCCAATCAAATTCCCTTTCTTCCATAAAAATATTCCCCTTGTAATTGTTATAAAATTCTTCCGCCTTTGCATTCACAAATATGGTGTTATCATAGGGGGGTTCTCCCGTGACATTGGGTGCGGGAGTATTTTTCTTTGTTCGACCCATTATCTCAAACTTCACACAACAATTCTCAACACAAAACAATTCAGAAAACCAACTTACTTGACCGGAAAAGCTTGCCGGAAAAGTCGCCGGAGTTTGGCCGGAGTTGTAGAAGATGACGACCCCAAATAGCTTTTGTTCCCACAAACGTTTTTCCCTTCTGCAACACCTTCCAATTCTCACACGAAAGCACCCAAAACTCCACTTTTCGTCTTTTACAAAGCTTGAACAAAATCTTGAATTTGCCCGGTTTTAATGGAAATTGAGGCTTGAAATCTATGGAATGAAGGAGGGTTGTAGGGGGAAGGATGATTTATCCGGAAATTTGATGGGAATTGGTGGATTTTGTGAGAATTTGTAGAGAGAGAGATGAGGGTTTGGGAGGTTTTTCTTGAGAGAGAAAGAGAGGAGGGCTGCTAGGTTCACAATAATTAACATTATGCCCGATTTCCCATTGTTTCAACCGGCTGTGTGCATTCCACGAGGAGAGGGCGTGCGCACTATAGGACTAGGGGCGCACGCACCCTTTAATCAGAAGGAAATCCAGATTTTGTTAACAGGGGGGGCGTGCGCACCCTTTTTGTGAGGGCGTGCGCACCCCTTGATCAGAAGGTCGGATTTTCTTGTGTTTGGAGGGGGCGTGCGCACCCTTTAAAAGAGGGCGTGCGCACCCCTTGATCAGTCATGAAATTGTGATTTTTGAACCTTTTTCTGCTGTTTTTACCGCTCCAAAATGGTTGTCGCCTATAGATCATCTGGTTGGGTTGCCTCCCAACAAGCGCCTTTGTTTTAAAGTCGTTGGCTCGACATAATACCACATGGGAGTTAATTGGCCTTCTCTGGATCCACCAACTCGATCACCTCTACCTCTTCATCAATAGCCACCCCCTCATAATAAGGTTTCACCCGGTGTCCATTAACTTTGAACAAATTTCTGTTAGTACCCGATCCTGAAAATGAGTTTATTAGGGTTTTCCCAAATTACGAGGACTTTATAGGAATTAAAAAACCTTGCAAAGACTTGTCCTAGATTCCCAAAAATAGCTCAATGTTCTAGAAAACATTAAATATGGACATTTAGGGTTGCCTTGTATGAACAGTAAAACCCTAACTTGAATTTCACGTCAGTGCGCAATGATGGCCACGCGGCCACTTTCGTACCTAGCCATCTTGGCCACGCGGCCACTTTCGTACCTAGCCATCTTGGCCACGCGGCCAACCTCGCTCCTTCAGATCTCAGCCGTTGGATCTCCCCCTTTGTTTACTATATAAACCAATCTCAGCCTATTGGTTTAGGATCCGAATTTTAGAGATCACAAGTGACGATTTTGCTCCCAAATCAAGTCATTCAAGCCTCCAAAAACACTCTCAAGAATCCCAAGAAGATCCAAGGTTATTTCTTGCCAACAAAGGTAAGTTTTCTAACTTTTTCTTCATGTTCTTGTCATATTATTAGTTTAGATCCATAATATTCATATTCTTAATATGTTTATTCATGTGTTCTTCATAATATTCATGTTCCTAACATCTTTATTCATATTTTCTTCATGACATTCATATGTTCATAAGATGTTCTTCGCATGTTCTTCATGTTCATAGATTAAAACCTTATTTATGCTATATTTAGGGTTGCGATCTTCATGTTTACATGTTATTTCATAGCCGATGATGATCTAGGGTTCATCAACCCGAACATGATCTAGGAACTACTTCTAAACCCTAATCTTTAGGTAATTTCCCCCATCATTATGCATGATCCCGATTCTTCTGGCTATTCTAAATTCTTCTCGAACTACGCTGACCTGAGCTTCTCACATTGAGAGGAACGTAGGCAATCTTCGGATCCGGTCTCAATCACTAACACACTACATACACCGCATCATGATAGAAAGACCGATAAATTCGGGCAATAGGAGTGATAACGTTCAATATTCTTCTCTTGTTGTAATTTGACCCCCGAACCCATTAACATGCTTTTTTCAATGTTTTGGCTATAATTAAAACGGCGTGGCGACTCTCATAATTTTAATGTCGTTATGAATATTCCCTTTTGTAAATAAAAATAATCACAAGATACTTCCCATGCATCGCTTCATCGGAAAGGGGTATTCACACTGGCGACTCTGCTGGGGACTGCTTTGAAACTTTTTCAAACTTAGTGGGTCCAACTTTTGTTCACATCATGATGTTTGCCATGTTCTCACATGCACCTTACACTTTGCCATGTTCTCACATGCACCACACACTTTGCCATGTTCTCACATGCACCACGCACTTTGCCATGTTCTCACATTCACCACCCACTTTGCCATGTTTGCACATGCACCTCACACCTTGCCATGTTTGCACATGCACCTCACACCTTGCCATGTTTGCACATGCACCTCACACTTTGCCATGTTTGCACATGCACCTCACACTTTGCCATGTTTACACATGCACCTCACACTTTTCCATGGTTGCACATGCACCTTGTATTTTTGCCATGTTAATATGTGTACCTTGTATTTTTTCAATACATGTATTTTTTGTACTTTCCCTATAGTACTAAGATCAAACGAGACTTTGCTATGCTCCCTTGTACATTCTTATCCTCTCCCTCTTCTCTCTCTCTTGCATTGCATTGCATCATTCAAGCATTAAAAAAAACACCTCTCTTTTCTCCCTAAAAAGAATTAGTTTCTTGCCACAAACTACCACTAGTCCGTGTCAGCACTGCACAGGTCCCCATTACCCGGAGTATTCGATGTGCAGGAATTTATACGCTACTGTCGCACTCTTTTCGAGTCACTCGTCTACCCCACTCACCATGTATGTTCCACGAGCGGTGGGAACCTTTATCCTACCCGTGTCAACCCACACATAGAGATTAGGACACTCATTGGATCAACCATTTAGGATGTAAATAAATGCAAAACTTTTCGCAAAATAAAATGTGCATTGCATCTAGGCGACCTCTAAGGTCCATCGCTCACCCCTTGGGCTATCTATCAAAATTCCTCATCTTGGCCTATCTAGGTTACCTACCCATTATTGCGATCCATTTGGATCTACCCTTCATCGCGACCCGCTTTGGCCAAAATCCCACCATCCTTTGGCCTCTTAGGACAATCTTATCTACCTTTGACCTCCTAGGTCAACCTTTGACCGCCTAGGTTAACCTTCCCAACCTTTGACCTCCTAGGTCAACCTTATCTACCTTTGACCTCCTAGGTCAACCTTTGACCCCCTAGGTCAACCTTACCACCCTTTTGACCTCTTAGGCCAACCTTTGACCCCCTAGGTCAACCTTTGACCTCCTAGGTCAACCTTCTCCGCTCTTAACCTCCTAGGTCAACCTTTGACCCCTTAGGTCAACCTTATCACCTTCGACCCCTTAGGTCAACCTTTGACCCCCTAGGTCAACCTTAGGTCGACATTTGACCCCCTAGGTCAACCTTATCACCTTCGACCTCTTAGGTCAACCCTTGACCTCCTAGGTCAACCTTATCACCTCTGACCCCCTAGGTCAAACTTTATCATCTTTGACCTCTTAGGTCACCCCTCGACCTCTTAGGTTAACCCTTGACCGCCTAGGTCAACCTCATCCACCTTTGACCTCTTAGGTCAACCCTTGACTGCCTAGGTCAACCTCATCCGCCTTTGACCTCTTAGGTCTACCCTTGACCGCCTAGGTCAACTTTATCCGCCTTTGACCTCTTAGGTCTACCCTTGACCTCCTAGGTCAACCTTATCACCCTCGACCTCTTAGGTCACCCCTCGACCTCTTAGGTTAACCCTTGACCGCCTAGGTCAACCTCATCCGCCTTTGACCTCTTAGGTCTACCCTTGACCGCTTAGGTCAACTTTATCCGCCTTTGACCTCTTAGGTCAACCCTTGACCTCCTAGGTCAACATCATCCGCCTTTGACCTCTTAGGTCTACCCTTGACCGCCTAGGTCAACTTTATCCGCCTTTGATCTCTTAGGTCTACCCTTGACCTCCTAGGTCAACCTTATCACCCTCGACCACTTAGGTCACCCCTCGACCTCTTAGGTCAACCCTTGACCGCCTAGGTCAACTTTATCCGCCTCCGACCTCTTAGGTCAACCCTTGACCTCCTAGGTCAACCTTATCACCTCCGACCTCTTAGGTCAACCCTTGACCACCTAGGTCAACCCTTGACCACCTAGGTCAACCTTATCACCTCCGACCCCTTAGGTCAACCTTATCACCTTTGACCCCCTAGGTCAAACTTATCTACCTTCGACCTCTTAGGTCAACCCTTGACCTCCTAGGACAACCTTATCACATTTAACCCCCTAGGTAAACTTTATCATCTTTGACCTCTTAGGTCTACCCTTGACCCCCTAGGTCAACCTCATCCGCCTTCGACCTCTTAGGTCAACCTTTGACCCCCTAGGTCAACTTAATCATCTTTGACCTCTTAGGTCAACCTTTGACCCCCTAGGTCAACCTCATCCTCCTAGGTCAACCTTATCACCTTTGACCTCTTAGGTCAACCTTTGACCCCCTCGGTCAACATTATCACCCGTTGACCTCGTAGGTCAACCTTTGACCTCCTAGGTCAACCCATTCACCTTCGACCTCTTAGGTCAAACTTGGACCCCTAGGTCAACCTTATCTGTTTTCGACCTCTTAGGTCAATCTTTGATTCCATAGGTGAACCCAATTACCTTTGGTCCTAACCCGCTTAGGTCAAACCGTCGTTTTGACCCACCTAGGTCATTATTTGACCCACCGTCGTCCAGACCAACCTAGGTCAACCCGTTTAGGTCCACACACCATCCTTGACCCATTTAGGCCAACTTGTCCGTCTTAGGTTAAAACTACCCCTTCACCTTTGACCCGTCAAGGTCACCCCGTGACCCGCTTAGGTCGACTTACCTATCTTGGATCCATCTAGGTCAATCTCCAACCTTCCTTAGTCCACCAACCCGAATAGGTCAACCTTAGACCCGCTTAGGTCAAACCATGTCTATCCCGCTTAGATCATCCCATAGGCAAACCGCTACAACCCGCTATCTTGATTCATTCACCATATAGGTCAATCCAACCCTTCTCATTTAGGTCGACCTATCCTTTACCCATCTAGGTCAACCCACCATTATCGTCGCATCCTAGCTTGAACCATTTCTTGTCTCAAACATTAGGTCAAACCTTAGGTCAAATTTAGGTCAAACCTTAAGTCAAACCTTACCCGATTCCTATAGGTCTTCCTCACCCATGCTTGACTACAAACCGAGTCATCTCCCTCTTTTTGACCCCTATGGTCATCTCTCACCTCTTTTTAAAAGTCTAACTTGATTCGAACTACGGCGACCTGAGCCTCTTATTGTGTGGGACCTCTCCCTCATGATAAGGGGAACGTAGGCAACTTCGGCCCGGTCAAACTTTCAATTTTTTACCAAAATGCATTTCAAAAATGTGGAGACCGACTCTTTTCCAAAAATTGATTTTATAACGATGCCTTATCATTAAATACGAATCTAATTCTTTCATGACTAGAGTTCTGCATCATGTCGGCTGCAAGGAACATCGAAGTTGCAACTGAAGCTGCTACCCAAGATCCCGAGACAATCCTCTACACCGGTACTGCTCTTAGTAAGCAAGCATCCCACTTCGAAGCCATCCTCGATGAACAAGCAATCCACTTTAAGGCCATTCTCAACGAGCAAGCAACACACTTTCAGAAGGAGATGCATAAGACCCTAAGAGATATCGAGAGGCGCCATTTGTTTGACATTCATGGCGTTTATGATTACCTCAGCCGAGTTCCCCCTCTTGCTCAATGTCAACACCCGTACGCTCCTCAAATGTACGGGCCGCCACAGACTTTCCCCGTCGTGATGCCTCCTATGACTACTCATCAACAAGGGTACCGGTACCTAAATCACCCTCAAAGACAGTTCGTGAAAGGAAGGACGAGCGCGAATTCGACGACTTAGGTATGCCGTTAGCCAAATTCTTCAAAGGTTTGGTTCGAGCCGGCAAGTTGGCTCCTCTACTCAACTATGAACCAAACAGGGTAAGACCAGACTTGGATCCCTCCAAATACTGCAAATACCACCAGTACATTGGGCATGACACTGAAGGTTGCCTCCAATTGAAAAGGAAGATCCAGAGCCTCATTGATAGTGGAGCCATCACCCGCGATAGGAATGCATGGGCGTGAGCAAAGTCCAAACAAGAAAGAGCAAACTGGGGCTACCTCTTTTAAATAATAAATAAAAAGGGTCATTCAGTCTTCCTAGGTTCTAGAGTGTCTTTAGTCAAAAGTCCACCTTGGACTATTTTTGTTTCTTTAGTAAAAGTCCACCCCGGATTAGTCGTTTTTCTTTCAAATAATAAAAGAGTCTTTATTTTTTTTCTCTCTAGACTTGAGACATAATCTTGCATAAATCAATTCCATGAAAATTGTCTTATTCACCATCTTCACTTGATTGCTATATCTTTATATGATGAATTAATCTTAATCTTACTCATTAATGACGACTCATTAAAAGGTAAATGGACCCATAAACCATTCACATAACTAAATACACAATTAGTCTCAAGATAACAAATGCTTTGACCAATTGGGATGAACGAATCACTTTCTCTTCTCTCTACATTCTACCCCTATACACCTTCTCCCATACACTATCCTCATACGCCTCTCATCCCACCATTAGACCCCTTTTCCATACGGTCATGACAAAGAAATGGACTGCGGTTGCTCATCATCAAATAGACATCCATGCTGCCACAATTTAAGGGGTTGTTTGTTCCCTTCATAAGTACTACATGCCGATACACCGGGGCTGTCCGTATTCCATCACAAATATAAAAGAAATGCACGAAGTTGTTCATGCCATTAATAGGTTCCACGTGATAATCCGATGGAGCTCTACCGGTATAAGTCAAGGGGCTAGGATGCCCGCGGCCAGCAAAAGGCCGCTTGAACTATAAAGAGGCTACCTCGCAATCGAGAGAGGCGAAAGCAAACTAGGGGCTCGTCTTGCCCAATGTTTCATGTACAAATATATAAAAATGGCTCGCTAGGTTGAAACCCAAAAGGGCAACCTAGGCAAAAGTTAGAGCATTGCACCAAAAAGAAGCCCGCTAGGTTGAAAACCCGAAAGGGCGGCCTAGGCAAAAAAAGGGTGTGCACAAAGGGATAAAATAAAAAAAAATAATAAAGAAAAATAGAAGGGGCTATCACCATAGAAAAGTAAAAGTCCCATTTTATTTTCACTTCAAATGTTCTATTTTTCTTTCTTTCCCTACAAAGAAGATTAACGCGGTAGTAACAGCCATGACGACTACAATGGAGCAATCCACCGCAATGAGCTACAATGAAGCAATCCAAAGCGACAAGCTACAACGGAGTAACCTATCGCGAAAAATGAACCTCATACTCAAACCCAACTCCATCATCAGCCAGGATATCCCCGAACTACGCGGACCTGAGCTTCTTACCTTGAGGAGAACGTAGGCAACCTTAGGGTCCGGTCCAAAATATACACAACCCACCTCGTAGCCAATTTTCCTTCTCTTCTCTCTTGCCCCATATTTCTACTCCTGACTTCTTCACTCACAATTGATCAAAACATTTATTATTTCGAGACTACTTGTCTAAAACATAATCATAAGATGCATAACTAATCAACGAGGTCCATTCTCGAGCAATCAAATGAGAATCTTGAATAAAACAATTTTCAAATGTCTCGACAAGTCTTCCATTCTACAATCTAGGAAAGAGCTAAACACTTACTTTCTGTCAAGCAGGGGCTTCCTCCCTTTTGTACATATATACACTCAGTTGCCCAAAGAGTCAAAATGTGAGTACTATCTCTCTCTCTCGTACTCTCCCCAAAATGCCCCCGCATGTTTTCAAACAATTCTTTTTTCCTTTTATGAGTCGACTGAATGATTTCAAAAAAAAAAAAAAAAATGATGACGCAAAAGAGATGCCCGCTAGATTGAAAACCCGCAAGGGCGGTCTAGGAAGAAAAAAGGGTGCGTCGTAAAGGAGGTAGGATACCCCGCTCTACACCCTTATCGAACTAGGGCTTCCCCAACAGAATGGGTCGACTATGTGGTTTCTCGGAGAATATCGAGGCTTCAACAAGGATGTACCCCTCATCGTCAAACTCTGCACATGACGAACACTTTGAATTTGTTAGAATCATAACTAATTATAAGGCATCTTTATAAAATCATAACACTTTCAAAAGTATTCTCTTCCTTGACACTTTGTTTATAAACCCGCACTCTCGGTCTCCACAAAATTGTAAAAACATCCTCGATCCATCTGAGACCCATCTCCATGATTCTTGAGTTGACTCGGTCCTTTACCCTATCTCTTACACTTTAGGGAACCCCTTAGCTCGACCCACCACAAGTTAGTAGCGGGACTCCTAAAGCTTCAAACCAGTCTTATCCAAAACCTCAAGCCTTAAACCAGTCTACCGAATCCAAATCCTTAGAATGACCCATTAGGTCCCGAACCTACTGGTCTCGAGTCTACATGATCTCTTAGATCCCAAACCTACCAATATATATTCATCCTTACCTTGTCCAGACTATGTCTCCCTTATCCTCTTAGGTCCAACCTCTTAGGTCTACCCAGTCTAACCTATTGAACGATCCCTTAGATCCCAAGTCCATTCAAGTCTACCAAGCGCCTACCTTGTAGGTCTCTAGCATATCCGATCCACACTTTAGGTCTCAACTCCTAAACCCTTTAGATCACAAAAATGTCTACCCTCTAGGTTTATAACCTTAGATGTCGACCCTTAGAACTCTTTAGTTCCCAAGCCTGCTCGGTCCAACCAAAACAATGCCATCTACGCCTACCGTCATACCCAAACCATGGCCCTGTCACTCTTAAACCTAGTGTCACTCCTTAGCTTCAAAAGACTTCCTAGTCTGACCTTCAACCCCTTAGGTCTCTAACCTACTTAATCCGAGCCGAGTCCAAACCTCGCCACCTACAAGGTCCACCCTTGAACTCCATGGATCTCAAACCTTTCTTCCCCACGAGTCCAAACCTCAAACGTGCTCGAACGCATAGGACCTCACGCGTACCGTGATATGCCATAAAGATATCAAAACCCATCCAGTCAAAAATCGTGCGCTTAACACCTTTGGTCCCATACCAAACCCACCTTCGCAATCGCCGAACGAGCTTGGTCACGCGCAATGACCTCTGAGACAAACTTAGGACCTAAGCATACCCAATCCAACTTAGGTACCTATTGTACTCAAGCAAAGTCTTGGACACTCAATCCCTTTACCTAAAGCGCCAACATGGTCATATATCCAAAACCATTTCCTGCACCTATGGTTCGCACCTAGCCTAAACTTTCAAACACTCTAGGATCCAAGCCCGATATGCATATTAGGTACTAGGATCATCCGATCCCAATCCGTTGCTCCTTGGCCGACCTCAAGCCTGGTTGGTCCTAACCCATAACGCGGTTTCTCTAGGACAAAAGACTTACCCGCTTGAAAGCCTTATGTCCCAACGCTACCCTGCCTAGCCTTCGATCTCCTAGATCTCACGCCTACCATTCCATTAGGCCCCGGTCTTCTTAACACATGTCTGAGTCTTACCCTAGCTAAACCCTAGCACTCTAGCCTAGGTCTAACCTATCGAGCCTATCCAGCCATGGGGTATCAAGCTCACCTGCCCCAAACCGCAACACTCTTAGACCTCAAACTTGCTCGGTCTAAACCAAGACAAACCTTCAAATGAGTTCGGTCTCCAAACCCTAGCCTCAAGCCTAGGTAATCACATTCTCCAAACCCTAGCCCCAAGTCTAGGTAATTACATCCTTCCAAACCCTAGCCTAAAGCCTAGGAAGTTACATCCTTCATAAACCCTAGCCTCGATCCTAGGTAGCCACATCCTTCCTAAACCCTACCCTCGAGCCTAGGTAGTCACATTCCCTCCAAACCCTGGTCTCAAGCCTAGGTAGCCGCACCATCCTTCCTAAACCCTAGCCTTGATCCTAGGTAGTCATATTCCCTCCAAACCCTAGCCTCAAGCCTAGGTAGTTACATTCTTTCCAAACCGTAGCCTCAAGCCTAGGTAGTCAACATTCCCTCCAAACCCTAGCCTCAAGCCTAGGTAGTCGCATTCCTTCCAAACCCTAGCCTTAAGCCTAGGTAGTCACATTCCTTCTAAACCCTAGCCTCAAGCTTAGGTAGTTACATTCTTTCCAAACCCTAGCCTCGAGCCTAGGTAGTTACATTCCTTCCAAACCGTAGCCTCAAGCCTAGGTAGTTACATTCGCTCCAAACCCTAACCTCAAGCCTAGGTAGTTACATTCGCTCTAAACCCTAGCCTTAAGCCTAGGAAACCACATCATCCTCTTTAACCCTATCCCCAAGTTCTAGGGAATTTCCAAAGCCCCGTATGCAACATCCTTTCCAAAACTCCTGAAACCCTAGTCTCGAAACCTAGGAAATTTACAATCTCAATCCCCCGTCTTATTGAAACCTAGTCTTACGCCTAGGATACGATGCCCTAGCGTCGAGCTTAGGATTCATCAATCTCTCCAAACCCTATCTTCGAGCCTAGGTAGTCGCATTCTCTCCAAACCCTAGCCTCAAGCCTAAGAAGCCGTATTCGCTCTAAACCCTAGCCTCGAGCCAAGGTAGTCCCATTCTCTCCAAACCTTAGCCTCAAGCCTAGGTAGTCGCATTCGCTCTAAACCCTAGCCTCGAGCCTAGGTAGTCGCACTCTTTCTAAACCCTAACCGCGGGCCTAGGAGACCATATCCTCACTCAACCCTAGCGACGAGCTTAGGATCCAGCATTCCCTTCAAACCCTAGTCCTAGACCTAGGAAATTCCTTCACCTTAGTCTCAAAGTATAGGGAGCTTACAATCCTTAACCTTAAAACCTAGCCTAAAGCCTAGGTTACCATGAACATTTCCAAGCCATAGTCACCAATCCCGGAAAACGGTGAACCCTAACATCAAGCTTAGTAAACCCTCCACAAAATCAATCCCTTTTTCCAGCGGTCCCTAGTCTCAAGCCTAGGAAGTCACAACCTTTCTAACTCTCAGCCTTATGTCTAAAAGCCAACGCCTTTGCAACCTTTGAGCCTACCACAACTCTAAGCCCTAGCCTCGAATCCTAGGATATTTCTAAAACCCTAGTCCCAAATTTGCGGTCCTTAACGCCAGTTTCCCTGAACACTTCTAAACCCTAATCTTTAGGTCCTCATTCCTCAAAAGCCTTAGGTCCTACCCTAAGCAACCAACCAAAAGGTTCCTTACCTAATGCCTTGGCTTGTAGCCTTGTCTTATGCATTCCCTCCTAATTTAAGACAAGTGGAGCCCAAACACTATGCTCTCCATGATTATCCTTGCTCACAAGATATTAGAGACTCCCCGAGAGTCCCTCACCTTTGTGACTCCCCAAGAGTCTATCACCTTTGTGACTCCATGAGAGTTCATCCCTTTTGCAACTTCATAACAATCCGTCATCTTCGCGACTCATGATAAGTTCGCCAGCTTTATGACTCTGCAAGGGTCTATTGTCCTTTAGAACATCATTTGGTTTTAAAAAGCCTCAAAAATCTCTAAATTATCCTTTGTTTAAAAACTATCGTGGTGACCGGGAGTTATCCCTACTACACGAATGTTTCATCTCTTTAAAAACTATCGTGGTGACCGGGAGTTATCCCTACTGCATGAATGTTTCATCTCCTTAAAAACTATCGTGGTGACCGGGAGTTATCCCTACTTCACGAATGTTTCATCTCTTTAAAAACTATCGTGGTGACCGGGAGTTATCCCTACTGCAAGAATGTTTCATCTCTTTAAAAACTATCGTGGTGACCGGGAGTTATCCCTACTGCACGAATGTTTCATCTCTTTAAAAACTATCGTGGTGACCGGGAGTTATCCCTACTGCACGAATGTTTCACCCCTTTAAAAACTATCGTGGTGACTGGGAGTTATCCCTACTGCACGAATGTTTCATCTCTTTAAAAACTATCGTGGTGACCGGGAGTTATCCCTACTGCACGAATGTTTCATCTCTTTAAAAACTATCGTGGTGACCGGGCGTTATCCCTATTGCACGAATGTTTCATCTCTTTAAAAACTATCATGGTGACCGGGAGTTATCCCTACTGGACGACTCTTTCATCTCTTTAAAAACTATCGTGGTGACCGGGAATTATCCCTACTACACGAATGTTTCATCTCTATAAAAACTATCGTGGTGACTGGGAGTTATCCCTACTGCACGTACGTTTGTTATTGCTTTGTTATATTATCGCGATGACCGAGAGTTGTCTCTACTTCGCGTACGTTCTGTTGCAATTTGCAGAGGCCCGTCTACCTCTATATTGCGTAATATTCAATACTTGTTATTTTATAAATTGCGATTGACAGAGGCCCGTCTATCTTTATATCGCGTAAGCTCCGGCTATTACCATTTTACCATCTTGGGATTATTTAGACCCCGCCGTCTATATGTCTCGCACCATTGTCACCCTTACCTTCTTTCCCCAATATTTGTTAGTTCGATCGTGATTGGCAGAGACCCGTCCGTCTCTAATTGTGAGAGTTCCAGCATTTATTATTTTAGCCCATCTTGAGATTATTTAGACGCCGTAGTCTTTATGTCTTGCACCATTATCACCCCTACCTTCTTTTCCCAATATTTGCTTAGGATTCATATGATTTCAGAGACCCATCCGCCTCTATGTCATGCGTATCCTAGATCGATCGTAAGTGGCAGAGGCCAGTTCGTCTCTAATTGCGAGAGATCCAGCATCTATTATTTTAGCGCGATCGGCAGGAACCCGTCCGTTTCTGATTGCGTTTACCCCGGCAGTTACCATTTCCACCTTGAGGCCATTTAGACACCGTAGTCTTTATGTCTTGCCCCGTTTCCCTTACGAATGTTCAGTCTTCATACAGGATAGTATCCGTAGGATTGTTATCCCCAGCAGAAGCCCATGTCTCGTTTCCCTTACGAATGTTCAGTCTTCATACAGGATAGTGTCCGTAGGATTGTTATCCCCAGCAGGAGTCTGATGTCTCGTTTATTTCTTCCTTCTTTCCCCAGTACATCCGAACTACGACCGGCTTGATTCCTCTGAGGATACGTAGGAAGCCTGAAAAGGTTCAGCCACCCGACCAACGTGGTCATCTCTCATCCCCAGCAGTTGCATTTTCCCCGATGGATGCATTTTTCCCGCAGATCAGATTTCTCCCCATCTGAGGACAATCATTCTCAATTCAGATTTGAACTACGTTTGGCTTGATTCCCCCGCGGATACGTAGGTTGCCTGCCAAGGTTCAGCCATTCGCTTACCTTTCATCTGTTTTGAAACTCATGTTTCAGAACGGTTCCTATTTTTATAGTCGACCCCACCTTGCTTTGCAAGAAGCGTCACCGAGGGGCTACTGTTAGTACCCAATCCTGAAAATGAGTTTATTAGGGTTTTCCCAAATTACGAGGACTTTATAGGAATTAAAAAACTTGCAAAGACTTGTCCCGGATTCCCAAAAATAGCTCAATGTTCCAGAAAACATTAAATATGGACATTTAGGGTTGCCTTGTATGAACAGTAAAACCCTAGCTTGAATTTCACGTCAGTGCGCAATGATGGCCACGCGGCCACTTTCGTACCTAGCCATCTTGGCCACGCGGCCACTTTCGTACCTAGCCATCTTGGCCACGTGGCCAACCTCCCTCCTTCAGATCTCAGCCGTTGGATCTCCCCCTTTGTTTACTATATAAACCAATCTCAGCCTATTGGTTTAGGATCCGAATTTTAGAGCTCACAAGTGACGATTTTGCTCCCAAATCAAGTCATTCAAGCCTCCAAAAACACTCTCAAGAATCTCAAGAAGATCCAAGGTTATTTCTTGCCAACAAAGGTAAGTTTTCTATCTTTTTCTTCATGTTCTTGTCATATTATTAGTTTAGATCCATAATATTCATATTCTTAATATGTTTATTCATGTGTTCTTCATAATATTCATGTTCCTAACATCTTTATTCATATTTTCTTCATGACATTCATATGTTCATAAGATGTTCTTCGCATGTTCTTCATGTTCATAGATTAAAACCTTATTTATGCTATATTTAGGGTTGCGATCTTCATGTTTACATGTTATTTCATAGCCGATGATGATCTAGGGTTCATCAACCCGAACATGATCTAGGAACTACTTCTAAACCCTAATCTTTAGGTAATTTCCCCCATCATTATGCATGATCCCGATTCTTCTGGCTTTTCTAAATTCTTCTCGAACTACGCTGACCTGAGCTTCTCACATTGAGAGGAACGTAGGAAATCTTCGGATCCGGTCTCAATCACGAACACACTACATATACCACATCATGATAGAAAGACCGATCAATTCAGGCAATAGGAGTGATAACGTTCAAATTTCTTCTCTTGTTGTAATTTGACCCCCGAACCTATTAACATGCTTTTTTCAATGTTTTGGCTATAATTAAAACGGCGTGGCGACTCTCATAATTTTAATGTCATTATGAATATTCCCTTTTGTAAATAAAAATAATCACAAGATACTTCCCATGCGTCGCTTCATCGGAAAGGGGTATTCACAATTTCCCGTTTTCAAAATCTTAAGCTCAACTGCTCCATGTGGGAATACTTTCACCAACTCAAATGGCCCCGTCCACTTGGAACGCAGTTTACCCGAAAATAACCTCAAACGAGAGTTGAAAAGGAGAACTTTCATACCCGGCCTCAAATCTTTTGGCTTCAAATACTTGTCATGGTATCTTTTAGTTCTCTCTTTATGCAGTTTGGCACTTGCATAACTATCTTGCCGCAACTCGTCAAGTTCATTCAAAGTGAGCAATCTCTTCTCACCCGCGGCATCCATGTCTATATTCAACTCTTTCACTGCCCAAAATGCCTTGTGCTCCATCTCAACCGGTAAATGGCATTCCTTCCCATACACAATCCGGAAAGGACTCATGCCAATTGGAGTCTTGTATGCCGTCCGGTATGCCCATAATGCATCGCTCAACTTTAGAGCCCAATCTTTGCGATTCGGACGCACTGTCTTTTCAAGGACCCCTTTTATTTGTCTGTTGCTTACCTCCACTTGTCCCGAGGTTTGAGGGTGATAAGCTGTGGCTAATTTATGAACCAACCCATATTTCTTCAACACATTGTTGAACATTCGGTTGGTGAAATGTGTTCCTTGATCACTTATGATTGCTCGTGGCACTCCATACCTGCTAAAAATATTTTCACAAACAAACTTGGAAACCACATTAGCATCGTTAGTCCGGGTGGCAATAGCCTCACCCACTTTGACACATAATCCACCGCAACCAATATATAAACAAAACCATGGGATGGGGGAAACGGTCCCATAAAATCAATACCCCACACATCAAATATATCAACAACTAAATTAAAGTGTTGGGGCATCTCATCTCTTTGACCAATGCCACCAGTCTTCTGGCATCTATCACACCTCTTACTGAACTCACATGCGTCTCTAAATATGGTGGGCCAATACAACCCGGCTTGGAAAATTTTTCTAGCGGTATTTTGACCACTAAAATGCCCACCACATTGAAGCTCATGACAAAAACGCAATACACTCTCTTGTTCATGCTCAGGGACCCATCTTCTCAAAAGCTTATCAGAACAAATCTTCCACAAATAAGGATCATCCCAAATGTAATGCTTCACATCCGATTTAAACTTTCGTTTTTGATCGTATGTGAAGTGTGGTGGCATAATATTAGAAACAATGAAATTCACAAAATCCGCATACCAAGGCTCATGAACATGTAAAGCAAATAGTTGCTCATCCGGAAAATTTTCATTGACCGGAATTGCACCATCTATCACCTTAGTAAAAGTAAAGTTCTCTAGCCTAGATAAGTGATCTGCCACCACATTTTCGGTCCTCTTTTTGTCTTTTATTTCTATGTCAAACTCCTGCAGTAGGAGCATCCACCTAAGACGTCTAGGTTTAGCATCCTTTTTATTCAGCAAATATTTAAGTGCAGCATGATCAGAGTAGATAATCACCTTAGACCCAAGCAAGTAAGAACGAAACTTTTCAAGAGCAAACACAACTGCAAAAAATTCTTTTTCAGTGGTAGTGTAATTCAGTTGTGCATCATTTAAAGTTCTACTTCCGTAATGAATCACATGAGGTAATTTATCCACTCTTTGCCCCAAAACAGCCCCAATCGCAAAATCTGATGCATCACACATGATCTCAAATGGTAGAGACCAATTGGGGCTAGATAGAATGGGGGCACCTGTCAACTTCTCCTTCAGCAGATTGAAGGCCTCTAAACACTCTTGGTCAAAGATGAACTCAGTGTCCTTAGCCAGCAGGTTACATAAAGGCTTACAAATTTTTGAAAAGTCTTTTATGAAACGCCTATAAAAACCTGCATGGCTAAGAAAACTTCGCACACCCTTAACCGACACAGGGGGAGGCAATTTTGAAATCACATCGATTTTAGCCTTATCTACCTCAATCCCCTTGTTTGACACCAAATGCCCTAGCACAATACCATGCCTCACAAGAAAATGACATTTTTCCCAGCTAAGGGTCAAATTTGTCTCACAACAACGATTCAACACCATTGTCAAATTCTCTAGGCACCCATCAAAACTGTCACCAAATACAGAGAAGTCATCCATGAAGACTTCGACACATCGCTCGATTAAATCAGAGAAGATGGAGGTCATACACCTTTGAAAGGTCACAGGTGCATTACAAAGCCCAAAGGGCATCCTCCTAAATGCGAATGTGCCAAAAGGACAAGTAAAAGTGGTCTTGGCTTGGTCCTCTGGTGCAATGGGGATTTGGTTATACCCCGAAAAACCATCCAAAAAACAATAATACTCATATCCGGCTAACCTCTCAAGAATCTGATCAATAAAGGGCAAAGGGAAGTGATATTTCTTTGTTGCAGCATTCAGTTTGCGCAAATCTATGCACATTCTCAGACCAGTCACTTCTCTTTTTGGCACTTCTTCTCCTTTCTCATTAGTGGTGACCGTGTAGCCCGATTTCTTAGGAAAAACTTGAACCGGGCTCACCCACTTACTATCAGCAATGGCATAGATAATGCCTGCATCCAACAATTTTAGGACCTCTTTCCTAACCGCCTCCTCCATGTAAGGATTTAACCTCCTCTGTCTCTCTCTAGACGGTTTAGCACCATCTATGAGATTAATTTTGTGCATGCACATGGAGGGGCTTATACCCTTAATATCAGCTAAAGTCCACCCTATGGCCTGCTTGTGCTCATGAAGCACTTTGATCAACTTGTCCTCTTGTTCCATGGTCAAATCTGAGGCAATTATCACGGGCAAAGTCTCTCCCTCCCCAAGAAAAACATATTTTAAATTGGAGGGAAGGGCTTTCAGCTCAAGAGCTGGAGGGGTTACAATAGAAGGCACCGACTTCTCATTGAAGTGGCCTAGGGGGTGAAACGGGCCATCACTAGGATGGTGTTCGTCGGCCTTTTCCACAGCCATCAGTTGAACATCCGCATTATCCCTAAGTTTCTCACCGCCTGTTGACAACAAGGACTCTAACTCCTCACAATCTCTCTCATGCCATAAGACTTCACTCACACAATCCTCAACAATATCCACACAGTTACACGACTCATCATCTAAGGGACTTTGCATGACATCAAACACAGATATTTCTATTTTCTCATTAGCCACACACATAGATAGAGTCCCATCACCCACATTAATGATGGTGTTAGTAGTAGCCATAAATGGATGCCCAAGCAATATGGGAGAATCCTGACTATTCCCAACACCATTCACAGTTTCAAGCACAACAAAATCCACAGGGATAATCAAATTGGCTACCTGCACCAAAACATCCTCCACAATTCCCAATGGCCTCTTGATTGAACGGTCAGCCAATTGCAAGGTCAGTGTGGTGGGTTTTAGCTCAGGTAAACCCAACTCAAGATATAAATGATGTGGTAACAAATTAATGCTAGCACCGAGATCTAATATTGCGTTTACTTTTTTAGAATCCCCCATAGCTATAGAAATATTATAACTTCCGGGGTCTTTGAATTTAGGTGGGAGGTTCTGTTGTACCACGGCACTGGCACTTTCACCCATAACCAATTTCTCATCATTCCCATACTTGGGTTTCCTGGAGTTAAGTACTTTGGAAAACTTTGCATAAGCTGGGATATTTTTAATGACATTTAACAAAGGAAGATTAATGTTCACTTTTGAAAACATGTCATATAAATCAGACATTTGCTTATCCAGCTTACTTCTCATGAATCTACCAGGAAATGGTACAGGAGGTACATATGGCTTGGGGGTGGAAGAATCAGTAACAGGAATTTCCCCCATGCCATTAGTACTCTTACCAACAACATTCTCAACAACAGGTGGTTTGGCAGTTTCAGAAGGAGAGTTAGGACATACCTCATTGCTTACCTGTTTGCCATTTCTCAGAGTCATAATGGCCTTGGCTTGCTCCCCTTGACTAGGGAAGGTTCTTGGTTTATGCCCTTGCTGCCCATAGCTAGTTGACCAATCTGGGTCTCCAGCTTTTTGTTAACCGCTTCCTGCTGCTTCTCACGCTGCTCCATCATTATTTTCATTTGTTGTTGCTCTTGCATCATGGACCTCATCATATCCTCCAGAGATTGCTTGGGCTGCTGTTCTGGATTCCCTTGTGGGGGAGGAGGATAGAGAGGTTTCTGCTGCTGGTACTGAATTCCTGGGTTACCCCTCCAAGAAAAATTCGGGTGGTTTTTCCAATCTGGATTATACGTGTTAGAATACATACCACCTTGATTTTGCCTTGGGGGGTACCCTTGCATCCCATTCACCTGTTCAGAATCAAACTGTGCAACAACTGGACAACCATTAGTAGCATAAGTGTTAGATCCACAATTAGCACAGAAATCAGATACCACATTAGCACTTGAGGAAGACATATTAGAATTCATTTTAGCCATGTTTTGGTTTAACAAAGACACCTTCCTAGTGAACTCATCCATACAACTCAACTCATGCACTCCCCTAGGTTTCCCTCTAGAGCCTTTTTCTTGCGAATTTTCCCCCAACATCTCAAATAATTCTTGGGTTTGGTCAACAGTTTTGGCTCCTAGAAAGCGGCCTGCTGCATTGTCGACCATAGCTTGGTCTGCTGCAGTTAACCCACCATAAAATGTTTGATGTAAAAGGGCCTCAGGAAAAGCATGATGGGGGCACTGCACTTGCAACATTTTGAACCTATCCCAAGCCTCATGAATGGCTCTCCTACCTCTTGAGTAAATCCTATGATTTTCTGTCTAAAGGTGGCCAAAGTAGCGTGCGGGAAGAATTTCTTTAAGAATGCATCATGCAACCCATCCCATGTAGTGATACTCCTAGCAGGAAGTAACATAAGCCAAGTTTTAGCTGCCCCTTGAAGAGAGAAAGGAAAATACTTAAGCCTTAATTGTTCATCAGTAACCCCCTCTTTTACAGGGAATCCTGATATAATCATCATGTACTCTCTCAAGAAGTTCAAAGAGTCTTCAGCGGGAAGACCCTGAAACTTGGGCAACTGACTGAAGTAATGCCCCTTCGCCTCATAAGATTTAGCGGCCTCAGTCAAGATAATACACAACACCGATATGTCAACCTTAGGCCTAGCATATTCTTTCATTAAGGGATTATCCATTACAACTCCAATTTCTTCTCCCCCGGTGGAAGAAGTTTCAGATTCACTTAAAGCTACCTCTGTCTCGGTGACAGAAGCTTCAGACTCAGACTCAGAAATAGGGGGAATTCCCCTGTCGAGTCTATCGATATTATCGTCCAAAGGAACCAACTCGGGGTTCAATGAACGCCTACCAAACATACACCGACTAAATTAACTTATAAATCAAAACAAGTCCCCGGCAGCGGCGCCAAAAACTTGATGGATAAAATTCCAAGTAATAAATACCTAGCAAGCGCACTAGTTACCGTAGTAGTAACGCACGAAAGCGAGGGTCGATCCCACAGAGACTTGTTGGACAAACAAGTAAATTTAATTAGTGCAAAAGAGTAACCAAAAGGGGGTTTTTAATTTGATTTTATTTTATTAACTAAAAACTGAAATTAAATACTAAATTAACAAAGCAATGATCAACTAGTAACGAAGTAAACAGATTAACGAGATTCACGGGTTGGATTTCACACCATCATCCTTCCATGTTATTTTAAAATAAAGTTATTGATTCATTCCAGGGTTCGTTCACTTCTTGTAAATATTGGGACGGTGAGGCGGCCGGATTGCAATCTTTTTCTCTCTATCTAATCACACTTCGCAAATCAAGTCCATGTAATTATTTAAAAAGTTATTAAGTTCTAAACAACAATTGAACCTATACCCACTTGATTTCTATCACGGCATCAAATAAATATAATACTCAAAGCATTGGTCAACGCTTTAATCCCCAAATCAATGGCGGAGTTAAAACCCTAAATTGTTAAAAAGGCCAATAATGACTAGTTCAAATATTGAAACCCTAAAAACTTGATTAAAATACTTTGAACAACTAGAATGAAATCAATATGAATAAAAACATTTATAACATAGAATTAGATAGCGTTTTACATCCAACCCATGAATGAAGAACTTAGCTACTCATACTCAACATAATGAACACAAATAATAAAACTAAAAACATAAAACCTGGATCTTGAATGATGACAAGAAAATACTTCGTCTGCGTTTTACGTTCTTCAAAAACTCAGAGAAAAATAAAGCCTAAGAATCCCCTAATGGCTGCTACTGTGTTCCTTTTATACTAGGGTAGGATATCACAAAATAAGGAAAGGAAAATTAACTCCTAAACCAATGAGGACACTTCAAAAATCTGCATCGGAGGAGGGGGTGCGCGCACCATAGGACTAGGGGCGTGCGCACTCTATTCAATTGCACAAATCCGAGCTTCTGATCCCCGGGGGCGCGCACACTCTGACGGATGGGGCGTGCGCACCCTTTCTGACTTGATAAACTCCACCTTCTGATCAACGAGGGCGTGCGCACCCTTATATGAGGGGCGTGCGCACCCTTTGCTTTTCCTCAGAGGTCTTCCTTTTCTTCCTTAATTCCTGTATAGTCCTCCGCTGGGTTTCTCTGAAATTCCCCTCAGGTCCTTTCTCTGCTTTTCAGCCACAATTTCTCCATTTTTCCGTGTACTCAAAGACACTCAAAACAGCCATTAAAACACTAAAATAACCGAAGATTCGCTCCAATATAAGACCGAATGTATCCAATATTGATGTGTAAAAACACATCCATCAAGTATTTATACTCCTAACAAAATAACATAACCTAAACAAAACATAAATCCCGAAATTAACCCAAGTCTGCGCCAAAAACGAGAAAAAATGCGAACTGGCAATTTTCCTCCCGACACCCAGGCGGGCGCCTGGTGTAGACTAAGTGGGAGCTTGAACATGGCAGAAACATCAGCTGGTTTGAAATTAATTCCAGGAGGGCGCTTGTTGGCTAGCGAGCGGGCGCCTGGTCTGCGGCCTGGTCTGCGACGCTTGACTCTGCGCTGGAATCTCCTACATTAATACCTTAAACTAACGATTCAAATTAGATAACTCATAAATAAGGGTTAACATTTCAAATAGCTCCTTGCATCCATTTTAAGCTTTTAACCCATAAACTATACGATCTCTTTCTCTCTCAAAGTCTCAACTGGAATACCGCCACCGCCACCCTCTACTCCTTCCTCCTCCTCTTCCCTACCCCCACTGACCCTACCCTCTACTCCCCCCGTCACTTCCTCCTTTACTCAAAGCCCTCCCTCTTCCCCGGTTTTTTTGTAACGCCCGTCCTAATTCCTGTTAAATTCTTGACTTGCATATTTATATGCTATTTTAATTGAGTTAATTATTTAACTAATTGAGCAAGTTTAAGTCCTAAGTGTTCAAAGTTGAAACCTTAGGGTCATTCATGAAAATTTAAAGTTCAGGGGCTTAATTTCTCAAATTGAAACTTGAGGGGCCTAGTTGCAATTCTTGAAACTTGAAAGGATAAATATCCTTCCTTCTCTGAGGAAGATCATTATCCTCAAATTAATTATGTTCTTTTCCTCTGTCTCAAAAGCTAGGGTTAAGTTTTACCCTATTCTTGATCCCTCTTGCTTAATTATGCCTCTGTTCGAAAATCCGACTCCGCATAAATGATCAGGGCGGTGAGTAGAGCATTTCCTGCCGAACAGAAATTAGTTTCGGTGAATTTGATTTCGGAGTTGGTAAGTCACTAGCTCCCCCTTGATTGTAATAACATGCCTAGGTGTTATTCTTGATACTTGTGCTTGTTAATTTCGTGATTGGAATGAGTTTTGTGATACTTGTAAATTTAGGACAAAGGGAGTATTATAAAACTATGTGAAAGAATGAATAGCCTTGAAAGATGATGTCCTGGGTATGTTGAAAATACACTCCTAAGTGGTAGTAATTATACTTATACTTTTGGGGCGGTGAAATATTTAAATGGAATAAAAGAAAATTATTCTATTATTTATGGGACGGTAAAAAGAATGAAATAAACTTGAAAGTAATGTTTTGAACTTGTTTGTATGTCCTGGGTATTGCCTAAGTATTATTAAAAGTATACTCCTACTCTTGGGACGGACAATTGATAAACCTGGGAAGAAATGAATCTTTGCTGTAAACTGCACCAAGCACCCGCCTGGTTAGGTACCAAGCGCCCGCTCGCTTGGTGTGCGACTGCACAGAAATTGTTGAGCGGCCGCCCAAAACTACTGAAAGATTTCCCATATAAAATGTGCAAAGTGAGCGCCCGCCCGGTCCCTAGTGAGCGGCCGCCCGCTTGCCCTGAAAAATAAAAAGGTTGTTCAAAGCTTGATTAAGCTAGAAGTAACCCTATTTAAGGTATATAGCCTCAGTATAAGATGTCCTAGCAAGTGTTATGACACCTTAAGGGCATCAAAACTTGGTCTTGAACATGAATATTCAATGATTTGAATAGAGAACATGAGTATAAGAGTAAGAACTCTTTTATATGTTTTGAAAGTGCTAAGAACAATCACTAATGTGTTATATGTGTCTTGAATCCAATGTTTGTGTACTTTAGGGGCACTAGAACAATGTCTTGAGCTTGAATATCTTAAGAATAGGATCATGAATTGTAAGTATAAGATATGTAACTCTTTTACTTAACTTGAACTTGAAGTATAAGACAATTAACTCTTGTACATGACTTGAATATCCAAAGAATTGGATTGAGAACTTGAATATAAGATGATAAAATCTTGTACTTGCCTTGAAACCAATACATGTGTATGGTAGTAATCCTGTAAGTGTTATAGAACACTAGAAGTATCAGAGCAAGAGTCTTAGCTTGAACATCCAAAGAATTGGAGTGTGAACTTGAATATAAAAGGAAGAACTCTTGTTCATGTCTTGAAACCAATACGTGTGTATGGTAATGAACTTGAAAGTGCTATGAACAAACACTAATGTGTTAGAACTATCCTTGATGTGTATGTGCAAATCTTGCACATAACTACTTGATAGAATGTGGCTTGTTGACTACTTGATACTTGGTATGAATAACCAAAGAGTTGGAATATGGAACTAGATAAAGAATGATCAACTCTAAGACATACTTGAATCTAATACGTGTGTACTGAAAGTGCTATGAACAAGCACTAATGTGCTAGTACTTGGTTTTAGTCGTGCATATACTCAATGAAGTATATAAAGTATAAAGAAGATATCTTGTTCATGAGATGAGTTCCTAAAGAAGGAGGGACTAGTGTAATATGAAGATAATTCATAAAACAATGATTATAGAACACAATATGTGTTGGAAAATGTATTCGATTATTAACAATACATATACGTGAGGTATGATTATGACTAGGTACAATACGACCTATTCGACTACGTGCTTAGAGTCTAAGATGTTGGGCTCTACTTGAAAGTAATGGTATCGTGATCGACACATTAATGTGTTAAATATTATATGAATATGTACATGCAAATATGTCATATGACAAAATGACATAGAATGAGGTACCCTACTACTTGGTTGGAGTCTGTTATTAATAGACTCTCATTTGGCTTGATTGTGTTACGTGGACACATTATGTGCCATTGTTATACTGATTTGTATTCACAATTATTGCGTACGTGTACTTGTATTTGGTGAGCACATGATTACATGGTTCATGAAGAGCTAGTCCACTACTTTTGGACTTAGTTCTACTCTCGTAGTTTAAGTAAATACTACTTGTGCATTCTTGTGTGAGTCCAGCTGGTCCTTGCTTGTTCGGAGATATATAGGTTCACGTTTATCGCGAGTGCTGGGGCTAAGTGATAATCGGGGATCTATGTATCTGCGCTTGACCCCTTACTACCGATCATAGTAAGGGCATATAGCCTCTTTTGTTAGAGCAATACGCCTGATAAAGTGACTGCTATACCTCTTGTCTTGAATATTGTTCTCGAGTGTGACACTGGTTACCAGGTCCTATTATGTACTGCACAGCAGCAACTTGATTGATCGTGATATGTCAACTGCAATACAAGCAACGACAACAATGGTTTACTTGGGAGAAATAAGGTTGGAATATCCTTTGTAACGTGATAGTTTAGCCTTATGTGCTACTTGATGAGTTGGCTTAGCCTCTCATACTACTTATTACTTAATGATATCTTGAGCATGATTACTTGATAATCTTCTTGATGTGCATGATAACATGCCATGTAGTTGCATCTAGTAACTTACTGAGATTTATCTCACCCCGTTCCTTGTTTATTTGTTTTCCTTAGATCACAGGAAAGCAAGTGGTAGTGCACAGTGAGGCTCGAATAGCTGGGAGCTTACTTCACAGGTTGTTATTTGTCTAGGGCTAGTGTCCTTTTACTATTTGGTGAGGACGATGTTATATGGGTTGTTAAACTCCGTATTTTGGGGTAGACTTGTATAGTACTTGTTATCTCTAGTTGTCTTGTAATGCTAGCCCATGTGCTAAGCATGTTCACAGTTGTGAGTAACCATGTTTGGTTTAAATTTCTTGGTCTAGAAACTTGTTATGAGCTATCTTAGCTCGTTTCTCTTGAGTATATATGATACCAGTTGATTTATTCAGGTGTCATTCCCGTTTTTCCGCTTCTTACGCGCACCAGGTTCGAGGTTCCATTATAGGACCCCGGGACTTGGGGGCGTGTCAGTTTTTCCGCACCCTCAACCCTACCCCGTCAACCTACATACCTTCGCTCAAAATCCCAGTCGCCGACGCCATATTCTCGTCCTCTTCCCACCATAATCGTTGCTGACGTCTCCCGTCCCTTTCTCTATTACTCACTCAGAACCCATACCCCCCCATCTGCGCTATCACCCTATGAACCTGTTAGTGTTGGTGCCCTAGGCACGTTTATTAAACGATGTAATTGTTATCATTTATTCATATTAATAAAGAGATATTTTGATTATTATTGTTGTTCATGTTTACTTATAATAATCTCCATCCCTAGTACTTGTTAAGCACTAGTGTAAAGGCTAAATAATCATGGGATGATTATGTTAGATTTATGGGTACTTGTTTAGTACTGGACATGACCCACTCTATGAGATTTATGTCATGGTCAATGTCATACATATATCTCATATTAGTTATGTCATTTGAATCTTTAGACATAAAGTTATTATACACTACTAGAAACACGCGATTTACCCACGGAAATTTACCCACGGAATAATTCCGTCGGTAATATTGATGGATTTAAATTGTTTACCGACGGAAATCAGCTTTTGTCAGAGCGGGAACCTCAAATTTTCAAAATTAAAGATTACCCACGGAATTTAAACTTACTTACGGAAATTTCCGTCAGTATTACACACGGAAATTTCCGTGAGTAATACTGACGGAAATTTCCGTAAGTAACCTTAGTTTGACTTTGACCAGACATAATATATTTAATTTTTAAAGATTACCCACGGAATTTAAACTTACTTACGGAAATTTTCGTCAGTATTACTCACGGAAATTTCCGTGAGTAATACTGACGGAAATTCCGTGAGTAACCTTAGTTTGACTTTGACCCGACATAATATATTCAATTTACCCACGGAATTTAAGCTTACTCACGGAAATTTCCGTCAGTAACCTTAGCTTGAAATATGTGGTTTAGGGTTTAGGGTTTAGGGTATGAGAAAATTTTGTCTTTTTTGTCAATTTAATCATCCTATTAAAATTGTAAAAAATAGTAAATTACTAAGTGGTTTATTAATTAAACCAACGATTGTATAATAAAGGTTAGAAATTAACCTTTATTATAAGATTTTTTTTTTTCAAAATGAGTTAAATCTTTTAGACTTTTTAGTAAAAATATTTTTTAGTTATATTAATTGGTCATAACTTAAATTTTCAAAATAAATATACAGTTTTTGATGGGCGGATATCAAATATTATTTTTGTAAAGTATAAAGTTATTTGAATTCATATAGGGTGTATATATATATATATATATATATATATATATATATATATATATATATATATATATATATATATAGGGTACAAGATGTTATATAGCACATGGTATGGTATATGACGTCTATAGTGTCATCGAGTTGGTGGCGCTTATATTGATACCGCGGTAGTGGGATATGGTGGTGAGGTGATGGTGGTGATGGTTAGTAATAGGTGTTGTAACGGTGGTGAAAGCAATGATGGAGGCGGTGAAATGGTGATGACAATAGTGGAGGTGTGGTGGTGGTTGATTGGTGGTATGTGGCCCCGGTGGTGGTAATTGGTGGCATTTGTAATATTAAATATCCAATTATTATATTTAAATATTTTTATTTATGAGATATAATAATATTATTATTATAGATAATGATATTTGTTTTGCAAATATATAGGTAATGATAATAAATCCTACAAATGATAATAATAATAATAATAATAATAATAATAATAATAATAATAATAATAATAATAATAATAATAATAATAATAATAATAATAATAATAATAATAATAAGCATGTGCCACTTATTTATTGGTTTCCTTTAATTCACAAGGATCACCTCTTCTCTCATCTCAACCATTCATTTTAAAATAATCAAAAGGCTATCAATTGCCAACCCATCACCACTCCCAAAACAAACTTATACCCTCCATTAGGCACTACCCCCACCCCCCACACACACACCTTCAACATGATCTGACTCTCTCTCTCATTTCACGTTTTCATTTCTTATCTTCTTCCTCACTCCCATTTCACCATTTCTTCACTAGTCCGCCTCACCCTTCCACAACCACCGCCATAGCCACCCGTGGTCGTCTCCGCCTCTTCTTCATCAATAGGTAGTCTCTCTTTTTCTCTCATCTATCTCTCTTCCGTCTCCCCCTCTCTTTCGTCTCCCACCCCCCCCCTCTCTCTCTCTCTCTCTCTCTCTCTCTTCGGATAACAACAAGAAACAACAACTTCCTAGAACTCCCTCTTTCCAAATTTATTTATGTTGTTCTAGATCCTAGATCTAGGGGTGTGTGTGTGTGTAGATTTTAGATCTAAGAGTGTTTTTATTTTTTGTTCTGGGTTAGATCTTAGATGTAATGGTGTTATGTTATTGTGTGTTAGATCTACCGGATTTAATTGAACAGAGGATTATATTGACGGTGGCTAATGGTGGTCTGTGGTGGCGGGTTGAAGGGAGGCTGATGGTGGTGGTGGTTGGCGTCGGTGGTTGGCTGGCGATGGTGTGGGCGACGGTGGTGGGTTGATGATGGTTGTGGGCTGGAAAATTATGAACTTGTAATCTTGTTTTGGGGAGTGAAATAAAAAGATTAATTTTATAAATAATAAAAGAGGTGGTATTAATGAAAGAAATTAATCATAAAAGAGGTGGTATTAATGAAAGAAATTAATCATAAAAGAGTTGGTATTAATGTATAAAATTAATCTTAAATGTGGTGTACTACTTGATTCTTTATTCTGTAATTATATATTGAAATATATAATTACAATTTTTAATTCTTTAAAAATACTCAATTTACCCACGGAATATTCCGTGGATAATACTTACAGAAATTTCCGTCAGTAAAGTCCGGCAAGTCCGGCCGGTCACCGGAGAAATGTTTTCCGACGGAATATTTACCCACGGTTTATTTTGTGTTTCCCACGGAAATTCCATGGGTAATACTCACGGAAATTTCCGTGGGTATTACCAACAATAATTTACCCACGGAATTCCGACGGACGAATTCCGTCGGTAACCGTTACTTACTGACGGAAATAGTGATTTACCCACGGAATTTTCCGTGGGTAAAACGCGTTTTTCTAGTAGTGATAGTCTTCCACTTGATGAACATTATGTTTGACATATTCAAACGCTACCTTTAACCGGGTAGTTATAAAGGGTATGATTGGCATAATCGGATTCATGTAGGGAAGAATAATAAGCTTATATGCATTTGTCCCTCGTCGGAGAGATGTCAAGCTTGGGCCTCTCGTAAGAATGATGTTGATGAAAATGTTTGGCCGGACTCAAATGAATTGATTGGATCAATGCCATTTGGATTATCAACATATTCGGAATCGAGAAAATATTGAACAAAGACAAGTTGACTTGTTGACCATGACTTGTGTTTAATGACATCGTGGACAAAAGGATTATGAGATGTTCTAAATGGAATGCGAACTTGTATCTAGTTACACTATTTGGGTAGGTATGACGGTTTGCTAGAACCTAATCATATCTTATGGTTTCATGTTTGAACCCATTGCCAACTTAGTGTAATCCTAGAGGGTCACACACAATAGAACGAATCATAAAGGACTATATTGGAATATTGGGACGAAGGACCATTCGGGGATTTAAGGAAATTAGAGGAAGAAAAGTGGAAAAGGGGAGGTCCGGGCGTACCAAGTCCTAGACCCGGTTGGACGAAGAAAAGTGGAAAAGGGGAGGTCCGGGCGTACCAAGTCCTAGACCCGGTTGGACCATGATAGGTCCGGTCGGACCATGGTCTATACCCGGCCGGACCAGTCGGTTTCGGCAGAAACTTTCCTTAATCCGTTTTCTTGTGGATTTAGACAATTGTTACCTATTTGGAATAGGTCTAACAAGTATTTAAACAGCCCTAATTCGCCCAAAATCAGTACATAAGTTTGTGTAAGCCTCCAAAGAGTTTTGAGAGAATTATTTTGTTCTAAGAAATCCCTAGATTGAAGAACAAAGATAAACACAATAATATTCCATATAGTTCATACAATTGTGAAAACGTGTTTCACAATTTTGGTCTAGCAACCAAGATCAAGAAGTTCCTTGATATTCGTTCGTGGTGTGGATACCGCTAGAGGGTGAATCTTATCATCTTCAAAGTTCGTGTTCTTGCTCTGCTCGTGATCAAGATTTTAAGCCCCCACCGAATACAAGGTTGAAGATTCAAAGTCATCAAGGGTTAGTATTCTAGTATTCATATTGCATGTATTTGATATAATCATATGAACGGATCTATGGCTTTGGGTTTCATGAAAATTTTAAATGCTTAATTCCGCTGCGCATGTTACTACGAAACCCAACAGAACCCCCATCTAGATCAACAGTTTACAGATTTCTCTCTCTCTCTCTCTCTCTCTCTCTCTCTCTCTCTCTCTCTCTCTCTCTCTTTGCACATATACGACATCAATGCATTTAATTGGTGACCCCCTTCTCCATATCCATTGTACCAAAACTTGCATGTGTCAAATTCGTGTGGAAGTTGTTGATTGGGCTTGAAGATGATCTGGGTTTAGGGGAGAAGATGTGGAAAGGGGCAGAGGTAAGCAACATTCTGCATTTTTCATTTTCTAGGTAATTCCGGCCCTTTGCTTGATTATTAATTTTTTAGAGGCTACCTATATTCTTTCTACTGTGGGTGCTTGTGGATTTGTAGGTGCGATGGTGATGGCTGTGGTGGTCTTTTGGTGGTTCTGGCGGTTGTTTTGGTGATGGAAGTGGCTGCGGTGGTGGTGGTTGTTCTGGTGATGGGGTTGACTGAGGCGGTGGTCATTTTGGGGGAAATTCTTTTGTGGTTGTTGGAAGAGGTGGCGTTAATGGTGATAGAGAATCTGACAAGAAAATTTAAAATTTGTACTTTTACCCCTATCTGGTCAATTGAAACTTACCCAACATCAATAGTCAGCAACCTTTAGTATTTTAACTTTCATTGACTGTATCGTTAAATTTTAACTGGCGTTAGAAAAATAGCTCAAATTGAAAATGAAACTAAAGTACTCAAGTCACATTTGCTGTTTATGAAGTACGCATGTCACATTGACTATGCCCAAATAGTACGCGGGTCAAAATGGCTAAAAACTCATTCTATAATCTAATATGAAAATTGGGAGAATGAGCCGGTGAAATAACTAACCATTTGACAAAATCTATGTTTATTACTTATAGTAGTAATAAACTTATCCATGGCTAGATTAAAAACCAAATCCAACTCTATTGAAAATATTGATTACCAGTCATACCTCTTTTCCCATATATTCCCTGTTGTAGTGTGCTTTAAAAAGTAAAAGCCGCTTGCACTAATTTTCCATACACACATATTAACTTTCTGTTTCATTCCCTTGGCTACACAATCATTCACCCAATCTTCATTGAAAACATCGAAAACCTTACATTTTGAACCCCAATAAAAATGGCACCAGAACAGCTGTTTTTCAAAAAGATAATGATGGGTAATCCATACAATAACACCCCATATATTGTTGACAATAACACCCCAGTAACAGCTGTTTTTCATTGTTGACAACGCATATATTGTGGTAAGGTATTATTGGGAAGGTTACTCCATACAATAACACCCCAGTAATCCGTTGCTTGTGTTGTAGTGACAAAAATATATATTTGAATAAGAATAAACATCGAATGAAATTTACCATTGTATAATTTTTTTTTTACCATGATGGAGGACTCTAACTTTCTCCAATTATATGTGATGTTGGCTATTATGATTATGATTGCATGCTTTACTAAGAAATTCTAGATCATCTAATCATTCCAAAAGATTCAGACTTAAACTAGTAAATTTTCATACGATTCTTGACATTTCATATGATTCTTGACGTAACAAAGTATATCGCGACATTGAAATAATCCCTATAAAAGTTATACTAATCAACAAAGTCTATCTCAATATTAAAAAGATCACTATAAAAGTCATACTAATCAATTCTTTTGGGCATATCTCAAAAGACGTCATACTAATGGATTAAGTATGATTTATTATATACTAAACAATTATTCGCTCAATTGGTGATATGAGAATTTTGGTAGACAACTAAAAAATTATTAACTTGAAGTACTCGAAGAAAGAATAGTGATAAAGTCTAGGGTTATCTTAAAACAATTTACCTTGAGAGGAGTAAATTTTGATTACCCAACATTTGGAAAAATGTAGTTTCTCGGAGGGAAAATCCTAAGTGGACTCATTTGGATTTTGGGAGTTGCCATGTCGCTTAGTTTTAGGTCCAAGCATTGAATAATGACCATTAACAAAAACATGGGAAAATGGGTTCGGGGTCAAGATTCGAAGAAAGAAGATCAAGAGTGATCACCTCCTTGACAAAAACTTGTATGAGAACATCATGACCCGTCTCATAGTAGAGGCGGGTCATTTTGACCCATGACCCGGATCCATGACCCACAGGCCCAAAAAAAAAAATGGCCAAAATATGTTTAGACCCCCAAAGTATCCACCAAACCCAATATTGTCCTAAAGTGACCCTCTAATTTGTCATTTATCCCAGTTTGACCTATGACCCCTAACGACATTAGAAAGTTAACGAGAAATGGTCATGTGCATGTCATGTGAGGGGTATTTTGGCCATTTTTCTTGAAAATAGAAGGATATAAAGGTCCATTTATAGAGTTGCTGACTTTTGTTGACTTTAATACCCTTCTATTTTCAAGAAAAATGGTAAAAATACCTCTCACATGACATGCACATGACCATTTCTCGTTAACTTTCTAACGTCGTTAGGGGTCATAGGGGGTCATAGGTCAAACTGGGACAAATGGCAAATTAGAGGGTGGGTCACTTTGGGACAAAATTGGGTTTGGGGTGCAAAGTGGGAATAGGTGGATACTTTGGGGGTCTAAACATATTTTGGCCTAAATAATTTTTTATTTTTTTTTTAAATATTATATCTTTTTTTTTTGTTTTTTTTTCGGTTTGTCAAAAGTAATAGTTACAATAACTAAATGTAACAAACGTGTTACTTATATGTAACAGTTTGTATACATAAAAAAAGTAATACTATATACAGAAAAGTAACAGTGTTTTTTTTTTTTTAATGTTTTCTTCGTTTGCCAAAAGTAATACTTATTACAACTAAAATATAACGAACTTGTTACTTATATGTAACAATGTTTATACATAATTGTAACACATATGTATAGAAAAGTAATAATTCAACTATTTACACTTTAGAACTAAAAACACTTGTGTTAGTAACATTGTAAAAATAAGAAAGTAACAATTTTTATAAACGAACGTTACATTTTACTTGTATAATAACATTGTAAAACAGTTATGTTTGCTTGTATAATAGTATATCTATATGTTTTCAAATAATAAGTTACAATGAGTTCAATTTATCATGATACATGTAAAAGTATTACATTATCTATAGAAATCAGTTACAATTTCATCTACTAAAGTGTTACATTTACTTGTACAAATAATTACATTCATGTATATAAGTTGTTGTTTTTCAAACGTTACTTTCTTTTAAAAAATAAAATCAAAATACTCAAAAATAAAAAATATTCTGAAAAAACACTATTACACTTCAGTATAACGATAATTACATTTAGTTATTGTTAGTGTTACACGTATTTATAGTTAGTATTACAATTGAAAGATGAGTAAAATGAACTATTTTTTTTTTTTTTGTAAAACTGGTGTTACGTTTACTTATAAACAATGTTACTTTATAAGTAACACAGTTGTTACATTTAGTTGTACTAAGTATTACTTTTGGCAAACGAACAAAACAGTCAAAAAAATATAAAAACTAAAAAAAAAAAAAGCGATTTTTTTCTGGGATTTTTTTTTAGGCCAATGAGTCGCTGCCACGTGGCTGATTTTGAGTGGAGCATGGGTTGATATCCTACACTTCGCGGAGAATGTTGTACACGGGTCATGGATCGACCCGTCTCTTCTATGAGACGGATCTAGATGTTCTCACAAGAGACCACCTCCTTTTATCGTTCAAAACCAAACTTTCAACATGGAACTAAAGCATTTCTTTTGTGTGTGTGCATATTTAAATGTGATTAAAAGGAGGGAATGAGAATATTTTATAAAAGATGAAATGTTGGCATTTGTTAAATGACTTTTTATTGTGATAAAGTTAATAGACTTCTTAAAAGAGAAATGTGACCGAATAAATCACTTTAATTAACCATTGGATAACACTAGTAATGTAAGGAAACTAGAAAAAATGACCTAAACATACTCTAATCTAAAATCACCTTATTGATTTTAGAAATAAAGATTCAGTAAAAGTGGTCATTGTAGGATTAAATAGGTCGAGGGATCACGAGAATATAAAGATATGATATAAGTAATAAGTAATTAATATGATGAACTCTTAAGATGGGATTTGGTCGCGTTAGTACCCGACCTGAAAATGAGTTTATTAGGACTTTCCCAAAAGTACAAGGACTTTATAGGAATTAGAAACCTTGCAAAGACTTGCCCCGGATTCCCGAAATACCTCATTTATGACAAAATCTATCAAAATAGGTAATAAATGGTTTCCTTAAAACCATGCAGAAACCCTAGCTTAAGAATCAAGTCAGCTTGCATCCTTGGCCACGCGGCAACCTTGCTACGCGTCGACCTTGGCCACGCGGCCACTCTTGTCGCCGTCTTCAGTCATGGCCAGGCGGCCAACTTTGCGCCGGATGATCTGGACCGTCAGATCTTCCCCTCAGTTTACTATATAAACAAATCCCATGCTATTGGTTTAGAGGCCGATTTGGAGAGCTCTAAGTCCGAATTTTGGAGTTCTTAAACACAATTTTCTCCCTAATTAAGCATTCAAACACTCAAGAAGATCCAAGGTTTATTTCTTGCCAACATAGGTAAGTTTTCTAACCTTTTCTTCATGTTCTTGCATCATTTTTAATGTAGATCTTTTATATTCATGTTCTTACATGTTTATTCATATTTTCTTCATATTCTTTGCATGTTCATTCATATGTTCATAACATGTTCTTCATATGTTCTTCGTGTTCATAGATTAAAACCTTATTTATGCTATATTTAGGGTTGTGATCTTCAATATTACATGTTATTTCATAGCCGATGATGATCTAGGGTTCATCAACCCTAGGATGATCTAGGAACTACTTCTAAACCCTAATCTTTAGGTAATTCCCCCCTCATTATGCATGATCCCGATTCTTCTGCCTATTCTAATTCTCTGCGAACTACGCTGACCTGAGCTTCTCATATGGAGAGGAACGTAGGCAATCTTCGGATCCGGTCTAAATAACTAACACACTACTAACACATTCATCATGATAGAAAGACCGATCATTTCGGGCAATAGGAGTGATAACGTTCAATATTCTTCTCTTGTTGTAATTTGACCCCCGAACCCACTAAAAATGCTTTTTTCAATGTTTTTGGCTTTAATTAAAACGGCGTGGCGACTCTCATAATTTTAATGTCGTTATGAATATTCCCTTTATAAATAATAATAATCACAAGATACTTCCCATGCGTCGCTTCATCGGAAAGGGGTATTCACAGTGGCGACTCTGTTGGGGACTGCTTTGAAACTTTTTCAAACTTAGTGGGTCTAACTTTCGTCACATCATGATACTTGCCATGTTTACACATGCACACACCTGCCATGTTTACACGTGCACCTCACACACCCTTGCCATGTTTACACATGCACCTCACACACTTTCCATGTCTACACATGCACACACTTGCCATGTTTATACATGCACCTCACATACTTGCCATGTTTACACATGCACCTCACATACTTGCCATGTTTACACATGCACCCGTGCACCCCGCAATGTTAATACTTATACTTTTTTGATACTTGTACTTTGTATATACCTTGTATCCTTGTACCTTTGTTATTTTCGCCTTAGTATTAGGGTCAAACAAAACTCTGCCATGCTCCCTTGTACAGTATTCTCTCTCTCTCATGCATTGCATTGCATCATCCTAACATTAAAAACTTCTCTCTTTTCTCTTTAAAAAGAATTAGTTTCTTGCCGCACACTACCACTAGTCCGTGTCAGCACTGCACAGGTCCCCATTACCCGGAGTATTCGATGTGCAGGAATTTGTGCGCTACTGTCGCACTCTTTTTGAGTCACTCGTCTATTCCACTCACCGTATATGGTGGGAACCTTTTACCTAACCCGTGTCAACCCACACTAGTATAGGTAACACACCTAAGTTTTGACCGGTTAGTTTGGCTAGCTTTTTCTTAATAGTCAATTAACGTGTTGTCTATGTCGAGTCATCCCCAAGTCAATGATGAATCGAGATCTTTGAGAGAAAGTGCACAAAAAAGTGATTTCCCTACAAGGGACGTGCCATGGTAAGATGAGCGTTTATTGTCAAGATCTCCGCTCATCATTAACTTGCGTAGGATGCAACATAGACATCACGTTAAATGCCTTTAAGGAAGGGTTAGTCGTAGGATCCGATGGTTGGTGGAAACCGCTTGCCCTATTGGACCCTCGCCCAAATTGTCCGTTTGGGGGTGTGCAATGCAGGTGAAAAACGAGGGGTCTATAGACGTAGTGATGGCCTCCACTAATCGTAGTCTTCTAACTAGTTGCGAAAAAGGGGTACCCCTTCCAACCAATTAGGATGTAAATAATGTATGTTTTTGTAAATTAAAATATACTTTGCATGAGCCTTCCCCTATCCTAAAGCTTCATTGCCCTTCAACCTTTCAGCAAAGCAAGTTTGGATCCGTTCGGGTGGTCGACTACAACGTGAAGCTTCTACTCCGTCCACGTTCTCAGTCTTGTCATCAGCAATGTCAACTCCCGCTTCATCTTCAGCCTCTGCTCCTCCTGCTAGTGCCGCCGAGCTCAACACTGAGGCTACTCTCAATGGTATTCCCCCAAGCCTCCAGAACTTCCTCGCCGGTCTCGAAGCCAAGATCAAGAATCTCGAGGAAAGCAACAAGATGTTGGAAGACCAGAACCAACAGTTGAAGGGCCACATTCAACGAAAGGGAACTAAACTGGTACCCGATGGTGAGAATTTCATTTATGTCGAGGATGAAGAGGTCAATACCAACTGTCCCCCCAACACCAATGCCACTGCCTTCCCATTCCCAAACTACCGCAATGTTCCACCTCCTTCTCTCTACACCCAACAAGGTTTCACTACCATGAGCAAGAACAAGGCTGTCTATGAACCTTCTCCTGACCTGCTCGGTGGCTACCTCTCTGCTAGCAAACTGCCCGCACCCTCGTTGCCTCTGAGTATTGGGATGGCCGCTGCTACTACTTCCACTACTCCTCCCGTCATTCTGTCAGAATCTATCCCCGACATCTCCAATCACCCTGTGGTCACGGCCATACAAGAGCAAATGCGCAAGTTGATCGAGACCGTGGATAAGCAAAGTGCACCAACTACCAAGACAATCAACCCTAGCCAAGTAGGGGCTCTCCCCAAAGATTTCAAGATGCCTAAAGTGGCGATGTTTCATGGTGACTCGTGTCCTAAGACTCATTTGGATAGTTATGTGTTGGCCATGAAGGCTCGTGACTGCACCAACGAACAAATGGCTCGCGTATTCCATAGCACTTTGGATGGTATAGCTCTGCGTTGGTTCTTGGGGCTAGAACCAGGCGAGAGGCAAACTTGGGATCAAATCAGCGCCATTTTCTGTGAGAAGTATCAAGCTAACTTGGATTGGCATGTGAATCGAACGGATCTTGAGAATACTATGCAAAAGCCCGGCGAGGCTATTTATGGACAAGGTGCATTTGTGCTACCGGAGATGAAAGCAGCTATAGGTAATGGTTACTTCCCTGATTTGCGGGAAATGGTTGACGCCGGAGTAAGGTACGAAGCAGGGTTCACTGGGATTGTGCCGCCAAAGGAAAGTCCAAAGACCAACAACAACAACTCCTTCCGCTACAAGGCTCCTACTGCGCCTGCGCCTCCTAGGGGTGGAAAGGAGGCCGTCGGCCAAGTGAATATGGTCCAAAATGAGGTCCCGCTAGATGTCCAAGCTGTCACAAGGAATGGGGCTCCGCCGCAAAGAGAGAGGGAACACTTTGACGATTTTGGAATGCCTATGGGGAAAGTCTTTGACGTGTTAGTCAAGAGAGGTCTTATCAAGCCTTTAGAGAATTACCAACCCGCCTACCCAAGAACTAATTTGGACGCCTCCAAGTTCTGCAAGTATCACAAGCACATCGGGCACACAACGGATGGTTGTATTCAATTGAAGCGCGTAGTTCAAGGGTTGATCAATGACAAGAAGATTGAGAAGCCGAAGGGTCCTAATGTGGTGAATAACCCTCTTCCTAACAATGGGGGTGGGGTGAATATGGTGCAAACATGCGAGATCAGTATCCTAGAGCTCATGGATGCCTTTGACAAGATAGGGCTCACGATGGTGGATATCTTCATGGCATTGGTGACGTTAGAAATGCTCGAACCATTAGAAGGACACCTTCCCCGCCTTGGTTGCGATTTGTCAAAGTTTTGCCACTACCACAAGTGCACCGGTCACACTACCGAAGAATGCTTTGAACTCAAGAAAGCCGTGCAAAAGCTCATCCACAAGGGAGTTATCGAAGACCCTAGAGATTATGTAGCTAGCAATGTACTCATGGTAGAACTTAGTGAGATCACTGATCCGTCCGAGCCTTTTGTGGCAGACTGTGATGAGATGGGTTGTATTTCAATGACTAATAATAAAGAACCTTCTTGCTACTTGTTGTCTTTAGAAGAACTAGTGAGTGAAGTCGAATCTCTAGAGGAAGAGAGTCCCAAACCCTCTCAACCTCTTTCTTGGGCCGAAATCTTCGAGGAGGCCGAAAAGACCGAAGTTTCGCCCCCTTGTCCTGACACGCCATTGTCTTTGGAGGAGCTACGTGCAGAAGTTTGTCTCCTTACAAGATCCGGTCAAGTGTACCAGTCCGACCCAAAGGGAGCAAAGAAAGTCTTTGGGAAGGAACCCGAGCAAGCCGACCTAGACAAAGAAGACCCTATCCTCACTCAACTCAAACAAACCTAAGCCCACATCTCGCTCTGGTCCCTACTCACCTCCTCCCTAGCCCATCGCCTCATGCTCAAGCAAAACCTTGCCGCCACCATGGTACCATCCACTACTACCCCGGAGGATGTCACCCAGATGATTGGTAATATCCACTACGGAAACATCATCAATTTCTCGGAGCTAGACAAGCCAGTGTTCGGAGTTGATCATAATGAGCCTTTATACATCACTGTCGAGGTAAATGGCAAGAAAATTCCCCATGTATTCATTGATAATGGTTCTGCTATTAATATCCTGCCTTCAAGGATGATGGATATGGTTGGCGTTCATGGTGTTGATTTACGCCCATCCAAGCAAACCATCAAAGCTTATGACTCTACATGCCGCGCCGTGATAGGCGAAGCCACCTTGCCCATTACCATCGGAACAAAGATCCTGCCAACCGACTTCCACGTCATAGACATCCCCACAACCTTCTCACTCCTCCTTGGCCGGCCATGGTTACATCAGTCGGGCGCTGTCCCATCTTCCTTGCACCAATGTGTGAAGTTTCAATCTGGTAATGAAGTGACCATCATCTACAGCGATCTCGTAACTGCCCAAGGGACGGACACCAAGGGCATTCCTGTCTTACAGATTCAGCATGGGGAAGAGAGCCGACTTTTCAATGGCTTCGAAATAATCGCTCAAGCACAGATCTGCACCATCGACTAACCAAAACAACGGATAAAGTGGCACCTGTTGTCAAGATACTACGTAATATGGGCTTCGTACCGGGGCTGGGGCTAGGTAAGTGCTTGCAAGGTCCCACAAGTCTGGTTAAAGAGATTGATCACCAAGGATTGTTCGGTCTTGGATACACCCTTACTCCCGAGGACAAAATGGAGCAACAAAGGATAGAATTGCTTAAAAAGATGAAGCTTCCCTACAAAAAGCCTGAAATGCGGCCATACCGCCTGTCCCTGAATAGCTACTTTGTCAGGGAAGGCGAGGAGTTTTCGTGTTTTGAGTTCGCCGAGCCATGGATTGACCACATCGGGAAGTTGCAGAAAGGGTTCGAGATTTTCAGAGATGTGGAATTCGATCGGTCCAACATGAAGCTGACTTACATAGAATATGACAAAGCCACGGGCAGAGTTAGAACCATCAGGCATGAGTACTCCACCAAGGTTGCAGATGACTTGGCAGATCAACTTGAAGCCGCAACCCTTGACAAGCCAGCAATAAAGCCGCAGAAACTCCGAGTTTGACTGAGACGTGGGACGGCCAATATCTGCTTCAACATCTGGGTAATCTGGGGCTGCACGAAGACATGGTTGCCGTCATTGGAGACGATTCTGAAGATAAGGTGGACCCAAGGACATTGGTGGTACCCATGGGGGACAAACTCAAGAATTGGTGCATCATTGGGGGACCTATAGCTACTCTGGAATTTATGGTGGGAACACTGGGGCTTACTCCTTCTCCTGTCGCCACTCCTGCAGCATCTCCTATCACTCACCCAAAATTCCCGACCTTTCCGAGTATCCCGACCTTACGTCCGAAGACTATGATCTTGTCGCAAACGCTATTTTTCCTTTTGCCATGAATGAAACCCTCGACCTTTCCGAGTATCCCTCCATAGTCACTCTTTTAACTGATAAATTGGCTAATAATCAAACTAATGACGTACACTTAGTTAATAATGATTCATTAGAAGAGGCAGACACAGACCAATTAAATGATGAATACATTAAAGAAATTTCAGAACAGGTTATTAATCAAAAAGAATCTCGAGCCCAAGCTGCCGATGAGGTGTTAACGTGCGTGAATTTGGGAACCGAAGCCGAGCCTAAGGAAACGCAGATTGGAAGCTTCTTCAGCGGAGCCGAAAGGGAAGCACTGATTGAGATACTCAGAGAATATGTGGATGTGTTCGCATGGTCTTATAAGGACATGCCGGGGCTCGACAACTCGATCGTAGAGCACAGAATCCCGACAGCACCGACGCTAAGCCTGTCAAACAGAAGCTGCGCCGCATTAAGCCGGAATGGTCTTTACAAGTGAAGGAAGAGATTGAGAAGCTACTCCGTGTGGGTTTCATCAGGGTGATCGAGTATCCAACTTGGTTATCAAATCTGGTGACTGTCAAGAAATCCAACGGTAAAGTCAGAGTATGTGTGGATTTTCGGGATCTCAACAAAGCTACGCCGAAGGATGACTTCCCCTTTCTAAATATCGACATGTTGGTGGACGCGACCGCCCATTATGAGGTCAAATCGTTTGTTGATGGGTTTTCCGGCTATAACCAGATCAAGATGGCCGAGGAGGACCAAGAGAAAACAGCTTTCACCACCCCATGGGGAACTTTTTGTTATACTGTCATGCCGTTTGGGCTAAGGAACGCTGGGGCTACCTACCAACGGGCAGTTACGACTTTATTCCACGATATGATCCACAAGGAGATTGAGGTGTACGTGGATGACATGATTATACATTCAAAAGGGTCTGATGGCCAACACTTGATAGATCTCAGAAAATTCTTCAACAGGTTGAGAGAGCACGCCATGCGTTTGAACCCGGCAAAATGCACCTTTGGAGTTCGTAGAGGAAAGTATTAGGTTACATGGTCACCGAGAATGGGATCGAAGCCGACCCAAGGAAGATTCAAGCCATCCTGGAAATGAAGCCACCCCGTACCGAGACGGAGATAAAGGATTCATGGGACGCCTGCAATACATCAGTCGGTTTATCAATCAACTGACCACCATCTGCGAACCGATTTTCAAACTGATGAAGAAAACAGCCAGTGTGGAGTGGGATTATGACTGCCAGATAGCCTTCGAGAGGATCAAACAGTATTTGGTGAATACCCCAATCCTGCGCCCGCCGCATAAGGAGAAGCCGTTACTACTATACTTAACTGTGACAGACACTGCCGTCGGAGCCATGTTAGCGCAAGAAGCCAAAGATTCCCGGATTGAGAATGCAGTGTACTTTGTCAGTCGAAAGTTACAAGGTAGCGAGCTCAATTACTCCGCGCTCGAGAAGACCTGCGTAGGCCTAGTATGGGTGGTGACGAAGCTCAAGCACTACATGGTATCCCATCCGATCTTACTAGTCTCGAAAATGGATCCTATCAAGTACCTATTTGATAAACCCTCCCTTTCTATGAGACTCGCTAAATGGTCAGTGTTCTTGGGAGAGTTCGACATCACTTATGTACCGAGGAAGGCAATCAAGGGGAGGGCAATGGCCGATCAGCTCGCAGACTCTCCAAGTACCGAGACAAGAGGACCCGACCCCGAGTTCCCGGACGACGACATTTTCGCAATTGAGGTCGCAGAAAGGTGGCAATTATTCTTTGACGGAGCTGCAAACAAACGAGGGAATGGAGTCGGACTCCTACTTATTGATCCCAAAGATGAGCACACTCCCATAGCCATCAAGCTGAACTTTTCGGCAACCAACAACGCCGCCGAGTATGAGGCGTGTATAGCCGGATTGGAGGCCGCCCTAGAACGCAACGTGAAAAAGTTAGAAGTGTACGGAGACTCTGCTTTGATTATTAACCAAACGGCGAAGAAATGGAAAACTATTGATCCTTGCCTGCAGCGGTACCAAGGTTACATGGACGAGTTGATAGCACAGTTCAAAGAGGTTACCTTCCATTTCCTGCCGCGAGACAGAAATAGGTTCGCGGATGCTCTAGCTACGTTGGCCTCCTTAGTTGAAATTCCAGAAGGGAGGTCCGTGAAACCATTCAGGGTTGGACGAAGGGAGAACCCCGCCTATTGCTGTGAAATCCGGATCGATGCAAAGATAAACGGAGATCAATGGTACGCCCAAATCTACAAGTTCCTTAAGCACGGAGAGATGTCCTTTGACGGAGATGTGAAAGCCAAGAGTCTGTAAGCACTCAAAAGGTTGGCGGGGCAGTTTGTGCTGTTAGACGATACTTTGTACAAGAGGCATTACGACGGTTTGTTGCTTTTATGTGTCGACAACAAGAGAGCTGAAGCAATAATGGAAGAAGTACACAACGGGTTGTGCGGACCCCACATGAATGCAAGGATGCTTAGACAGAAGATCACTCGGCTGGGCTATTATTGGATTACCATGGAGACGGACTGTATTCAATGGGTTTGACGGTGTCACAAGTGCCAAGTATGCTCCAACCTCAACCACATCCCCCCACACGAGTTGTATAGTTCCACCACGCCTTGGCCATTCGCCACGTGGGGTATAGACATCATTGGGAAGATCTCACCGGCCGGTAGTAATGGTCATGAATTCATCCTCGTCGCGGTCGACTACTTCACAAAATGGGTCGAAGCTCAGTCTTACAAGGTGTTGAATTCCAAGAAGGTGGCGCAGTTTATCAAAGAGAACATTATGTGTAGGTATGGGGTCCCTAACCTCATTATATCAGATAATGGCAGTCATTTCGAAGCCGAGTGTGCTCGCTTGCTCGTAGAATTCAAGATCGAACGAAAGAAATCTTCCCCGTACTATCCACAGACTAACGGCGCGGTTGAGGCGGCCAACAAGATGATAGAGCAGATAATTCCCAAAATGGCTTTGCAGGGACGGGATTGGCCCGAGAAGTTACCATTAGCACTTTGGGGGTACAGAACGTCAGTCCGCACCGCTACTGGAGAAACCCCCTACGCTTTGACATACGGCATGGAAGCAGTACTCCCTATTGAGTTGGAGGTGCCATCTTTGAGGATCTTGCTCGAGAACCAAGTGAATGAGGTAGAGTGGCTTCGTAGTCGCTATGATCAGTTGGCAACGCTCGATGAACGCAGGTTGAAGGCCATGGAACACATCCGGGCCTATCAAAGGAGAACGACGAAAGCCTTCAATAAAAAGGTCAAGCCTGTCGACATAAAGGAAGGAGACTTGGTGCTCAAAGCACGCTTGCCCAACAAGTTCAACCCCCTCGGGAAATGGGCCCCCACTTGGGTAGGGCCGTTTGTAGTACAGAAGATCTTCTTCGGAGGAGCGGTCAGAATGGCAGATTTGGATGGCAACCCGTTCAAGGAACCAGTCAACCTCAGCAAGCTCAGACGCTACTATGACTAAACTCCCCTCTCAAAAAAAAAAAATGTTTACTACGCAAAAAGAAGCCCGATAGACTGAAAACCCGCAAAGGGCGGTCTATGCAAAATAAGGGTGCGTACAAAGCTCGCTAGACTGAAAACCCGCAAGGGCGGTCTAGGAAAAAGTTAGAGCATTCCCCCTTCTATCTTCCTTTCTCTAAAATCATTCTAGTCCGACTAGAGTGAACTACGGTGACCTGAGCCCCTTAGTCCTATTTGTAAAAGGGGAACGTAGGCAGCCTTTCAAAAGGTGCGGTCTAAAAAATAAATAAACATCCAAATCTTGTCAAGCAATAAAGATAGAAGTTGTATTTTCCGAAAGCAAAAACTTTTATTTCCATAGTCATTGCATGTTAACACTTATTTGATGAGTCTAAGCTTGACATACTTTTTGAATAAATAACCTATTCTGAAATTGAAACTAAAACAAAAAAAAAAAAAAACTAAAATTAAAACAATGTGTTTGCAACGACTATGGAAGGATCCTCGGAATTACTCTTTAGTGCCACTCGTGCCTTCGGTCTCTTTCTTCTTGCTTTCACCACGGCGAATCTTTTTCTTGTTAGGGTTCTCGCAAAACCTCCTCTCAAATTCACTAACCCCTTTAGCTTTGACACTAGGAGTCTCCCCATCCTTTCTCTTCCTTGAAGTCCCCGCTCCATCTCCATTAGCCATGCTCTTGCTCCTCTTCCTCTCATAGGCCGTCGCCTCCTTCATCCTCAATGAACAACTGGATGTCATCGGTCACCATCTCCGCCAAGTACCTTTCCCAACCCTTGAGAGTCATGCCCTCGAATCTCTCCTCTATACCTCTAATACAGTGCATCCATGGGGCCACCGCCGAAGAAACCGCTGGCTTGTTCACTCGGAGCCTTTCTTGCAACCACATGGTCAAAAGTCTATCACTGCCGCACGGCATCCCGCCATAAACCGCAAGATGAGGAATCCCACAAATGATCTCCCCAAGGATGACCGGTACAATGTCATGTCCCGAACGAGCCGCATTCACCATGGTCAAACATCCCTCACTAGCACATCCGACTTCGAAAGGGAAAAGAATAGAAGCAAATAAACACAAGGCAAGATGGTCCAAAGAACGGTCCGAGGTCACATCCGCGTGCATGAAGTGCCTTGGCATCAAAGAAAGGTCGACGTAGCCACCTCTAGCATACTTACCAATGTCATCTGCGAGCACACCAAAGGCTATCAACTTGTCATGCAAAGAAATAAAATCAAAGGGCAATGCAAGTGTACCCTTCCCTTCACAATCGCAAAGCGCCTTGATGTCTTCATAAGTGGGTACCATCTCATTAAAAGAAAAGTTGAAAACATGAAGAGTGTTGTTCAAAACTTCCCACAAGCTTGCAAGAGGTTAGTGTTGGAGTTCATGTGCAAGAATGACCAAAGACACTTGATCCCATAGCGCTTCTCAAATTTCCTACGACAAGGACCGGATATCTTGGCAACCCACTTCTCCAAAGATGCTATGAAAACTCCTTTTTCAAGTCTAGAAAGCCTTGCATTGTGATCCATGGCAAAAGAAGAGCAAGTTGATGATTGGAACTCAAAATTGACCAAAAGAGCTGCTGGTACGAAGTTGAATGGGACACAAACTCCCATTAAATACTACACAACCTCCGATTCTTGCCAGGAAAAGGATAACCGGAGGCGGCGCAGGACTTGGCCACGCGGCCACATATGCTCTTGGCCACGCGGCCGATGTTGTCCTTGGCCAGGCGGCCAACTTTGTCCTAGGCCACGCGGCCACTATTGCCCCATGCAGAAAATCCAGTTTGTTTCCTCCCACTCCGTAACGGATCCATGCAACTACGAACCTGCCCCGTCCCGTGGCTCATGCATTGTATAAAATTAGGCACATTGTAAAGTAATTAGTTTGTGCAAATAGGTTATCACAAATCATTTTCATTTTAGTACATGAATACATTTGCATACATATTAAATATTTGTCCAGTACATATTTGCTTCTACTAACTAACAGTGTAGGAAATAAAGATGGAAAGATGGGCCCCGCCTAATCAGAATCCTCCTCCGTGGTGTCTCCACGCCGCGCTAAAGCTCGAGAGCTACCGGCACCCGAACTCCATCCCCGGACCGCTCGACCACCAGTGTGAGAAGAGCCCGCAACATTCGGAGACCGTTTCCGACGCTGGGGTGACGCAACGTCATCCCTCTGACAAGTACATGAATGGTACGCATCCCTCAGTAAGCGCATCAACACGTTCTCCCGCCGAGCTGAACGGATATATGCCTCCCGAGTCACCTGAAAGGGAAGCCAAGGCAAATGATTACAATGCAGAAAGAAATAAGTGTGTGCAAACATAACTAATATAAAGTACAAAGTCGTACCCCAGCGTCGGGCGGAGGAATGAATGTCTCTTCAACAAGATCTGCATCAGTCGGCTCCAAGCTAAGCTCCACCTCCCGGCCGCCCCTCATCACTCTCACGCTACTCGAGCGAAGGGGCATGTCAACCAAAGGCCAACTCCGACCAACATACCGGGCCGAGCTCGATCCCTCTCCTGATAGCATCCTAGCCCGAACCTGAGTGCTGATCAGCCGTGTCCGCACGTAGCCGGCATAGTCATCACTCCCTCTGTAATGCTCTGTCGGAGTGGGAGCCAATAAAGTCGCCAACCTCGCGGGATGAAGCATATCCCGAGGAGGGTCATAAGGAGCCCACGGTAACGCACCATCCCTGTGCTGACGAACCACCCTCTCTCCGAGATACATGGCCTCCCCGGTGAGACCCATAAGAAGAACCCTAGAAGCGGTCAACTCCACTACATAGGGACCCACCGAAGCCTCATTGGCCGGACTCCATGGGTAAAATCTAACCCCGACAGGCTCAGACATCGCAAACACCCTCCTCAGATCAGCAGCATCCACCGTCTTCCTATCCCGGTGTCTGCGGGGAGGAGCCCTGTTGCCCTTGCACCAGTACGACATGATGGGAACAACCTTGTTGGCACTCATCACCAACTGAAAAGGGGCGACACCTAAGATCTCGTACACCCAAGCATGTGCATACGATGAAAGAGACATTTCAGACCAAAGGATAGAGCAGAAATCTCAACAATGTGAAAAAGAAGGGTAGTCAAGAGCATACCTCAAAGGCGAACTGAAACCCGTCAAAGGCCGACGAGCTAGCCCTCGAGCAATGGTCTAATGCCCGGTAAATCTCAGCCAAACCGGATCCACCCCAAGAAATCCCACCGACTAGGTCCAAGTCCATAAGAGCCCCTATCAGTGAGTACCGGCAGACAGTAGCCCCACTGGGAAACAAGATCTCTGAAAAGCTGTACCATAAGAACAGCCGGACCAAACAATCCAAATCATACTCCCCCTACCAAAGGCTTCAATAGCCACCTCCACCAAACGGTTCACCTTCCCGGCCTCCACTCCATAACCCTTGACACCTCCCCCCAGATCAGTGTCAACTCCCAACAGAGCCTGCCTATAGTCCCGCCGCTCTGCCAAGCTCTCATCAAAAGGCAGAGGGGTAGCAGTAAAACTCAACCCCGTGATAGCCGCGAAATCCGTCGGCGTGATGGTAATCTCTCCCTAATTAAAGTGGAAGGTATGGGTGGTATCCCACCAGAACTCCCGGCACACCTCTATCACCGCTGCCACCTTCAGGGTGCCCCCAACCATGCGGACACTGTCAAAGAATGGGCCAAACCCCATAGCCTCGATCCGAGCACGCAAACCGCCCGGTCCCTCCGGCAGAGGCGCCCACAGTTTGCCCACAGTCACTGTGGACCCACGAGCCTTGATCCTCTGTAGGTAAACACAGCACAGGTATGTTACCATTCTAGCAATTTACAATTCTAGCAATTTAAATTCTAGCATTCCATTATTCTGGCATTTCATACTATGTATAAAACATACAAATGTGCGAGAAAGAGAGGAGTGAAAATTCGAAATTTACCTCCCGCGTCTCCGGAAGCCCCATCGACCAATGACGCTCAGAGTCGATGTAAAAATCGTAATCTTGGTCGAACGTAGACCGCAGCAGATTATCGCGATAATTCCGAGTCGCGGCTCGTGGTCTCAAACCGCCCCGTGGAATCAAGGGCGCCGCTTCAAAACCCGCTCCCGGGTCAACCCCTACATTTCCTTCGCCCTGAGCATCACCGTGCCCCTCTCCTTGTTGCTCTTGTTGTGGAAGCATATACCCACCTTGGCCCGAAAATCCCTGAACAACGCCTCATTGATCCAATCTGCCATAGCTTCAAGAAATATGTGAAATGAAGTCTTCAAAATTATCAAAATCTGAGCTTTCTCTCTCTAAAAACTCAATTTTCTCTCTCTAACTCGTCAACAATGGAGGAAGGAAGAATAAAGAAGAAAAGAAGGAGAAGAGGGAGGGTTTCTGGTGATGTGACCAAGGAGTCAGCCCGACGGCGACCTTGGCCACGCGGCCACTTATGCCATCGCTATCCCAGCCGTCAGATCAGCGATCCGCGTGAAGGAGATCTGACCACTCAACGGTCTTGGCCACGCGGTCACTATTGCAATTTAGTGTGTTTGGCCACGCGGCCAACCTTGTCCCTTCAGATAAAATTCCATTTTTGCCCTTGATCTTTTCCCTTTAATTCATTTTAAGTGCCCTTAGCACTACTTTGACTGATATTCGTTGCCTTTGGGTACGAAAAGCCCCTTAAAATTTCCATTCTTCACCGAATATTTGCTTAGGATTTGCATGATCGTAGAGACTTCGGCGCCTCTATGTCATACGCATCCTAGATCGATCGGGATTGGCAGAAGCCTCGGCGTTTCTGTTTGCGAGAGATCCAGCATCTATTATTAGGATTCGTATGGTTGTAGAGACTTCGGCGCCTCTATGACATACGTATCCTTGATCGATCGTGGTTGGCAGAAGCCTCGGTGTTTCTGTTTGCGAGAGATCCAGCATCTATTATTAGGATTCGTATGGTTATAGAGACTTTGGCGCCTCTATGACATACGTATCCTTGATCGATCGTGGTTGGCAGAAGCCTCGGCGTTTCTGTTCGCGAGAGATCCAGCATCTATTACTTTAGCGCAATCGGCAGGAGCCCTGGCGATCCTGATTGTGTTTACCATTCCATCTTGGGATTATTTAGACGACGTAGTCTTTATTTTTCCCAAGTAACTTCATTACTTATGAATGTTCGTTCTTCATATAAGATAGTATCCGTAGGTTTATTATCCCTAGCAGAAGTCCGATGGCTCGTTTTTCCCTAATCGCTCTGAACTACGACCGGCTTGATTCCTCTGAGGATACGTAGGAAACTTGAAAAGGTTCAGCCACCTGACCGACGCGGTCATCTATCATCCCCAGCAGGTGCATTTTCCCCAGCAGAAGACGTTGCTCCCCATCAGAGGACAATCATTCCCAATTTCCCATCAGATTTGAACTACGTTTGGCTTGATTCCCCGCGGATACGTAGGTCGCCTGTCAAGGTTCAGCCGTTCCCTTACCTTTCATCTGTTTTGAAACTCATGTTTCAGACGGATCCTTCTTTTATCGTCGACCCCACATTGCCTTGCAAGAAGCGTCGCCGAGGGGCTACTGTTAGTACCCGACCTGAAAATGAGTTTATTAGGACTTTCCCAAAAGTACAAGGACTTTATAGGAATTAGAAACCTTGCAAAGACTTACCCCGGATTCCCGAAATACCTCATTTATGACAAAATCTATCAAAATAGGTAATAAATAGTTTCCTTAAAACCATACAGAAAACCTAGCTTAAGAATCAAGTCAGCTTGCATCCTTGGCCACGCGGCCAACCTTGCTACGCGTCGACCTTGGCCACGCGGCCACTCTTGTCGCCGTCTTCAGTCATGGCCAGGCGGCCAACTTTGCGCCGGATGATCTGGACCGTCAGATCTTCCCCTCAGTTTACTATATAAACCAATCCCATGCTATTGGTTTAGAGGCCGATTTGGAGAGCTCTAAGTCCAAATTTTGGAGTTCTTAAACACAATTTTCTCCCTAAGTAAGCATTCAAACACTCAAGAAGATCCAAGGTTTATTTCTTGCCAACATAGGTAAGTTTTCTAACATTTTCTTCATGTTCTTGCATCATTTTTAATGTAGATCTTTTATATTCATGTTCTTACATGTTTATTCATAGTTTCTTCATATTCTTTGCATGTTCATTCATATGTTCATAACATGTTCTTCATATGTTCTTCGTGTTCATAGATTAAAACCTTATTTATGCTATATTTAGGGTTGTGATCTTCATAATTACATGTTATTTCATAGCCGATGATGATCTAGGGTTCATCAACCCTAGGATGATCTAGGAACTACTTCTAAACCCTAATATTTAGGTAATTCCCCCCTCATTATGCATGATCCCGATTCTTCTGCCTATTCTAATTCTCTGCGAACTACGCTGACCTGAGCTTCTCACATGGAGAGGAACGTAGGCAATCTTCGGATCCGGTCTAAATCACTAACACACTACTAACACATTCATCATGATAGAAAGACCGATCAATTCGGGCAATAGGAGTGATAACGTTCAATATTCTTCTCTTGTTGTAATTTGACCCCCGAACCCACTAAAAATGCTTTTTTCAATGTTTTGGCTTTAATTAAAACGGTGTGGCGACTCTCATAATTTTAATGTCGTTAAGAATATTCCCTTTATAAATAATAATAATCACAAGATACTTCCCATGCGTCGCTTCATCGGAAAGGGGTATTCACAGGTCGTCCTAAGAACGAAGAAATGATTTATTGAGCATGGCACTCAAATTACCTTTTTATCTATCATGGGAGAATTAATACCAGATTCCATCAAGCAACAATAAAATAAACTAAATAATAAATTAATTTAGACATTTAAATAAAATGACTTAAAATAAACGGGAATTGGCGAGTAAGAATTTGAGCATACTCAAACCCAAGGACCATTTGGCTAGATATGCCAAGGATGGCACTTGGGTGATCATCATAGAATCTTCCCAAATTCTACATCTTGGGGATGTTAAAGATTCAAACTTTAATTAATGGAGAGAGACTAAATGATCAATAGAACATTAGTTGTTTTACGGTGAATTTTATAAGTTGCAGCAAGTATAGAATCTTCCCGGTCTAAGACCTTCCCTTGATGACTTGGGTTGACTTTTAGGTTTTGGGGGGGGGGGGGGTAATTAGAATTCTTTAAATTACATGGTGCAACCTAATTTCGGTCCAAATCGTGGTGCTAATACATACATGATTCCGATTATGCTTATCGTAATTTTTGTAGCTACTCGGTTAAAGGTGATGTTTGAATATGTCAAACATGATGTTCATTCATGTGAAGACGTTAATAACCTCAGTTCTAAAGTTTTGAATGACATAACTATTATGAGATTTTATTATGACATTTGACCATGACATTAATCTTAGAACATGTCTATCCAGTACCGTGTTCTCCAACAAGCACCCACAAATTTTTGCATCTCTATGTACTATAATCATCATATGATTATCCATTAAACTCATATAGTGCCTCATAAGTGCTAAGGATAATCACAAGCCTTTTGATGAACTTCAAACTCTTTGAATGTTACATCAAAATGAATACTCCAGCTCCAATAAGCTTGCTTCAATCCATCTCATGGATTTCTTGCAACTTGCATACTTTATTAGAATTTTATGGATTAACAAAACCTTTAGGTTATATCAAATATATCCTTAGAGTGTTCCTGTTTAGGAACACAGTTTTTAAATCCATTCTCCATATTTCATATTCGCAATATGAGGTCATGGCAATTAGAATTCTAATAGCTCTAAACATGACTACGGGTGATAAAGTTTCATCATAATCAATATTATGAATTAATTTTACTCAATTAATCGTGTTTAATATGTATGCACCTTGAGATCCATTTTTGTTCTTATCCAAGAAAACTTAATTCAATCATTTGGTTTTTACGCCTTTAGACAGATTAATCAAGTTCCAAACTCAATTATCATATATGGATTGCAATTTAGATTTTATGACTTCAAGTCATTAATCTAAATCCGGAGCAGACATTGCATCTTGATAGGTGGTAGGTCAATCATTCTTAATGATATCTTTCTTATTACTTTCTATTATGAGAAATTAATATTTCATTTAATAGATAGTATCCTATCACATATACAAATAACTTGGGTATACATGAACAGTTTTTCACAACTCCTTGTGAAAGTTCGTTCAACTTCCATCTTAGGTTCCATATTATTTTCTAGGTGTCGAATTATTCGAGATATATTTCACTCTCACTGGTTCTTTTAGAGATAAACAATTTATCTAGAAAAGTACCATCTAACAAACAATTTTCTCTTGGAGATGTAAAATAATATTCTTAAGTTTCCTTTAAAATATCCCATGAAAAATACATTTATTAGATTTAGATGTGAGTTTGTCCAAAACAATACTTTCCTCAAAAGTCTCACATTCTCTAATCATCATGAAAGACAAACTAGGTTATCTTTCATCCATATCTCATATGGTTTCTTTTGAACCTTTTGATGGAACTCAAAATAGTGTGAACGTAGCGGTTTCCAATGCATAACTCCAAAAGAAATGACAAAAGATCAACTTGACTTATCATCTAACGAACCATATCCAATAAGGTTCTTTTCCTTCATTTAGACACACCATTCGATAATGGCGTTCCGCATGAAGTTAATCTTGAAACAATTTCACAATTAAAAGATTATTGTCAAATCCTTGGTTAAAATATTTATCATCTCAATCAAATCAAAATGTTAGAATAATTTTACCAAGTAGTACTGAAATTCTCCTTTAGCATTTCAACTTAATGGACTAAATACATCGATATGTATTAGGTCTAGTAAGTCATTAGCCCTTTTACTACTCATAGTAAAAAATGTCTTGATCCAAGTAAATAAGATTTGTATATATCACATGATTCAAAATCGTATGACTTTAAAAGTTCGTCTCATAGAATTTTTAGAAATGTGTTTCTTATTTATTTGACCAAAATAATAATGCTATAATAATGCAACATTTACATTACAAGGTTTGAATTTCATATTATTTATGTTATAGTCTTATCTATTATATTTTGTTCTTTAAGATTTAGGATATAAAGTTTATTTATATGATTTAACAATACAATAAAGCAAATCATAATAAATAACACTTTCTTTTTCTCAATAAGAAACATATATCCTTCATCATCTTAGACCATCTTTATCAACAATCTCACTCAACCCAATCTACAAATAAAATACTATTTTTTCCTCCTCCACCTACACAATCTACAACCCCAATCAACTTTTTCTCTTTCCATCATTTATTCACAATCTAAGTCAATCCAACCCAACCCAAATTAACTCTCATTTTTCTTTATTTCTTTTATGAAATGTATTTTCAAATTCAATTTTTATTATTCTTTTATCTTATAATAGCTATACATGACGAAAATAAATAAACATATAAAATTGAAATTATACTTAAAATTCCATTTCACTCGTTACAAATACATGACGAAAATAAAATTCCAAATAAGCAAATAAAAAATTACATATTCAATTATTATTTCCAAATTTTTGCCATATGTGCTCAATCAAATCATCTTTAAGAGCTTTGTGAGCTTCTCTATTGCGAAGTTGTGCCCTGTTAGTCATATATGTCGATAAGTTTGTAACTCGTTCGGTACCATATTGAAATGATATATCGTCATCTTCTTCAATCACTGTATTTTGACAATTTGTAGGTTTATCGTTCTGAAATTCTGTAGGATCATAATAAGTTTGATATGTGTCTCGTTCATAACATTCATTTTCTTAGCTTTTCTTTCCTCTTTTTTTACGCTCCAATTCAATTTTATCATTTCCCAGTTTGTTCATCAGCTCAACTTCGTTGTTTCTTGTGAGCCTCAACGCACGAATTTCTGCAGTAAACTCATCAGAAATATGAGAAGATGGTGATGCTTTACCTTTTCCTTTCCTTTTAGCAGCATTTCTACCTTCCGGACGAGAAATTGTTGAAGCATCACTAATTGGAGTTTCTGGATTTGAATGATCCCCGTCTTCATTTATCCTTGATCTTTTTGAGCTGCCACGGCTTTCTTCATTGTCCTCCTCGTCTTCATCATGGATGCGAGTTGCATTCCGATCCAGATTTAACTCCCACTTAGGATGTTTACTCATAACTTCCTCAAATACACGCAAATCAGTAAACTTACCACCATCGGCCTCATAAATTGTGTGAGCTTCAGCCTCAATATCTTTCTTGCTCATTCTACTCCTCCGGTGATATTTTTCCTTGTATGCAGCTACCCACTTGCTCGCTTTAACGCTAAGTCGTTTATGATGGCTTTTCAGTGAATTTAAATTTCTTTCATTCACTAATTCTTCTGGGTTCTCCAATCGAGCTTGTTCAAACATTTTCGTCACTCGTGCCTATATCACAGTGCTCTTCTGGTTATTACCACGTACACTGTCCTCACTAACACAAATCCAACTTGACATTAGTGCCAAGTCTTCTTTCACAAGCCAACCAGTACACTTCCCACTCTTTTTAGGATTTGTTTGTGTTTGTTCAACATTTTGAAATAAATTTCGGGATATATTGTGGGATCTTTGAACATTTGCTGATATAGGAATCTGAGAGAGATTTGGAGAAATTTGAGAGCCTGAATAGTTTTCAAAATTTTGGGGGTTTGTCAAATTTTGAGAATAATATTCTTGGTTTGAATAATTTTGAGAGTTGAGGTATTCTTGAGAGTTGAAGTATTCTTGAGAGTTTGAATCAAATGGAAAATCTGAATCCATGATAATAATGAGAAATTAGGAAAGATTAGATAGAATGATATGTTGATAGAGGAAAAGAGAATGTTTTGTGCACCAAACTATAGCAATATTAGCTTCTATTTATAGAAGATGAAAAAATATAAAAATAAATTTTAATTTTATTTATTTTTTATTTTACTAAATTTTAATAGAATTATAAATGAAAGTAAAATCTATGCATATAAAAGATACTCCCTCTGTCCCAGAATGATAGTCCCCCTATTTTCATGGGTTTTACGAATGAACTTTGAGTAATAATTAAGGCTACTTTTAATTATTCTAATGAAAATTTTGAAATTGTTCTTGATACACCATTATAAATACTATTAATATCAATTTTTAGATTCACATTAACATAATTATAAGTAGTATTTATAACTGCTCAAAGTTCCCTCGTAGTAACAACGAAAAAAGACGGACTATCTTTCTGGGACGGAAGGAGTATTATTGTAATGGATTGCTAAAAAAAAAAAAAAAAAAGAAGTGCAACCAACAAACAAGTGCCAAGTTTCCCACCAACTTGGCTTGTTTTGCTCAATCAAGATTGTGATCACGTTCGGTTCACCGAACGGATCGGCAACCTTTTTTTTTTTTTTTTTTTTTTTTTTTTGGAATGTTTTTTGTCTCTTTCCCACGATCTCTCCCCCAGGTCGCCGATAAATATGGTCTTATAGAGGAACAAAAATAATATATTCTACTTAAAATAATCACATAATATCATTTGTTTAAAACAAATGTGCCTACAAAGGAAAGTCACTTCAATAGTGTTCTATGACCAATGTTGCAACTCTTGCATCATTATCATTCGTAGACTAACTTTACCTTTCATAAGCAGTCTTTCTATTTCTTAATTGTTGCACATTTATACAAATGTGGGATCAATATTCGGTATCCAATACCCAATAATAAGAAGCAGAAAGATAAATTTCTATAACATAAATTTAATCTTTGATCTTTTAATTTCAGATTGCAATATCTAAATGGTCAATCTCATTGTCATATTACCAAATTGCATTATTTGAATTATTAATTTAGCCACAATTAATTCTTTTGAACTTGACAACTCTTGTCTTGCCTTTATTTTAAAATATTTTCTATATTAACATTGAAGTTTGAGAAAGTTTCTTTTGATATCAAGTCTAGCAATTTTAAACATCCAATGTAGCTTATGAATTAATATCAAATTCTTTGTTAGTTCCAAACTAACTTGTTAACTATCTCAAATTCTTCTTGCCTTGCTTGCTTATAGGAACGCTCCTGTTGGTCCCAAAGGGGCAACAAGGGTATGAAAAATGCTAGAGGGGGGGGGGGTGAATAGCGTTTTAAAATTCTTTTCAAACCCTTAGACCTGAGATTATCATAGTATTCCACATGATGAACATTATGTTTGACGTACTCAAACGCTACCCCTAACCGGGTGGTTATAAAGGCTACGATTGGCATAATCGGATTCCTGTAGGGAAGAATGATAAGTCAAGATGGGATTTGTCCCTCTCTCAAGAGAGATATCTGCTTGGCCACTCGATGAGTGAGATTGATAATAGTGTACGGCCGTACCCAAATAAATTGAAGTGTTCAATGTTATTTGCTCATATCAATCTACTCGAGATCGAGAAAGCATTGGACAACATAAGTTGACGTGGATCATGACTTATGTCCAATATGATATCGCGTGACAAAGGGATTGTGATATGTTCTATAAGGTTACTTTGGACTTTCAAAGTTATACTAATTGGGTAGTCATAATGGCTTGCTAGAGTCCGCTTATGACTTACGGGTTCTGACTCGTTCGGACTCGTTGCCAACATAGTATAATCCTATTGGATCACACACAATAGAGCGGATTTGAAAAAGGTTAAAATCGGGGATTTCTGGACTGGCCACCGTACGGCTACAATGGAGGAGTACGGCTCCAAAAGAGCCGTACGGCTGCTATGCCCGTAATGTTGGTAGTGGTGCCCTAGGCACGTTTAATAAACGTTGTAATTATTATCATTTATTTTATATTAATAAAGAGATGTTTTTATTATTATTGTTGTTCATGTTTACTTATAATAATCTCCGTCCCTAGTACTTGTTAAGCACTAGTATAAAGGCTAAATGATCATGGGATGATCATGTTAGATTTATGGGTACTTGTTTGTAACAAGGTACTGGACATAACCCGCTGTATGAGATTTATCTCATGGTCAATGTCGTACATATATCTCATATTAGTTATGTCATTTGAATCCTTAGACATGAAGTTATTATAGTCTTCCACTTGATGAACATCATGTTTGACATATTCAAACGTTACCTTTAACCGAGTAGTTATAAAGGATATGATTGGCATAATCGAATTCACGTAGGGAAGAATAATAAGCTAAATGGATTTGTCCCTCCTTCGAGAGATGTCAAGCTTAGGCCTCTCGTAGGAATAAAGTTGATGAAAATGTTTGGTCGGACTCAAATGAATTGATTAGATCAATGTCGTTTGGATTATCAACATATTCGGAATCGAGAAAGTATTTAACAAAGACAAGTAGACTTGTTGACCATGACTTGTGTTCAATGACATCGTGGACAAAAGGATTGTGACATATTCTAAATGGAATGCGAACTTGTATCTAGTTATACTATTTGGGTAGGTATGACGGTTTGCTAGAACCTAATCATATCTTATGGTTTCATGTTTGAACCCATTGCCAACTTAGTACAATCCTAGAGGGTCACTCACAATAGAACGAATCCTAAAAAAGGACTATATTGGAATATTGGGACGAAGGACCATTGAGGGCTTTTAGAAATTAAGGGAGACTGGAGCAAGTGTGCGACCGCACAGAATATCTTGGGCGGCCGCACATTTTGGCTCAAATGTACCATAATTGTTCCAGGTTGAGTGTGCGACCGCACAGTTTGTTTTGGGCGGCCGCACAATTTGTCGGGATTGGTTTCCTGATTCAATTTGGAAACAGATTTTAGACAGGTCTTGGACTTTCCTAATTACGACTCCTTGCGGATTTAGACACAAGTTACCTATTTAGAATAGGTCTAACTTGTATATAAACAACCCTAATTTGGCCAGAATACATACATATATTTTGTGCAAGCCTCCAAAGAGTTTGAGAGAGAATTATTTTGTTCTAAGAGATCCTAGATTGAAGAACAAAATTATACACAAATAATATTCCATATAGTTCATATCAATTGTGAAAACGTGTTTCACAATTTTTGTCTAGCAACCAAGATCAAGAAGCTCCTTGATATTCGTTCGTGGTGTGGATACCGCTAGAGGGTGAAGCTTATCATCTTCAAAGTTCGTGTTCTTACTTAGTGATCAAGCTTCAAGTCTCCTCCAAGATCAAAGGCTAGAAATCAAAGTCATCAAGGGTTAGTTTTCTAGTATTCATATTGCAAGTATTTGATTTAATCATATGAATGGATCTATGGGCTTTGGGTTTCATTAAAATTTTAAATGCTATTTTCCGCTGCGCATGTTACTCCGAAACCCAACACGTAACAGACCAGTTTGTTCAGTTTTCTTGACTGAAAAGGAATCCCGATCCCAAACGAAATTAGGTCAAACCCTTATATAAGATATACATCCGGGTTTGACAGTCTCTAATGGTGATATTGGAAATCACAAACCATTGTTTTAGAAACAATAAATTATAGAGAGGTATGATTATTTATTTGGTGATCCATGATCATCAAACTACTATAATCAATGAAGAAAAATAATTCCGACGAAGAAATCGTTTCTTCACCAAGCCTTGGGTTTAGCAATCCAGATCAAGAAGGTGTTCTTGATATCCATTCGACGTGTGAATACCAATGGAGGGTGTTTCCTTTAGCACCTTAAAGTTTGTGTTCATGAATGCGATCTTCAAGGGTTAGTTTCTTTCATCTTGTATTTAATTTAATCAACATGCACGGATCCAAGCTCTTGGGTGTTTGATTTTATCTGTTTATTCCGCTGCGCATGATACATCAAAACCCAGCAATGGTATCAGAGCCCCGTTCGTTGTTGATTATTTTAGTATATCATGTTGAAATTGTTTAATTCGATTATATGATATCTACATGATAATAAGATGAATGTGTGATTTATGTTTTATATATGAGATATAAAATTTATGAGCATGAACAAGGGGATAATGTAATTATTATATTGATTTGATCCATATGAATAATTGCATGTTTGGGATATCAAGAAATAATTAGATTATGTGTATTGATAATTTGTATCTAATTTGTGTATGTAATAAATTGTTTATTCATGATATTGATTAAATCTTGTTAAATACGTAATCTGTAAATTCATGTTGATTTAATCTGATTAATGCATGAACACGATAATGGGATTGATAGAATTTAGAATTTTTGGAAATCTGGGAATCTGGCTATGGGCGCCGTACGGCGGAGTAGAAGCCGCACGCCTCTGTTCCTGTCGTACGACTGGCTTGGTTTTTCTGGACAGTTTGTTTTGTTTCTGGTGTTCAGATTGTTTTGTAAATTGTTTACAGAATTCGAATCTGGAAACTGAAACTGATTTCAGACAACTGGTTTTCAAAACTGTGTTTCCTGAAACAGTTTTCAATCGAAAATCCAGAAAAGAATTACAGAAATCAGAGTTCTGAAGAGTTCAGAATTGCTGCAATCTATGATATTGATGAGACAATGAATGATCTTGAAATAAGTTATTTTTCTATATAGAATTGTGGATGCCTTTTGGCTTAGTATCGGCCGTATACAAAATTACTTGGTTTCTTGATTTTAGTACGGGATTGTGGATGCCTTTTGGCTTAGTTTCGACCGTGCGCTTTGTGCTCTCAATTTATAGATGTTCTGCAGAAACAAAGTTTCAGAATTTATCCCTATAAACAAAGTGCAAATTGTTTGCAAGAGAAGAAAACTAAATCTGGATTAATTCATTGCATGGACCAATAGCAGGCTTACGCCTTGTTTCTGAGAATGCGAATGAAATATCCAATCTGTTAATTGTTTACAGATAATTTAGATTCCGTCCCCATAAAGTTGCTTCATAATTAAATCACAAGATTTTGCTTCTGTCAATTAATTTGATTAGTTGACATTAATTATGCAAATACTATATTATATTATGTTTGACATAATTAAATATATGATGCATGTCTCTAAGCAAATAAACCTTCTTATGAACTTAAGTCATGTGCCAATCCATTATTAAAACACTTGTGAGTACACCGGGTATTTTTATGTGGGCTCTGCCAAAGCGAGGTGCATTAATTCAATCAGTGTATGAGCAAGATGAGGAAATAGTGATTCCTATACGCTTAACGTGGTTTGACTTAATTAGTCTATCAAAAGACAAAGTTTTGGGCCTAAGGTACAAGATGAGATTAAAACATGTTTGACATAAGATGTCTAACAAATCTCATAAAGGATCTAAGAGTCATATGCGATATGATTGACAAAGAATTATCTACCTAATTAATTTAATTTTGAGCAATATCGCCAAAGCGGACTTTAAATTAGATTAAAGTTGGATCTTAGCCCACTTAAATTATATTATACAATTATTGTATTTGAAGGTGTATAATTTAGTGGGAGTATTTATGAAATACTTTAAATGTCTCTAAGTGATAATGGTATGAAATATATGTGTATATTTATTTGCATATTTTGTAGAATGTTTTAAACTTTGATCATGTATAATTACTGCGATTGACCCCATTTAAAAAAATGAGATTAACTTCCTTGACCTAGTCATGAGCTTAAGAATTGTTCTAAAGCAAAAACGAAAGTTATGAATTCTTGATAAATCTTATTCCTAAGAAACCTAATGCCTTAAGGTTGGACAAAGGCATTGATTAATAACATGTGGATGATTCTATAGATGTCAATCGTCCTAAGACTTGCTATCATGTGTTTGGAACTTTAGAAGTATCTAAAACATATGGATGCTTATGCGATAAGCAATCACGTAGGAAACGTTCCTACAAGCAAGAGAGGCAAATAAAGTTTTAGATTGATTAGAGCCTAACATTCATGTGATGAATGAAAGGTATGTTAATAAGTTCTCATGTTTTGAACATGGAGAGACATATTAATTACCTTAGTTGGCTTGGTTATCAAGTTAGTTTGGAACTAACAAACGGATTTGACATTAATTCATAAGCGACATTTGATGTTTAAAATGCTATGTCTTAATATCAAATGGAAACCCTCAAATTCTAAAGGTTAATATGGAAAATGATTTCAGATAAAGGCAAGACAAGAGTTGTCAAGCCTAAGAAAATATTTGTGGCTAAAACCTAAAATCCAAATGATGTAATTGCTACCATGGCAATATGATTGACCAATAGAAGAATTACAATTTGAATTAAAAGATCAAAAGGAAGTGTAGTAGGACTACCACATCATGTATTTATGTTAAAATTCTACTTAAAAGGGTAAATATTAACCCATGTGTTGATAATGATGCAATGGTTGCAACATTGATCATAGGAACTTGCGAAGTGTTTTTACCTAGTGGGTTCATAATTGTTTTGAACAATGTTGTGATGTTCCTAGTTTAACTAGAAATAGTATTTTTGGTGTCTTCATTGGAAGATTATGGATAATTCTTATTTCGAATAAGAAAGTGTTCCATTAAATATGATTTGCTTTATTGTATTACTAATCATATAAATGAGACTTTATATCCTTATCTTAGAAGAACAAAATAATGAGTATAACATAAATAATGAAAATCTGAATCTAAGGATGTAAGCGTTACATTCTTAAAAGCATTGATGTCTATGTCAAATAAAAGAAACACATATCTAAAATTCCATGGGACAGACTTTTAAATTCACATGATTTCGAATCACGTGATATATGTGAATCTTAAAAATTGATTAAGACACCTCTTACTAATGGTAGTAAAAGGAAATACTCTTTTGGATTAATACATGTTGATGTATGTAATTCACTAAAGTAACAATGCTTGGAAAAGATTTTAGTGTATCATGGCAAAATATTAGTGTACTCTGATCTGATCAAAGTAATGAATATTTGAGCCCTGGACTTTACGAGAATTCCGCGGAAAGTCTGCAGAATAAGAAAAACATAATCTGAAAACAACATCCGTACGGCTTCCATTTAGGCGCACTGTAACGACCCCAAAACCACCCTAATTTTCTTAACTTAAAATGGAACTTTTATGTGCATTTTATGTGTTAGAAAATATTTTTATGACTTGAATATATTATTTGAGCATATGTCATAGTTAAAGTGTTAGTAGAAATTTTGTTAAAAGTGATAAATGAGTTATTTGAAACTTTAGGGTTCAAAGTGTAACTTTAAAGTTTGGGGGTTTAGTTGTTAGAAATGAAAGTAGAGGGGATTTTGGGGAAAGACTATAAATAGCCTTTATGCATCCTTATCCCTCATTTTCCTTCTCTGTGTGGAAACTTACAAACACACACACACACTAAAGTATACTCCCTCTGGATTAAAAGCTTATAAGGTAAGGATTGATCTTCTACAATTTTTATCATTTTATTTACTACTCTATTTTAAAATCTAATTATACCAAAATGTTCAGGGTGTTGAGTAGGCCATTTCTACCCGATCAAAATATATTTCATTTATACTTTTTCTGGAAATAGGTAAGTTACTAATTCCCCTTTAAATGTTAAAATGGTTATATATGTTATATTTGATACGTGTGGTTGTTATTTTTGTGATTTGAATAATATTGGTGATACTTGTAATTTTGGGACAAAGGGAGTATTTGGAAAGTTGGTTTTGAAATGGTAAGGAAAGTTTAAGTGTGTTTCTTGGGTTCTTTTGGTTAAGGTTTATGTAAGAAGTAGAAGTGTGTTCATACTTTTGGGACGGTGAAATGAAGGGAGTAAAATTAGCAAGTTTTGGGCCTGGCTGGTGTGTTGGGCGGCCGCCCAAATAGGGCGTGCGGCCGCACACTTATCTGGAAGGTTTTGGTCGTGGGACAGAACATTTTGGGCGGCCGCACAGTCTGGTGTGGGCGACCGCCCAAGGCTGCTGAAAGTATGAATTGTTTTAATCCAAGTGATTTAGAGTTCAATCTTGGCCTAGGTCTTAGGTAATATCCTAGAGTACCTAGATGGTTGTTGTGGAACACCAAAGTGGTGGAGTTGGTCTTTTGTGATCGAGTTTGAATTGATGTAACTATTTGGGTTTATTGTGTTGTGATTTTAGTTCATGGTGGTTGTGAACTCATTATGAGTGTTTCTTTCGTGTTCATCTTTGTGATGTGTTTGGCTTGGTTCCCTACTTTGGAATAATTGCCCCCGGTTGTTGTTTAAGAAAGTATTTATTACAGTGCTTTGTTTGAATGTCCAGCTGGTGTTGTGTTATCGAGTGGAGGTGGAAAGAATTATAGTGCCACACAGCCAAGTTCACTATAAGGCTTTTCCACTGGACCTTTTTCCTCAGTCCAGATAGGCCTTGGATGGGATGAATTAGCTCCCTCGAGTGATCATTTGGGTTATGACTTTGTGTCATATTCCCCCCGTTGTTACTTTGGTTCTTATAGTTATGGTTCGGTTTTTGGGATCCCGGCTTCAGCTCTTTGATGCTGCTCAGTTGATACCTCTCAGATGGTTATTTATATGTTTGATTCGAGAACCTTGGCTCAGTATTCACTTTATGAGTGTTTATTTCCGCCTTATGTGTGGTGTGATGAGTTGGCTTTGCCTCTCAAGTTATGTTCTAAATGAATGTTTATTGACATTGTTCAATTACGAGTATCATTTCAGCATGTAACGTAGTTGCATTTTAGTAGCTTACTGAGATTCATTCTCACCCCTTATTTGTTTACTGTTTTAGATAAAGGCGAGTCCAGAGGATAGGTCACTTCACAAGGAAGGACGTCGGGTTGATAATCCATTTTGGAAAGTAAGTGTGGTTTAAAGGTTGCATTATATAAATGTATAACATTTGGGGTAGTGTACCCGAGACTGTATCCGTGTATCACCTGTTTTGTTAAAGTGTGGTAATCGTACATTTGTATAAGAGTTTGTAAGCCTTTGGGCTAAGTACTTTCATTTGTGAAAGTTGTTTGTACAGTTTGTGTGAAAGTTAAATGGAAGTCTTTGAACTTCGAGTGTGGATTTTGTTAAACTTTATGAAAGTATATTTCGAAAAATTTTCTAAAAGTGTTTTATGACGTCTTCCACTCGTGTCCCGAGCGTGGGGCCAAGTAGGACTACAGGTCTGGGGCGCGACACGCATGCCTAGTAATGAGCCGTACGGCGCCTGTTAACAGAAGTTTACAGATTGTCTGTAAAATACAGTTTTTCACCTCATGACAAGTCAAACTGATCTTTAATTAATCCTCTGGATTATGTGCTGAAAACAGCTGCGCTTACACTAAATTGAGATTCGTCTAAGGAGGTTCGATATACCATATGAGATATGAAATGAAAGAAACTTGGTTTGTCTTTCATAAAAATTTGTGATGTGATGCTTTTAAGAAAAGTGTTGTCTTGAATAAAATCACACCTAAATCTAATTAATGTATTTTATAGGATATCTTAATGATATTATTTTACACCCACCCTTTAATGAGTACAAATTGTTTGTTACTCAAAGTAGTACTTTCCAGATAAATCGTTTATCTCTAAAGAACCAGTGGGAGTAAAATGTATCTCGAATAGTTCGAGACCCATAAAATGACATAGAACTTAAGATGGAAGTTGAACAAATATTCACAAGGAGTTGTGGAAATTCATTCAAGTATTCACAAGATATTTGCATAACTGATAGGATACTATCTATAACAAGAAATATTGATTTCTCGTAATAGAAAGTAATTAGGAAGATATCATTGCAAATGATTGACCTATTACCTGTCAAGATGCAAAGTCCACTCCAGATTTAGATCAATGACTTGGAGTCATGAAATCTAAAAGTGCAATCCATGTATCATAATCAAGTTTTGAACTTGATTGTTCTACCCTAAGGCTTAAAAACCAAAGGATAGAAAATGAGTTTTCTTGGAGAAAACGGATATGGATCGCGAGGTGCATATTGATAAAGCACGATTAAATGAGTAAATTTAATTCATAATGTCGATTATGATGAAACTTTGTCGCTGCAGTCATGCTTAATATTATTAGAATTCTAATTGTCATGATCTCATATTTTGAATATGAAATATGACGAATGGATGTCAAAACAGCATTCCTTAACAGGAACTTACTTTAGGATGTATTTGATACAACCTAAAAGTTTTAATCCATAAAATTCTAATAAAATATGCGAGTTGCAGAAATCCATGAGATGGATTGAAGCAAACTACTTGGATTGAAATTTCAATTTTGATATAGTATTCAATGAGTTTGAATTCATCAAAGATGAAACTTATGATTACAATAAATTTAGTGGGAGTGTAATATTATTCCTACTCATATATATATGGTTGACATATAATCCATTTTGAAAGAGTTTTTAAATGAAAGACTTGGATAAAGCCGCCTATATCCTTGGAATGATTTATGGAGATAAATCTAAAAGGTTGATTGGTTAAAGTCATAATACTAATAGAGACAATATAGTGAAAAGTTTACTATGCAAGACTCTTGGAGAGGTTACTTGCGAAAGTCTAATGGCATTAATCTTTGCAAGATTTAGTCTTACTGGAAGACTAATGAGCAAGAGTACATGATTAGGATTCCATATGCTTCGGAAATTGGATCTATCATGTAAGCCATGTTAATGTACTAAGACTGGATGTCTCATATACTTGGAATATGATGAGATAATACCAATCGGATCCTAATGAAAGTAACTGGTTAAGAAATACTCTTATGTTCTCTAAAAGGAACTAAAGGATACGTTCTTGATCTTTGATGGAATAAAAGATGATCTTGTAATAGTTACATAGATGCATTTTTACAAACCAACAAAGTTAAATATTCCAGCATAAATACATGTTTATATTTAATAATGGTGTTAGAAAAGTTCTAAATATACCATTACTATTCTACAAAAGGTTGAGTATCTAGTGGCATGGGATGCAACTAGAAAATTGTTTGGATTAAGATATTAATTAGTAAACTATAAATCGTTTCTAGTGTTACTAATTGATGTACCTTTATTGTGTCAATAATTGTTATTGCAAAAATCAAGGAACTATTGTCTTATCTAAACATATACTCAGATGTTTCTATCTTACTCGAGAAATCATCAAAGATGAGAGATGTCAAAATATGAAAAATACCTTATGATAATGACAAGGATAATCATCCTACAAAAGCTCGCTTGCAATTATGATGGAGATCATAACTAAGCTCAATGGGTATTGGATACACGTTGATTGGGCATAGTGCAAGTGGGAGATTGTTGGATATTATGCCCTAGGCCCTTGAGAAAAGCTTATGCGTTATATCATAGCTTCATTGTTATAAGAGATAGCAAACCCGATTATTATATTTTTTGCATGTTTACTATAATAATCATTGTCCATAGCACTTATGAAGGGCTATCATGAGTTTAATAGGATAATCATATGATGATTATAGTGCATAGGATGTGGATTAAACTTGTGGGTACATGTTGGAGAACAAGTACAGGATAGACCCGTTATGAGATTTATGTCATGGTTAAATGTCATAATTAAATCTCATAATAGTTATATCATTCATCCTTAGACCTGAGATTATCATAGTCTTCCACATGATGAACATTATGTTTGACGTACTCAAACGCTACCCCTAACCGGGTGGTTATAAAGGCTACGATTGGCATAATCAGATTCCTGTAGGGAAGAATGATAAGTCAAGATGGGATTTGTCCCTCTCTCAATAGATATATCTGCTTGGCCACTCGATGAGTGAGATTGATAATAGTGTACGGCTGTACCCAAATGAATTGAAGTGTTCAATGTTATTTTCTCATATCAATCTACTCGAGATCGAGAAAACATTGGACAACATAAGTTGACGTGGACCATGACTTATGTCTAATATGATATCGCGTGACAATGGGATTGTGATATGTTCTATAAGGTTACTTTGGACTTTCAAAGTTATACTAATTGGGTAGTCATAATGGCTTGCTAGAGTCCGCTTATGACTTACGAGTTTTGACTTGTTCGGACTCGTTGCCAACATAGTAAAATCCTATTGGGTCACACACAATAGAGCGGATTTGAAAAAGGTTAAAATCGGGGATTTCTGGACTGGCCACTGTACGGCTACAATGGTGGAGTACGGCTCCAAAAGAGCCGTACGGCTGCTATGCCCGTAACAGACCAGTTTGTTTAGTTTTCTTGACTGAAAAGGAATCCCCATCCCAAACGGAATTAGGTCAAACCCTTGTATAAGATATACAGTCGGGTTTGACAGTTTCTAATGGTGATTTTGGAAATCACAAACCATTGTTTTAGAAACAATAAATTATAGAGAGGTATGATTATTTATTTGGTGATCTATGATCGTCAAACTACTATAATCAATGAAGCAAAATAATTCCGACGAAGAAATCGTTTCTTCACCAAGCCTTGGGTTTAGAAATCTAGATCAAGAAGGTATTCTTGATATCCGTTCGACGTGTGAATACCAATGGAGGGTGTTTCCTTTAGCACCTTAAAGTTTGTGTTCATGGATGCGATCTTCAAGGGTTAGTTTCTTTCATCTTGTATTTAATTTAATCAACATGCACGGATCTAAGCTCTTGGGTGTTTGATTTTATCTGTTTATTCCGCTGCGCATGATGCATCAAACCCAACACTTTGTGGAGCAAGAATGCTTCAGAATTGGTGTCTTCCTTACAAAATCAGCCAAGTCTTTAGATTGTAGCAGGAGCTTTGAAAGCAGGCAACAGTGCGTGCTATACTTAGGCTTTAAAGCGTTAAGGCGCGCATCATAGCTAGACATGGCCTTAGTGACTCATTCCAGATTATCTACGGCCAATCAAGTTTTTCCTTCTGGTAGATGGCTGCGCAGTATTCCCACTGCTTGGAAATAAACTTTCCCTTGTTCCCGTTCTTGCAGTTAATGGAATCGCCAATCAAGGTGTACAGGTGATACATCACCTCACCAAACTCCTTGCGATCATGAACAGAACACCTCTTGCTGAGTGTTGGCTTGTCAACTAACTTCATCGCAATCCTATCTTGCTGCGCAGCATCAAAAGTATCAGGCGTGTCACCAATATCGAACTCGCACAGTCTGCGGATGTGATTTGGGTGCACCAAAATTTCGCAATTTTGCATAACCGCCATGATTATCTGAGTGCTCTCGCCCTTGTACTTTGCTGGAATGGCACGCGCAGTCTCAAAAAATTCATCCACCAGAGACGGCATGTAGAAGGGCTGGTCCAAAGTGAAGAGAGGAAGAATTCCTGAGGAGCGCAGATGTCTGATAAATCAGCGCCCAACTGCGTCTTGATTCAGATCTTGCTGATTTACTTCCCATCCACCAATGAAATAGAAGGGATTCTGCGCAAAACAAAAGATGAATTAGACAAATAATATTGCGCATGCGCAGATATACCTATGCGCAATGACTCCATACTTGATAAAAGAGATTATAGAAATAATGCGTAGAACCAAGCAAGCATGCGCAAAAACACAAACACTTAGACAATTCTTATGCGAGCCAAAGCATAAGAGAAAAATAAAAACTTGATGAACACGAAATAACTGTTCATGAACAAGAAGAACATCAAGAACACCAAAAATCCAATGTTGACCAAAATGAGCAAAAAGCATATCAAAATGACCGCATTGAAGAGACGAAAACAGCCATGTGAATATAAAAGTCAACAACACAAGATTAAACCCAGAAAACGAAGAAGAACTGTTCTGCTCAGAGATTTTTGAACCAAAGATTTGATAGAAAACACTCAAAACGAGTATTGATCATGAAAAAAAACATGTATGAGTAGATCAGGTGAAAACGAACACGTAACAACAAATGATTTCAAAAACGAACAAGAAACAAGCACACAATCACAAAGGGAAACTTTTAAAGCTTCGAAGAACAACAATGGCAAAAACTGCAAAAAAAAAAAAAACAAATTAAAAGAGAGTTTGAGAAATCATACCACGTCGTCGACTGTGGGCTTTGGAACTTGTTTCTCTTGGTGTTCAGACCCAGACGAAGAGGAGGAAGAAGAAGATTGCTCAGAAGAAGAAGAGAGAATGATTTAGGGCATTTTCTTGGAGGTTTTCTTGGGAGCCATTGTTAAATAGCTAGGGTTTAGACGAAAATGGAGGAAAGAGAAGAGGTTTTGTAGAAAATCGAAGGAAGTCAAAGAGATAAAAAGAGGAAATGGTGGAAGTTGGTGAAAAATAGAGAGAGAAAAAATGAAAGTTGGGTGAAAGATAAAGAGCAGTAGAGAGAGAAAGGAGGAAGTAGCAGACGGTTTTATGCGAAAAAGGAAATGAGTGACGTCAGCGCATAAGAGGTTTGGTGAAAAAGCAAAGTGGGACACGTGCTGCGCCCAACCAGAGGCACGCGTGCGCAGGCCTAGCGCGCGCGTGAGTAAGTGTGAGTTTCTAAGAAGGTCACTGTCGAGTCAACTTCCTCATAAATGCTGAGTCAGTGAAAGGATGGGCGCACGTTAGTAGGGTAACGTGGCCGAATGGGGGATGCACGTGCGCAGACTTTGCGCACGCGTATGTCAGCAAAAAGAAACTGACTCCTGTCACATCACTTCCCACATTAAATAGGAAGCAAACATTCCGAAGGGGCGCTGTCATCAACCACAGTTTGCATTGATGACAATGGGACATGCGCAGGGGTAAAATGGTAATTTCCTAAGAAAATTCAAAAATAAAGGCGCGGGAAAATTTTAATTACATAATTACCCTTGTGACTAAGCGTTGACTTTTCAGTCAAGGACCTATGTGCAATTTCTAATGAATAGAACACTTACATGCGGTCCACTTGATTTGCGCATGTGACATTTTGCGCAGAGCAAAAATTTGTGCAGAGATTCTTCAAATCTCATAACTGAACTGTTCCATGCGTATTAACTTACTGCTCAAGGGTTGCGCAGTACATGAAACTAAACTATTTAAATACTTATCAAGCAAACACAAAATTATTAGTAATAACAAATCATATGGACAAGTTAGCTGAGTTCAAGCATACCCATTTCTCCTCTCAAGAAGACGAATCTCTTTGCGTCAAGAGCCTTTGTGAGGATATCAGCAATTTGATTGTCTGTACCCACGTGCTCTAAATGGATGTTGCATTTTTCCACGTGATCATTAAGAAAGTGATATTTGATATCGATGTGTTTTGTCTTTGAATGCATGACAGGATTGTTGGAGACTGCGATGGTGGACATGTTATCGCAGAAGATTGGGCAGTTTACTTCATGAATGCCATAGTCCACCAATTGTTGCTTCATCCAAAGGATTTGGTAGCAGCAGAACCCAGTAGCAATATATTCAGCTTCAGTTGTGGAGATGGACACAGCAGCTTGTTTCTTGCTTGCCCACGCAACAAGTCGATTTCCAAGGAAATGACAAGTTCCACTTATGCTCTTCCTGTCAATTGTGCATGTTGCGTAGTCTGCATCTGAATAACCTAGCAAATCGAAATTCGAATCTTTGGTGTACCAAAGTCCAAGGTTAACAATTCCAGAAAGATAACGAATAATGCGTTTAACAGCAGCTAAGTGCGCTTCTCTAGGATCTGCTTGATAGCGCGCACAGACACAAACACTAAACATAATATATGGCCTATTTGCAGTAAGGTAAAGAAGAGAGCCAATCATACCTCGATATAAAGTCTGATCAACTTTCTTACCTTTTAAGTCTTTGTCAAGCTTATTTCCCGTGGCCATTGGAGTGTTGTATGATTTTGCATTCTCAAGTCCAAATTTCTTGATTAAGTCTCTTATGTACTTGGCTTGATTTATGAAGATGTCATCATTCAATTGTTTGATTTGAAGTCCGAGGAAGAATGTGAGTTCTCCCATCATGCTCATCTCAAACTTGCTTTTCATGAGCTTCTCAAAGCGCTTACAAAGTAACTCATTAGTAGAACCAAATATAATATCATCGACATAAATCTGAACAAGTAAAGAATGATCATTATACTTAGCAATAAAAAGAGTTGTATCTATTTTACCGTGCTTGAAACCTTTGTCTAGCAGGAATTTTGATAGAGTATCGTACCATGCCCTTGGAGCTTGCTTAAGTCCATACAAAGCTTTCTGAAGTTTGAAGATGTGATTTGGAAATTTGTTATATTCAAATCCAGGTGGTTGAGCTACGTAGACCGTCTCTTGAAGTTCAAATCCAGGTGATGCTTCCATTCTCATCCATCTTATTTCTGAATACCCATTTTGTACCAATAACTCCTTGGTCATGAGGTCTGGGTACTAAAGTCCAAACCTTGCAGCGCTCAAATTGGTTAAGCTCTTCTTGCATAGCAGTAACCCAGCTTGAATCATGGAGCGCTTCATCAATCTTCTTTGGTTCGATTTGAGAGATAAAGGAATGATACTCGTCATCAAAGTTTGATGCTCTCCTAGTACGAACCCCTACATTGAGATCACCAATAATGTTTGTTGTTGGATGATCTCTAACTTCACGAACCTCGGGAGGTAAGTTTGGTTGAGTGGTAGGAATACGAAGATATTCAATGGGTACTTCATTTGCTCCAGCATCAAGATCATCAAAGGTGATTTGCTGAAGCGGAAAACGTCATGCGCAGGAGGGGGTGTCTGCGCATCAGGAGTTGTGACATCTGGCGCAACATCTGGCATTGGCGCATGAGATGGACTTGCTTGATTCTGAATGTGATTATGATTAGTATTCTGCGCAGGTGCAGTTTGTGGCTGCGTACCTGTCTCATCATTCTCAGCAGAATCATCAGAATCATTTGGATCCAAATGTGGCTCAAGGAGAGAATGCTCATCAAAAGTAACATGTACAGATTCTACAATTACTAGAGTAGTTCAATTAAAAACATGAAAAGCTTTAAAATTTTTGGCATACCCAACAAAAATACCTTCATCTGCTTTGGCGTCGAATTTACCTCTATGATCTTTGCAATTGTAGAGGATATAGCATTTGCAGCCAAATTTTTTGAAGAAAGCAATGTTGGGCGCTCTTCCTCTCCATAGCTCATATGGAGTCTTGTTGTAGGATTTGTTGATGAGGGATCTGTTCTGAGTAAAGCAAGCAGTGTTGACAGCTTCTCCCCATAAATACTTTGGAAGTTTTTCTTTTGCTATCATTGTTTTTCCAGCCTCAATCAACGTGCGATTCTTTCTTTCCACAACGCCATTTTGTTGAGGAACTCCAGCAACAGAGAAATTGTGATCAATTCTATGGTCATCGCAATATTGAGCAACACCGTTATTCTTGAATTCAGTTCCATTGTCTGATATAACGCTTACGATGTCGTCTTCCTTTTGAGTTTGGACCCTTCGAAAGAGAGCAGTCAAGATATCATAGCAGTCATTTTTAGATAGCATCATTTCAACCCATACGTATCTTGAGTAGTCATCCACCACAACTAAAGTCTACTTGTTTCCTCCAATGCTTGCGGTGGTGACAGGTCCAAATAAATCCATGTGAAGCAGTTGTAAACATTTGGAAGTTGAGGAAGCAATCTTGCTGGAGAAAGACTGCTTAGGTTGTTTACCAAGCTGGCATGCTACGCATTTTCTATCATGATGGTCAGCTACTTTGGGAAGTCCTTTGACAAGATTTTCCCTTCCTAGCTTTGCCAAATATTTGAAGTTCAAATGACTTAAGCGCTTATGCCATAGCCAGCTGCTTTCACTTACATTCTTTGCTACAAAACATAGATTAGTGATAGAATTTACGGAAGTAAGATCAATAATGTAAACATTAGCATTACGAGTCCCTGTGAGCAAAGTGAGTCCGGATATGCCATCTTTAATATAGCAGTACATAGCAGTGAAATGGCATTCTAGACCTTTATCGCAGAATTGTGATATGGAGAGCTGGTTGTGCTTGAGGCCTTCTACGAGTGCAACTTTCTCAATGCACACTTTGTCTTTTCTGATTCTTCCATATCCAACTATGTGCCCTTTGTTGTTATCACCAAAAATTATTGAGGCACCTCTACCTTCATGCACATCTTCAAGATTGTTAGCATCTCCAGTCATGTGTCTAGAACATCCACTGTTGAGATGACACGCCCCAAGTCCCGGGATTCCCTAATAGAACCTCGAACCTGGTGCGCGTAACTAACAAGAAACAAGAAACTAACGGGAAACAGGAACCATACCTGTTAAAAACAAAACTGACATGATATGTATACTCAAGAGTAGGGAGCTAAGATAGCTCACAACGAGTTCTAGACCAAGAAAATTAAAACCAAAATGGTTACATACAGCGGAAGACATGCCTAGCAAATAAGCTAGAAACAAGAACTGTCTAGGGACAACAAATACTACCCCAATACAAGCCCAGAGTTTATTAACTCATACAAGATCGTCCTTACCAAAATATAAAAGGACAGTAACTTCGAACAACAATATCCTGCTGAGTGAATTCCCAGCTAAGTCAAGCCTCACTGCGTACTATCCCCTGCTTTCCTGGGGGGGGGGAAACAATTAAACAAATAAAGGGTGAGATAAATCTCAGTAAGTTATTAACATGCAACTATATGTCATGTTATCATGCAATACAAGTAGATACTCAAGTAATCATATATCAAGTATCATCTAGTAACAAGTATAGGAGAGGCTAAGCCAACTCAACAAGTAATCAGGCTCAAGAAAGGTTCAGGTAACAAGTAGTCAAGTAGTGTGAGAGGCTAAACCAGCTCACCAAGATGCACATAGGCCTATCACGCATTGTACCTGAATCCTTCCTTATTTCTCCCAAGAATACCATTTGTTGTCGATGCTTTTCTAGCTGAGGACAACCAAAACAGGAACAGGAACTGCTGTACAGTATATAAGGAGACCTGGTAACCAGTGCCATCCACAATAACAAGATCCACGTGGTGAACAGGACAGGAGAATAGTATATGAGAAGACCTGGTATTCAGTGTCATTCACAATAACAATATCCACGTGGTGTTCGGGACGGGAGTTAGCATTCACTTAGGTCAGGCTTATTGCTCCAACCAAGGAAGCTATGCCCTTACTATGGCCAGTAGTAAGGGGTCGGGCGGAAATACATAGGGACCCGATTGTCACTTAAACCCCAGCTCTCGCGACAAGCGTGAACCTATATATTTTCGAACAAGCAAGGAGAACCAGCTGGACTCACAACAAGAAGGTACAAGTAGATATTTACTTGAACTACGGGAATAGAACTAAGTCCCATAATAGTGGACCAGTCTTTATGCACCATGTAATCATGTATCATGTGCTCACGAGAATATGCACCATGTAGTAATGTATCATGTGCTCACGAGAATATAAGTACACGTACTCAATTATTTCGAATACCAATCAAGTTTAACTATGGCACCTAAGTGTCCATGTAACACGATCAATCCAAGTAAGAGTCCATTTATAACAGACCTCAGTCAAGTAGTAGGGTATATCACTTGTCACATGCCAAGTTTGCACGTACATATTCATATCACGTTTAACACATTAAAGTGTCTATCACGATACCCTTACTATCAAGTAGAGCCCAATACCTTAGACTCTAAACACGTAGAAGAATAGGTCACATTGTACCTATACACAGTCATATCTCACGTATATGTATCGTTAATAATCGAATACATTTTCTAACACATATTGTGTTCTATAACCATTCTTATTAACTTAAATCGTAGTATTCACGATTATATGAATTATCTTCATATTACACTAGTCCCTATTTTCTTCAGGAACCATTTCAAGACAAGATATCTTCTTTATATTTTATATACTTCATTGAGTATATACACGATTAAAATTAAATCAATTACACTTTAGTGCTTATTTATAGCACTTCCAATATACACGTATCAAGTTCAAGTATGTAGTAGAGTTAATCATTCTCTATCTAGTTCCATAACCCAATTCGTTGATTATTCATACCATGTATCAAGTAATCAAGAAGCCACATTCTATCAAGTAAATATATGCAAGATTTGCATATACACATCAAGACTCTTTCAAGTTTATTACCATACACCTATATTGGTGTCAAGGCACGTACAAGATTTTATAATCTTATATTCAAGTCTTAATCCAATTATTTGGATGTTCAAGTTATGTACAAGATTTTATAATCTTATATTCAAATTACTGTCTCAACTTAAGACATTCAAGACTTTCAGGACATTCAAAACATTCAAGACATATACAAGATTTTATCATCTTATATTTAAGTTCTCAATCCATTTCTTTGGATGGTTAAACATGTACAAGAGTTAAACATCTTATACTTCGAGTTCAAGCTAAGAAGATGAATTATACATCTTTCATGAATTATTTTCAAATCCTTTTCTTAGGACATTCAAGCTCAAGACTAAGTTCTCATTTTAATTTAATGAGTAATCATGTTCAAGACTCACTTCTGATACCCCTAAGGTATCACAATACTTACTAGGACATCTTATCCTAAGGCTATATGCCTTAACAAGGGTTATTTCCAACTTATATAATCATTGAACAAGTTTTACAATTTTCAGGACATATGGGCGGCCGCACAAAATGGTGTGGGCGGTCGCCCAAAATCAGGCTTTCCAAGAACAAAATGCTTCAGATAGATGGGCGGTCGCCCAGCCCAAAATGGGCGGTCGCCCAAGGCCCAAAAATGCCAAAATCCGAATTCTTTCCCAGGTTAAATAATTTTCCATCCCGAGCGTAGGAGTATAATTTTTATCAATATATTATCAAACCCAGGAGTATAATAACAAGCTTAAATCACTCATTTCAATTATACTTTCTTATTTCAACAGAGACTTTTATACTTATAAATTCTCCGTCCCACACGTAGGAGTAATATTTAACTAACACTCCTAACATTCTCAGGAGTATACTAACAAGTTTAGCACTCCTATTTCAAGCCCAATTCATTTCTTTTACCGTCCCATAAATAATAGGACAATTTTCTTTCATTCCTATTTAATATTTCACCGTCCCCAAAAGTATAAGTACAATTTTATTTTATACTAATATACCCATCTAGGGATACTTCCATTCATTTCCCCGTACCACAAATAATGGTACGATTTTTCTAATAATATTTAAATCGAGTTACTATTTTACCGTCTCACGAATAGGAGTAATTTTCTTATTAATCTCTTAACAAACCCAGAGGGTTATAACCAATTTTAAGAACTTTTCAAGTTTCTTTCATACTGCGTATGTTTACACTCCCTTCGTCCCAAAATTACAAGTATCACTAAAATTGCCCAAAACACAATTTTAACAAGAACAAATAGCGGGAATAACATATATGCATGTTATTACAAGTAAGGGGGAGCTAATAACTTACCTAGTCAAAAATCAAGTTGACCCAAATTAATTTCTGATCGGTCTGGAACGCTCTATTCAACGCCACGAATATTTATTCGGGACCGGAATCACGAACAGAGGGATAATTAAGCTCGAGGAGTCGAGAATAGGAAGAATCCTAAACTTCTTTATACACAGAGAGAGAAACGTAACTTAGCTGAAGAGGAAAAATGACTCAGAGAGAGGGAATCAAGCAAGTTTATCTTGCAAATTTCAAAAAATGACAATTAGGCCCCTCAAGTTCCAACTTTGACAAAAAGGCCCCTAAACTTTCAACTTTGACATTTAACCACCTTAATTTTCTAAAGTAGTTAAATAATTAACTCAAATAAAATAGCATATAAATATGCTAGTCAAGAATTTAACAAACACGTTAAATATTTAACAAGAATAAAGATGGGCGTTACATCCTCCCCACCTTAAAGAAAATTCGTCCTCGAATTTTTTTACTGATCAAGATTATAACGTATATAATCAACAAGTAGGACTCGATCACATCAAGAATATACACATATACTCATAATTAAGTATTACACATATACTCACAAATATTTTATACAATCACGATACATCAATCATGACAATGAGACACATAAAGTCATGCAGACTCGATTAGTCAATCCACTATATTGGTGAAACTTGACATATCCACTAGAAATCATAGAACTGGTCATATCCTCCAGATCACTGTAATACTAGTCAAATCCACTAGGCAATCTCAGATACTGAAGTCGTGGTTATCCATCGTTTCAATATTCAAAACTGACTTTACGTATATCAATCCATCAAGACAATCCATCAAAAGATGTAGCTCTCGGTGTCAAATGGTTAACAATGGAGCTGCCTTCGAAATTCATTCATGAATCTCTAACAAGACCACGAAATCTCAAGAATACACGTACCTTGGTTGTTTCCACTTATAGGTCAACACAGATACTCAATTCAGACATCCACTACAAGGTAGATATATCCTCTATCAAGAAATTCTCAAGTTGAATCTTTAACTCGTTTAACTCAATCGATGTCAAGAACATTAATCCAGATGTCAGCACTGTATTCGCACTGTAACAACTCAAGATAACCCAGTTTCTCATCAAGAATGGATACATCCATCTAGTTTGGTGTAGAAACTCCACTGTCAATCACATAGGTTAAATACCCAGTACAATCTCAAGAACCCTTTCTAGACTTTCAATGCAGAACATAAAGTTTATGCATAAATCTATCATGCTCACATAAATAGTCAAGCATACTAGCAGAGAATTAATTACCATCTATTGTGGTAAACAAGAATGACCTAACACATGGAAAGTCAAGTCATAACACATATCACATCAATGTCCCATACCGGTGACACGACCAAATTAACATAGAACGTATAGGGTGTTATCACCCACACTTCTATCAAGCTCTTACTAATAACAATATCAACACGTAGTCTCTTACTAGAGAATACACTTCCACGTAATTCACGAGATAAGGACAAGCATGCATATATAGCACGAAACAATGTCCACAAAACAAGATAGATACGCCTAAGTCTTTAAAGACTCGCGATCTCGATTCTCAAACCATCTAATCCAATTGGATCAACACTATCAACACCAGTCCTATGCCTGGTATGACAACAAGTAACGAAGCACTCGGCGTCGAAAACACACCCAAGACTAACCCAACCTAGGCCATAGACCCTATCCAGGCTTAGAGCTAAACCATAGCTCTGATACCACACTGACACGCCCCAAGTCCCGGGATTCCCTAATAGAACCTCGAACCTGGTGCGCGTAACTAACAAGAAACAAGAAACTAACGGGAAACAGGAACCATACCTGTTAAAAACAAAACTGACATGATATGTATACTCAAGAGTAGGGAGCTAAGATAGCTCACAACGAGTTCTAGACCAAGAAAATTAAAACCAAAATGGTTACATACAGCGGAAGACATGCCTAGCAAATAAGCTAGAAACAAGAACTGTCTAGGGACAACAAATACTACCCCAATACAAGCCCAGAGTTTATTAACTCATACAAGATCGTCCTTACCAAAATATAAAAGGACACTAACTTCGAACAACAATATCCTGCTGAGTGAATTCCCAGCTAAGTCGAGCCTCACTGCGTACTATCCCCTGCTTTCCTGGGGGGGGGAAACAATTAAACAAATAAAGGGTGAGATAAATCTCAGTAAGCTATTAACATGCAACTATATGTCATGTTATCATGCAATACAAGTAGATACTCAAGTAATCATATATCAAGTATCATCTAGTAACAAGTATAGGAGAGGCTAAGCCAACTCAACAAGTAATCAGGCTCAAGAAAGGTTCAGGTAACAAGTAGTCAAGTAGTGTGAGAGGCTAAACCAGCTCACCAAGATGCACATAGGCCTATCACGCATTGTACCTGAATCCTTCCTTATTTCTCCCAAGAATACCATTTGTTGTCGATGCTTTTCTAGCTGAGGACAACCAAAACAGGAACAGGAACTGCTGTGCAGTATATAAGGAGACCTGGTAACCAGTGCCATCCACAATAACAAGATCCACGTGGTGAACAGGACAGGAGAACAGTATATGAGAAGACCTGGTATTCAGTGTCATTCACAATAACAATATCCACGTGGTGTTCGGGACGGGAGTTAGCATTCACTTAGGTCAGGCTTATTGCTCCAACCAAGGAAGCTATGCCCTTACTATGGCCAGTAGTAAGGGGTCGGGCGGAAATACATAGGGACCCGATTGTCACTTAAACCCCAGCTCTCGCGACAAGCGTGAACCTATATATTTTCGAACAAGCAAGGAGAACCAGCTGGACTCACAACAAGAAGGTACAAGTAGATATTTACTTGAACTACGGGAATAGAACTAAGTCCCATAATAGTGGACCAGTCTTTATGCACCATGTAATCATGTATCATGTGCTCACGAGAATATGCACCATGTAGTAATGTATCATGTGCTCACGAGAATATAAGTACACGTACTCAATTATTTCGAATACCAATCAAGTTTAACTATGGCACCTAAGTGTCCATGTAACACGATCAATCCAAGTAAGAGTCCATTTATAACAGACCTCAGTCAAGTAGTAGGGTATATTACTTGTCACATGCCAAGTTTGCACGTACATATTCATATCACGTTTAACACATTAAAGTGTCTATCACGATACCCTTACTATCAAGTAGAGCCCAATACCTTAGACTCTAAACACGTAGAAGAATAGGTCACATTGTACCTATACACAGTCATATCTCACGTATATGTATCGTTAATAATCGAATACATTTTCTAACACATATTGTGTTCTATAACCATTCTTATTAACTTAAATCGTAGTATTCACGATTATATGAATTATCTTCATATTACACTAGTCCCTATTTTCTTCAGGAACCATTTCAAGACAAGATATCTTCTTTATATTTTATATACTTCATTGAGTATATACACGATTAAAACTAAATCAATTACACTTTAGTGCTTATTTATAGCACTTCCAATATACACGTATCAAGTTCAAGTATGTAGTAGAGTTAATCATTCTCTATCTAGTTCCATAACCCAATTCGTTGGTTATTCATACCATGTATCAAGTAATCAAGAAGCCACATTCTATCAAGTAAATATATGCAAGATTTGCATATACACATCAAGACTCTTTCAAGTTTATTACCATACACCTATATTGGTGTCAAGGCACGTACAAGATTTTATAATCTTATATTCAAGTCTTAATCCAATTATTTGGATGTTCAAGTTATGTACAAGATTTTATAATCTTATATTCAAATTACTGTCTCAACTTAAGACATTCAAGACTTTCAGGACATTCAAAACATTCAAGACATATACAAGATTTTATCATCTTATATTTAAGTTCTCAATCCATTTCTTTGGATGGTTAAACATGTACAAGAGTTAAACATCTTATACTTCGAGTTCAAGCTAAGAAGATGAATTATACATCTTTCATGAATTATTTTCAAATCCTTTTCTTAGGACATTCAAGCTCAAGACTAAGTTCTCATTTTAATTTAATGAGTAATCATGTTCAAGACTCACTTCTGATACCCCTGAGGTATCACAATACTTACTAGGACATCTTATCCTAAGGCTATATGCCTTAACAAGGGTTATTTCCAACTTATATAATCATTGAACAAGTTTTACAATTTTCAGGACATATGGGCGGCCGCACAAAATGGTGTGGGCGGTCGCCCAAAATCAGGCTTTCCAAGAACAAAATGCTTCAGATAGATGGGCGGTCGCCCAGCCCAAAATGGGCGGTCGCCCAAGGCCCAAAAATGCCAAAATCCGAATTCTTTCCCAGGTTAAATAATTTTCCATCCCGAGCGTAGGAGTATAATTTTTATCAATATATTATCAAACCCAGGAGTATAATAACAAGCTTAAATCACTCATTTCAATTATACTTTCTTATTTCAACAGAGACTTTTATACTTATAAATTCTCCGTCCCACACGTAGGAGTAATATTTAACTAACACTCCTAACATTCTCAGGAGTATACTAACAAGTTTAGCACTCCTATTTCAAGCCCAATTCATTTCTTTTACCGTCCCATAAATAATAGGACAATTTTCTTTCATTCCTATTTAATATTTCACCGTCCCCAAAAGTATAAGTACAATTTTATTTTATACTAATATACCCATCTAGGGATACTTCCATTCATTTCCCCGTACCACAAATAATGGTACGATTTTTCTAATAATATTTAAATCGAGTTACTATTTTACCGTCTCACGAATAGGAGTAATTTTCTTATTAATCTCTTAACAAACCCAGAGGGTTATAACCAATTTTAAGAACTTTTCAAGTTTCTTTCATACTGCGTATGTTTACACTCCCTTCGTCCCAAAATTACAAGTATCACTAAAATTGCCCAAAACACAATTTTAACAAGAACAAATAGCGGGAATAACATATATGCATGTTATTACAAGTAAGGGGAGCTAATAACTTACCTAGTCAAAAATCAAGTTGACCCAAATTAATTTCTGATCAGTCTGGAACGCTCTATTCAACGCCACGAATATTTATTCGGGACCGGAATCACGAACAGAGGGATAATTAAGCTCGAGGAGTCGAGAATAGGAAGAATCCTAAACTTCTTTATACACAGAGAGAGAAACGTAACTTAGCTGAAGAGGAAAAATGACTCAGAGAGAGGGAATCAAGCAAGTTTATCTTGCAAATTTCAAGAAATGACAATTAGGCCCCTCAAGTTCCAACTTTGACAAAAAGGCCCCTAAACTTTCAACTTTGACATTTAACCACCTTAATTTTCTAAAGTAGTTAAATAATTAACTCAAATAAAATAGCATATAAATATGCTAGTCAAGAATTTAACAAACACGTTAAATATTTAACAAGAATAAAGATGGGCGTTACATGAGATACCATATATGCGCTTTAGCTTGTGAAGAATGTGCAGTTAAGCAGGAGACCTGAAAGGTAGACATTAAAAAACGCAGGTCCCCTTTATTCTTGGGTCCTAGAGTTAGCAACTTTTGACAACCCACTCCTGTCTAACCTTAGGATTTTTATGTCCCTTGGTATTAGGAGCAAATCGCAAAAGGCATTCTGCAGCCTTGTGACCTAAACCATCACACACAACACAATGATGTAAGCCACTTATAGATTGAGTTTTTACAAACTCTTTACTATTCTTTGGCTTAGCATTCTTAACAGGAGCTTTTAAACTAGCTTTGACAAACACCATATTTTGATGTTTGGGTGCGCTCTTCTTAAGAATGCGCATATGGCGTTGAGGCGTATGGCTTTTATGCGCATGGCCCTTGTGCGCAGATTTAGCATTTGAAGTTGAAGCGCAGACATAATCAGAATATGCTTTGTCAAGCGCAGGTTCAACTATAGCCTTACCCTTGGCTTTCCCAGTTTACTTCTTTGGGTAGACATAATGGAAATTTTGTCTCTGGACTTTATCATGTCCTTTACCCATTGAAGCAGAACGCTTTGCTTTAGGAATTTCAATAGTTTGCTGGGGTGTAAATTCCTTTTCTCTTTCAGAGCAAACTGCGCATTTAAAGTTATCACTACTTGAGAACCCCAAGCCTTCCTTATCTCCACTGGCTTTTTGGGATTCTAGAATTTGATCCACAGTGACACGAGATTTGGTCAACTCATCAGTGATATTTTTGAGATCAGCTACTTGAGCAGCCAATTCTTCGTTTCTTACTTTAAATAGCGCATTTTGATCTGTTAAGAAACGGTTCTTTTTAGTAAGAGGAGTCATGCTCTTAATCTGCTCCTTAAGGAGGGTGATTTCAGATTTAAAAAGAGATTTCTCCGTCTTAAGCTGTGAAATTTCTCCAATTGATAAGTCAACTGCTTCTTTCATAGAATTAAATTTCTTGATTACCTTTTCAGCTTGATTGAAAATAGACTCACGCTCAGCAGCAAAGTCATCCTTTTTTATTACAATTTCAGCAGGAATTTCAAGAGATTCTTTGCGCGTCGGCGCTGCTACAAATTTCTTTGATAGGTCTGCTTTGGCAAATAAGTACTTTCCATTCTGTCTGCTTGGAGTTAGATGTCCCATTTCTACCAGTTCATGGATGGTGGGACCTTTCTTATTCTTTATTGTCCTTGGCGCATTTGATGAGTTCATATCTGGAACGTCATTTTTTGAATCGCTATCATCAGCATTCGCCACTAAGCAGAGCAATCCGTCTTCAGAGTCATCATCATCACTGTCCTCTGTGTCTGTCTTTATCCAGGTCTTGAGCTCCTTTTCTGAGCAGTCTTCTTTAGCAACCATTCCGCACTGCTTTGACGATCTCTGCACAGTATTCCTCTTCATGTACTCAAATTTTGGAGTGGGGCATTTTGATGCAAAATGACCAGGCTTTCTGCAGTTGTAGCAGACCAAGTCATCATCTTTCTTTGAGTCTCTACCACGATAGAACTTAGCTGGAGCTTTACTTAAGGATCCTGGTTTTGAGAATTTCCTGAACTTTTGAAATCGCTTTACGAACATGGCGAAATCATCGTCATCTATTTCTAGTAAAGAAGAAGTAGAGACTTTATCTGAGGTTTGAGCAGGCGCAGGTTCCTTTTGCGCAACCATAGAAATCATTTTTCCTTTTCCTTCAGTTTCATCAATTCGTTCAAGTTTTAACTCGAACACTTTTAAGTTAGCATACAAACTGCGCAGAGGCCAAGTATCCAGAAATCCATAATCTTCTAGATGACTTGCCTTGTGCACATATCTAGAACCAAACGCATCTAAGAATTGAGCATTAATTTCTTTGTTGGTGAACGTTTTACCCAGAGAAATACAAGAGTTTACAATAGCACAATAACGATCATAGGTTTGTCTGAGAGTTTCACCATCAATCTTCATGAAGCATTTGAATTTTTTTTACACAACGAACCTTTTGTTTTCCTTGCTAACTTTGTCTCCATTCACATAGCCTTCAATAGCATCCCATATCTCTTTTACTGTAGCGCAGCTCACAATTTGATTGTGCGTAGAGAGGTCCATGGTGCTTAGGATGATGTTCCTTGCTCTTCCATCATAGCCAACCCATTTATTTTCTTCATCAGTCCGTTCCTCCTTGGTCTTCTTGATTGTAAGAGTTTCCTTATTTGTGGTAGTATCAGGATTTGCCTTCATGGGAATGTAAGGTCCTTCAAGAACAACGTCGAGGAGGATCTCGTCGATTGACGCAAAATGAGTGAGCATGCAGTGCTTCCAGATGTCAAAGTGATCTTCGTTGAGCACAACAACATGTGAATAGTTAGCCATTGGCAAAGATTTTGAAGCCATCGTGAATCGGCACCCAAGCTGTTAAGCTTGAAAAACAAAACAAGTTTTATGAAGGTGTTTGCTCTGATACCACTTGCTGGTCCCAAATGGGAAACAAGGGTATGAAAAATGCTAGAGGGGGGGTGAATAGCGTTTTAAAATTATTTTCAAACCCTTTTGCAAATCAATGGCTTATGCGCACAGTTCTCAAATAAGCTAAGTATAGCGCGCAAAGAGAGTGTGAAATGCACAGCGGAAATTTAAAGCAGCAACTGCGCAGGGTATACTGCACAGAAGGTAAAAACGCACGCGCTAAGTTTTAGCTAAAGAGTTGGTTAAAATGATTCTAAGGCAATAAGTAGTAACAAAACACAGCAACAAATAGCAATCTGATAAGATCAAAACAAAGCAGTAATTCAGAAATAACTAAGCAAGAAATAAATAGCGAGAATGATGAACAAGCTATTTGGAGAGGTTCGATCAATGAAAGATCTACGTCCTCTACCAAGATGGTTAGTCTTGGATTTTCTAATGAGATTTATATTGATGTGAGGAGCTTTTACAATATTACAAGGAATCAAAACTCAAATCAAAATCTATTCTATGAAGAGCAAATCCTAGACTAAACCGGTGTTTCTCAAGAAGTAAGATCTAAATGATCAAAGCTTCAAGAGGTGTGTGTATGTGTCAGAAATTCTGGGCTCTAAGAATCTATGAGATGAAGAGCACGAAGAATTCTGGTGATATAAGGCTTAGGATCTGGGCAGGAGTTTGAAGGTTTGAAGTTTTGTAGGTTGTTCTTGAATCTGGGAATATTAAGCAGCAATCTTTTGAACTTCAAGGATACTTAGTAAGCACAAACTCTAGCAACTTGGAAATGAAAATGAGCAGGCTATTTATAGTTGAGAGCTTAAAACTAGCCGTTGGAGCTCTGAGCAAGGACGATGAACTGGCACAATATGATTGGTGCGCAGGTGTCCTTAGTAGCCGTTGGAGACAGAGCATGAAGACCAAATTTAAAAGATTCTTCTAGAAGGTTGACAGCTGTCTTCATTTGAAATATTTCATCTGAGCGCATCTCCATCGTTGGATATGCTGAGTGCAAGTTTTGTCGTTTATGCATACCTCAACAATTTAATAAGCGTACATCTTCTGAGCGCTTTCCAAGTTAGGTGATCTGAAAACATTGAAAACTGAGTAAGGTTGGATGCTGCGCAGTAGAGACCTGCGCAGTAATATCCTGTGCAGAGAAGTCCTGATTAGAGGCCAAAGTCTTACTTAGATCTTCATTCCTTTTCGCTCCAAGTCCTATATTCTAAGCCTATACTATAAAATGGACTAAGCTAAAAATTAAAGTTATAAAACTTCTTACATAGGGTCCTAAAGTCCATAAAATACTAATAGGTGATGGTAACAATCAATTCTAACATATTTAGGAGGGTTAAGTGATAAGCATACCCAACAGCTTCCTACATCTCATCGCTTATCTCATAAGCATCCATGTGTTTCAGATACTTCTCAAGTTCTAAACATATGGTAGCAAGTGTGAGACAATTGACATTTATAGAATCATCCATATGTTTCTAATATATGTCTTTTTCCGTTCTTAAGGATTAGATTTCTTAGGAATAAGATTTATTAAAAATGTATAACTTCCGTTCTTGCCTAAGAACAATTCTTAAGCTCATGACTAGGTCAAAGAAGTTAATCTTATTCTCTTTAAGTGGGTAGATCGCAGTAATTATACATGATTTAAAGTTTAAAACATTCTACACAAATATGCAAATAAATATACACATATATTTCATACCATTATTTGAAGAGATGAATTTAGTATTTAATAAATACTCTCACTAAATTATACACCTTCAAATACAACGATTGTAAAATAAAATGTAAGTGGGCTAAGATCCATATTTCAATTGATTTGTGAGTCTGCTTTGGTATGAACCTCAAAACCAAGCTCTTTAGGTAGATAACTCCTTATCAATCACATCACATGTGACTTTTAGATCCTTTATGGGATTTATGTCACAACATGTTTTAATCTCATCTTATGCCTTAGGCCCATAACCATTATGATAGCCTAATTAAGTTTAACCACTTTAAACGTATAGACAACCTTTGCCTCATCTTGCTTCTTAATGATATAATGATGTGCCATGCTTTGGTAGATAAACCACACCAAAACGATCAAGGTACGTCAAAAGTGTTTAAGTCATGGATGGCATAAAACTTAATATTATTTTTTTTGTGAAGGTTTATTTTACATATAGAAGTGAACTAATCAAATTAATTAACTGAAGTAAGATCTTGCAGCAAAATTATGGGGATGGATTCTAAATTCTCTGTAAATAATTTACAGATTGGATGATTCATCTGTATGTCCAAAAATATGGCGTAAGCCTGCCATTATCCTATACAATGAAACAATCCATATTTAGTTTTCCTTTCTGCAAACAATTTGCAGTCCATGTGATTTGATTGCAGCAGTTTATAGGGATAAGTTCTAAAACTTTAAATCTGCAGAGCATCGTGACATTAAGAGCACAAACAAACGGCCAAAACTAAGCCATGAGGCAACCACAATTCCGTCCTTATATCAAGAAACCAAGAGGACATTCCATACGGCCGAAACTAATCCATGAGGCAACCACAATTCCGTATGGAACAATAACTTGTTTCAAGATCCTTTATTGTCTTATTAATTTTACAGATTATAGCAATTCTAAACTCTTTAGAATTCTGATTTCTAGCGTTTTATGGATTTATAAATTGAATGAATTTTTATGAAACAAAGTTTCAAAAATCAGCCGTCTGAAACCAGATTCAACTTCAGATTTAAATTCTACAAACAATTTACAGAACAATCTGAACACCAGAAAACAAAACAGTTTCTGGGATATTACCAAAACCATCCGTACGGATGCTTCTGGAAGATTCCAGAACAATCCGTACGGATCCTTTGGACAGGATCCCAGATTTTCAGCTTTTCAGAAATTCCAAATTCGATCCATCTCAGTTTCGTGTTCTTACATAATCAGATCAAAATAACACGAATTTACAGATTAAGAATTAAAACCAATCTAATCTATATAATCAATAACCAACTCTTCCACATATAAATTAGATCTATATCATCAACAAACATAATCCAATTACAAATTGACAATGTAATCATGCGATTATATATATAAATCTAATTAATACTCCCTTCGTCCCAAAATTATCTTCGCGTTTGACTATTCAAACTTTTTAAGGATATGAACACTAGCTTCACTAGCCATGATTTGTTTAAGCCTAAAATATAGAAATGTGAAGAACTTTTTGGGACAATGAGAAATGGCAAATGAGAAGATCATTTTGGGATGGAGGGAGTATTATAATCACATACTCCCATCATAAACTAGCATGCATATTTTATATCTCATATAAAATCTCAATCACATAATTCATCTTATCATAATCATGCATATTAAATAATCCAATGAAAATAATATAAGCATGCTGATATTAAAATTATTGATCATAAACGGGGCTTTGATACCATTGTTGGGTTTCGTGGGATCATGCGCAGCGGAAGATTTTACATGAAGAAACCCAAACCCTAGATCCACCTAGATCAATAATTTATAATATGTATAAGATGAAAGAAACTAACCCCTCGTAGATCAATATATGAAGCCTTGGACTTTATATGCTAAGAAAAGCATCATTTACTGGTGATCCACACATCGAACGGATTTCAAGAAAGTCTTCTTGAATTTGACTGCTAGATTCTTTGGCTTGAAAAACTTGAAGAACCATTCTCCATTTCTCTCTTTATATGTATTATGCAATTCTTTCTCCAAGAAGGAATTATGATTTATAAAATCAAAGCCATAGCATTAGGTTTCACAAACCCGGCTGCACTATTTTTATAGGAGGAAGTAACCTAATTCGTTTTGCTTTGAGGATTTCTTTTCTGAAAAGAAAACCTGCCAAGACCAGTCCACCGGCAAAACCATCTGTATGGAGCGTTTTGGCGACTCTTGGCAAAACCATCCTCATGGAGGGTTTTGGCGCCTCCTGGTTTTTCTTCATTTTTCATGCCAAGTAAGATCCGTTCTATGTGTGTGACCCAATAAGATTATACTATGCTGGCAACGAGTCCGAACAAGTCAAATCTCGTAAGTCATAAGAGGAATTTAGCAAGCCATTATGACTACCCAAATAGTATAACTTTGAAAGCCCAAAGTTTTCTAAAATGGAACATATCACAATCATTTTGTCTCACGGTATCATATTGGACATAAGTCATGGTCCAAGTCAACTTATATTTGTCCAATGCTTTCTCGATCTCGAGTAGATTGATTTGAGCAAATGACATTGATCTTATCAATTCATTTGAGTGTGGCCACGCATTTGCATCAATCTCAATCATCGAGTGTCTGAAGTAGTTAGCTCTCTGAAGAGGGACAAATCCCATCTTGACTTATCATTCTTCCCTACATAAATCCGATTATGCCAATCATAGCCGTTATAACTACCCGGTCCGGTTAAAGGTAGCGTTTGACTAAGTCAAACATAATGTTCATCATGTGGAAGACCATGATAATCTCATGTTTAAGGATATCAAATGATACAACTATTATGATATTTAATTATAACATTTGACGATGACATAAATATCATAAGGGGTCATGTCCAGTATATTTTCACCAACAAATACCCATAAGATTAATTGTATCATATACACATAATCATCACATGATTATCTATTGAACTTATTTTAGTTCTTCATAAGTAGTAGGGATGGAGATTATTATTATAATAAGCATGTAAAATATATAATAATCAAGGTTGTTATCTCTGTTGGGTATGTCCACTTATATCTCAATGTTTTTAATGTTAGATTTGATTGATACATTACCTAAGTTATATTTTATGGACTTTAGGATCCTATGTAAGAAGTATGCATACTTCATTTTTTAGATAGTCCATTTAATAGACTAGGATTTGTAATAGGATCATAATCTAAAATTTCTATAAGTTTTAAAACCATGGTGCACCCCAACCATCAGTTTGGCGCGCCTGGTATAAAGATGGTGCGCCTAGTTCATATGGTGCGCCTACATCAAGTGGTGCGCCTCATGCCCGTCAACTTCAAACCTATGGAGAGTCTATGTATTAGTGCGCCCAATCATACATAGCGCGCCTCTCTGAAGACACGCCTCACCAACACTTAGTCAAAATTTAAAGACTTATAAAGATATGAAGATTCCTGTATTCAAACTCAAAGCCAAAATCCAATGGTGAATCAAAGTTTTGAGAGCACTCAAGATGAAGACATCTGTCCTCAACGTCTCTCAAATACTTTGTGTCTAACGGCTATAATTGGACACGTGCTCCAATCAACGAGCTACAACACATGGATTCTCAACGGCTAAATTTCTCAAGCTCACTATAAATACCTCATAACTTCAAACTTTGAAGTTGCTAGAATTCACGCTTTGAGAGAGAAGTTTGAAGATCTGAAGATTGTTCTTAAATTTCCCAGATTTTCAAGATCACCTTCATATATTCATCACTAGCCCAGATCCTAAAAACCTTGTAACAGTTTAGTTTTCTTGTTCTCTCAATTTCATAGATATAAAGAGCCTTGAAACTAAGAACACACACTCACCTCTTCAAGTTTGATCACTTAGATCTTTCTTGAAGAGATACACTGGTTTTAGTCTAGGATTTATTCTTTCATAGATAATAGATCTTGAGTTGATCATACTCACAAGTTGTAATTTGTAATCAAACTCATAATATAAGATCTCCATTAGAAATCCAAGACTAACCATCTTGGTAAAGGACGTAGCTTTTCACGATCGAACCTCTCCAAATAGCGCTCCTTTACTATTTGCAATTTACTTTCAAGTTTTCAATTTCATCTTACTATTTGCTTGTTTGTCATTTGCAGATTTTGAATATTGTTGTGTTTGTGAGTTATTCCCTTAGTTCCTTTTCACACACTCTTTAAGACAAATTATTTAGTGAGTGTGTGCTCCTTTTCATTGTTTGTACTCCTTTTATTTAACTAAATTCCGCTGTGCATTCCACTCTATCTTTGGAGCGCCTTTCATAACTCTTAAAGGACTTAGTGCCCATTTGCAATTGTATTTTCAAGGGTTAGAAAAGAATTTCAAAACAATCTCTATAACAAATGTAGCTATGATGTAATATAAGGCCTTTTTCAAGGTCCTAGGGCATAATCTCCCACATTGATATCGTCTTCATGATCACTTTCATCATCTGAGTGAACAGCCAAAAAATGTGACCTTCTTCAGATTCCATATTGCTTTCATCAGAATTTGATTATATCCATGTAGCTAACTCCTTTGTGGTAGAGTCTTCCTTAGCAACCATTCCCTTTTGTCTTGACGACCTTGATGGATAGCTATTTTTATTATTCATGCATTCATACTTTTGGAGTTGGACATTCTGATTTAAAATGACTTGGCTTCCGACAATTAAAACAAACAAGATCTTCTTTCTTCATGAAAAGTTGAAGTCTTCTTTCTTCTTTGTGAAGCTATTCCTTGAAACCCTTGCTGGAGCCTTACTAGATAATCAGGGTCTTGATGACCTTCTGAACTTTTGAATTTTTTTCACAAACACAGCAAAGTCATCATCATCCATATCCAATAATTCTGAAGTGGAGATTTTAGGATCTTCTTCTTCGGTCATTTCTTCTTTTTGAGCAACCTATGACATGCATTTTACATTTCCTTCCATTTTTTCAATTTTGTGAAGTTTGATTTCAAAGACCTTGAGGTTGGCATAGAGGTTTCTGAGTGACATATCATCTAGAAGCTTTGTGTCTCCTAGAGTGTTTACTTTGTAGAGATATAGAGATACAAGAGCTGATAGGAAATTCATGTTAATTTTTTTGTTAGAGAGCTTCTTTCCAAGAGAGATTTAAGTGCTTACGATCTCACAATAACGATCATAAGTATCTCTAAGAGTTTCACCGGGGATTTTAGTAAAGTTTTTGAATCTCCTTTGAATTGAAAATCTCTTGCTCTCCTTGCAAGCTTGATCTCCTTCAATGTAATCTTCTATTGCATCCCAATGTTATTTAGCGGTTTCACATTCCATGATCTGTCGACGATATGACAAACTCAAAGTTCTTAAGAGTATGTTCTTGGCTTTCACATCCATTCCAACCAATCTCTTTTCTTCGTCAGTCCATTCAACTTTTGGTTTCTTGATTACTGGTGCGGCAGCGTTTGTGGTAGGATCTGGATTTTCCTTCATAGGAAAGTAAGGTCTGAGAGTTACAAAATCACCTAGTTGTTCATCAACTGAGTAGAGATGAGTCAGCATGTTGTGTTTCCACAACATAGGAACATGAGTATAGCTAACCGTTTCCATAGTTCTCTGACTTGCCATCGACACCCAAGCTGTTAAGCTTCAAAAACAAAGAGTTATATAAAGGTGTTAACTCTGATACCATTTGTTGGTCCCAGAGACACAACAAGGGTATGAAAAGAGGCTAGATGAGGGGGGGTGAATAGCCTATTAAAATTTCAACCATTTTTCAAAAACCAACCAAAAGCTTACTCCTTGAATTTTGCGGTCAAATTAAAACCACACGGTCAAGAGTAAAATGAATAACGGAAGTTTACGTTATAAAGGATAGAGTTAAGAGTTAGTTTAAAATCTAAGGATTTGAAGAAAACTAACTATATTCGACCGTGAAGTGGTGCGGTCTGTCGCGCCCCGACCCGTGGTCCTACTTGGCCCCACGTCCGGGACACGCACGGAAGACGTCATAAAACAATTTAAAGGAAATTTTTCGAAATATACTTTCATAAAAAGGGTCACACGACCAACACAACTACTTGAAACTTGATTTGAAGTCATAAAACAAACCAACTTTCACAACGAGTACTGAGCCACTTGGCCACAACTTTACTTACAAATATACAACACTTACATCTACTAAAAGAGATGATACAAAACTAAGTCACGGGTACACTACCCAAAAGGTGTTACATTTACATAATGTATCCTTTAACATACACACCACTTCCCAAAAGTCTTACCAAAGATCCTCTTCCCGACGTCATCCCTGTGTGTGAACTATCCCCTGGGCTCCTTATCTAAAACGGTAAACAAATATGGGGTGAGAATAAATCACAGTAAGTTACTAAATATGCAACTACATTACATGCTTATATGATAAACATAAAGGAACAATGTCACAAATGATCATATAGCATATAGCACATAATATGAGAGGCTCCCTATCGCCAACCGTCCCATACCGGTTGGAAATAACGACCAACTCATCATACAACACATAGTGTAGGAGTAAACACTCCTACGAGGATACCAAGCCAAGGTTTACCGAAATAACATGATCATCAGAGAAAACCATCTAAGAAAACCATCTGAATAACCAACTGAGAAGACCATCTGTCTGAAACCATCTGAGCAGCATAAATAGCTGAAGCCGGGATCCCGAAAACCAACCCATAACCAACAGAACCACAGTAAAAACGAGGCAGCATCAATAGCTGAGACAGGTTCCGGAACCATATAACATAACAACAACAATAGCGGGAGAAAATGACACAAAGTCATACCCCTAAATGCTCACGCGAGGGAGCGAGTTCATCCCAGCCAAGGCCAATCTGGACTGAGGAAATAGCTCCAGTGGAAAAGCCTTATAGTGCACTTAACTGATGCCCCTACAAAGCCTTCCACCTCCACTCGATAACATCCCAACATGGGAAATAGGACCAGTGGAAAAGCCTTATAGTGAACTTGGCTAGTGTGCCACTATAATGCTTTCCACCTCCACTCGATAACACACAAAACCAGCTGGACTTTCAACAAAGAGCACAGTAATAAATACTTGCTAAAACAACAACCAGGGCATGATTCCATAGAAGGAAACCACACAAGCTCATCATAGAGAAGTAAACACGTTTTCACAATAATGTGCACAATCTTGACATTAAGTCACCACACAATCCATCTACACAATCACATTAAGTCAAACCCGATCACAAAGGACCAATTCTATCATTTTGATACCTCATAACAATTATCTAGGCATCCTAGGATATTGCCTAAGACCTAGCCCAATACTTAACGAAAAACAAACAAGTTGTTAAAATTCAGACCGCTCGGCCGCTCTACCTGCTTGACTCGACCGAGCGGATCGGTCGAGTCCCCATTTTTGCTCGGCCGCTCACCAACAACCCAACCTTCGACAATGGCCCACTCGGCCGCTCCAAAGCAGAATGGCCAATTTCCAGAAAAACTTGCATGAACTCAAATCACTTACCACATCTTACCCAAGTTTATGACCAAGTCTTACAAATGCTTCATACTCAAAGACACCAACATATATTTGTACTACTTACAACATCAATTTCCATAGCATTCCCACACTAACAACACTAACAAGATATGTAACAAGAAATTACTACCGTTTCACCGTTTCACAAGTATAATTATAATTTTTCTAATATACCAATATACCCACTTTAGGATACTTTCACTCCTTTCCCCGTCCCATAAATAATAGTATAATTTTATAATACATTTATTTAACATTTATCTCAAGTTAATATTTTACCGTCCCACGAGTAGGAGTATAACTTTTATTACTATTTAACACTCCAGGAGTATTCTAACATACTCAAAACATTCTTTCAAAATCATTCATCACAAACCCAACACATGTTAACACTCCCTTCGTCCCAAATTTACAAGTATATAAAAAATATACCCAAAACCTTGTTTTATCACATATAAAGCATATAAAGCATGTTTATGACCATTTTAACATTTAAAAGGGGGATTAGTAACTTACCTACTCCAAAATACGATCAATCAAACTCGCGTTTTTTCGATAGAAATAATCATTTGTTCGAGCTTTGCCATTCTACGGTTTCGTTAGTTGAATTTCAAGACGAAAGTAATTTTATGGTGATTTTTTCCACTGAGAAAACCCCCGACTGCTCATCTCCTCTTCTTGTGTTCTAGTTACTGTTTTGTGAATAGTTAGGATTTGCTTGTTAATGTAACCGAGCCAAAAAAAGAGTGTGGGTGAGTCGGTCGGTCGGTCTAGGACGTGGCACAAAGTTGATGAAGCCAAAATGGGTTTCTATTGTTTTCTTTATCAACCTTAGATATATAATATTATATCAATTAATAATTAAAACAATAATTTTTTTCATCCCAATTTCACAAATAAATCACCCAAGTTCTAGTTTTATCAATTAAACCCCTCAACTCCCACTTACACTAAAGCCCCCCTATAATTCCACTAACTCAACTAACTCCAAAATAATATTAGTACCAACAATCTAATTAACTCAATGATCAAATAAAATGTGCAAAATTCATATATTATGATGCAACACCTAAAATGCACACATAATTTTAAATTAATATTCACAAAAATATAAAATAAATATAAAATAAATAATAACCAATTTTGGGGTCGTTACACTCACTCCCCTTAAAGAAAATTCGACCCGAATTTTAGGATTGCTTACCTCAACCCTCAAACAACCAAGGATACCTCCTTTTATTGCAATCCCGAAGCTTCATACCGAGTTCAATATCCTCTAAAACTTTAGACACACAAGAGAAGAATCGTAAACATCCCATGAAATCGAACTATCTTCTGAACAAATGAGTAACAACTGGAATTAAGATTTATACTCTCAAAATAGAAAAGGTGAGAAAACTGGTAACCAATCCGCTATCAGTCAACATCATTTATTCCATCTATTCAGTGCAGCCCCTTCAATGAAACTTTTCGAATAAATTCATATCCACTCAGAAATCTCAAGGCTTGTCACAAACTAACTGATCACTGATATTCTACTTCCAGATTATTCGCAGCTCCAGAACTTAGTTGAATACTTAGAATTTCGCGGGTCAACAAATCAAAGGTAACTCTTCAAATTTATCTCAATACTCTACATTTACTTGGGTTCATAATTAAATTGGTCTTGTGTATCTCTTCAAGTATCTATAGTTGAATTCCGTTATACATGTTGGTTCCAGTAAGTGTTGACCACATACTCTACCACAAAAGTTAAAGTTCCATCACTAGCAACGCACAAAATCGGGTTGTCTATCCTCGTTCATTCCATTAGAAATTTTCTATAGTTGAAATCCTTCAATAAAGTAGAACTTAAAGTTTTCACAATTGCAAAATCACCCCATATCTCAACTCACAAAGATTTCAAAATGTTAATTCCTCTAACATTCTCCAGTTAGTTTTATCAAACATGAACTATAAGTCAAGATATCCTCTAACACATTACCTTTCTCCGATGATATAACATAGTAAACACTTCAAATATAACTCCATCAAAGTCATTCACTAATGCAATGGATGTATAATCGCAATAAATCTCAATTTATGGGTAGGATAATTTTTGTTCATAAAGAATCAATCTTCTCAAAGCACACATTGTTACCGTTCCATTCTGAAGCAATAAACATCTCAATCACTCTTTAAGGCATCTCAATGAATAATGAATTATTAAATCCACTATAATGGTAAAACTCGACATATCCACTAGAAAATAATAACACAGATCATATCCTCTAGATAACGATAATACTAGTCAAATCCATTAAGCAATACCAATACTGAAGTTGTCATCAGCTCTCGTTTCAACAATTAACTCGCAACAATTAAACTCGTTCCACTCTTACCAATCCATCGAGAAAGTATCTTTCTATGCCGAATAGTTAACACGGCAACTACCTGAGAATCCATCAATGAATCTCTAATAATATACCAATCTCAACCACTCAAAATAACCCAAGGTTCTCCTCAAGAAAAAAGTACCACTCAAGGGGAAATACACTTAAAATCTCACAAGGAAAGGATATCTCCTAATTTAAATGCAAATATTTCACTACTAACTCCATAAACCAACTACCAGGCACTCCTGACAACAATTTACAAGTTTTGATGCATAAAAAGCATGAATGCTAAACACACACATATGTAAAACTCCACCACAATAACATCAAAATCTTGTGATGGCAACATCACTAAACCGGCAAGTAAAACATGCTCATAAATACGCACATCACAAGTACACGACACTTTATCGGTCGTCAACCACTCCCCCTTAAAGAAGACACATCTAATCACAGAAGGTAAAGACTCAGGAGACACATGTAATCGAGAGACAAATTGCACAAACACACAAGTATGCGAGGAGCCAGGGTCTATAAGTGTATGTGCTCTCAGACGAGACATAGAAATTATACCTTCAGTCACATTAGAAGGATCCGAAATTTGATGTTGAGTAATGGCAAAAACACGACCCTGCACTTTAGGCCTTCCTGAAGACCCAACTACTCTTCCCAAAGACTGATTATTGAACCTGGGACAATGCCTCTGAAAATGATCCAACTGACCGCAATTCATACATCTACCTTGTTTCTTCCAACATTTCTCTTCAGAATGCCCTTCTTTTTGACAATAGTTACAAACCTTCTTATTTTGATACCCTAAAGTGTTACCCTGATTTCTATTACCTGTCTGTCCTTGAGAAGACCCTTTTGATTGTGAAGATCCACCTTGATTCCCTCTATTATCCTCACGTTGTTGTTGTTGCCTACCTTGCCTCCCTGCACCTAACAATTCCATTTTCTTCTTGTGTTCCTCAATATCATGCTCCACCTGGTAGGCTCGATCAACAGCATCTTGAAAATCTTGTAACTTGTGGGATACTAATTGGGTTCGGATCCCAGTTCTCAATCCCTTTACAAATCGCATAGCCTTCCTCTCCTCAGTTGCCACTAAGTGGGTACAGTACCTGGATAACTCCGTGAATTTTGATGTATACTGAGCCACAGACATAATATTCTGTTCCAAGTTAAGAAACTCCATTTCTTTCTTGTCTTGATCTACCCGAGGAATGAAATGTTTCTTAAATTTCTTCAAAAAGTTCTCCCAAGTATATGGTATATGATTCTCATCCCAGTTAGTTTTCAAACCCTTCCACCAGTGCTCAGCAGCTCCACTCAGCTTATAAGTAGCAAACCTGACTTGTTCTTCATCAGTACATCTGAGAACATCAAATATTTTTTCCATCGATTCAATCCACCTCTCTACCTTGGTCACATCCGGTTCCCCATCATAGCCTGTTGGTTTCATCTTTAAAAATTGTTCCAGACCATACCTCGGAGGTGCATGTTCTCCTCCTTGCCTCTGATCATGTATAGTTTTCATAGCTGCCTCAAACATTCCTTGAAACATAGCTCGAGCTTCTTCTCTTACATTACCCTGGCCGGTGGTACTCGACTGTTCACCCTCAGTTCCAACCATTTTTACTGAGTACCTGCATAAAACACTCAACGTTACTCACTCCATACTCAACTACCCTCCTAGGTCACTTAGTCATTCTAGACCATCTACAACCTAGCTCTGATACCAATTGTCGCGCCCCGACCCGTGGTCCTACTTGGCCCCACATCCGGGACACGCACGGAAGACGTCATAAAACAATTTAAAGGAAATTTTTCAAAATATACTTTCATAAAAAGGGTCACACGACCAACACAACTACTTGAAACTTGATTTGAAGTCATAAAACAAACCAACTTTCACAACGAGTACTGAGCCACTTGGCCACAACTTTACTTACAAATATACAACACTTACATCTACTAAAAGAGATGATACAAAACTAACTCACGGGTACACTACCCAAAAGGTGTTACATTTACATAATGTATCCTTTAACATACACACCACTTCCCAAAAGTCTTAGCCAAAGATCCTCTTCCCGACGTCATCCCTGTGTGTGAACTATCCCCTGGGCTCCTTATCTAAAACGGTAAACAAATATGGGGTGAGAATAAATCACAGTAAGTTACTAAATATGCAACTACATTACATGCTTATATGATAAACATAAAGGAACAATGTCACAAATGATCATATAGCATATAGCACATAATATGAGAGGCTCCCTATCGCCAACCGTCCCATACCGGTTGGAAATAACGACCAACTCATCATACAACACATAGTGTAGGAGTAAACACTCCTACGAGGATACCAAGCCAAGGTTTACCGAAATAGCATGAACATCAGAGAAAACCATCTGAGAAAACCATCTGAATAACCAACTGAGAAGACCATCTGTCTGAAACCATCTGAGCAGCATAAATAGCTGAAGCCGGGATCCCGAAAACCAACCCATAACCCACAGAACCACAGTAACAACGAGGCAGCATCAATAGCTAAGACAGGTTCCGGAACCATATAACATAACAACAACAATAGCGGGAGAAAATGACACAAAGTCATACCCCTAAATGCTCACGCGAGGGAGCGAGTTCATCCCAGCCAAGGCCAATCTGGACTGAGGAAATAGCTCCAGTGGAAAAGCCTTATAGTGCACTTAACTGATGCCCCTACAAAGCCTTCCACCTCCACTCGATAACATCCCAACCTGGGAAATAGGACCAGTGGAAAAGCCATATAGTGAACTTGGCTGGTGTGTTACTATAATGCTTTCCACCTCCACTCGATAACACACAAAACCAGCTGGACTTTCAACAAAGAGCACAGTAATAAATACTTGCTAAAACAACAACCAGGGCATGATTCCATAGAAGGAAACCACACAAGCTCATCATAGAGAAGTAAACACGTTTTCACAATAATGTGCACAATCTTGACATTAAGTCACCACACAATCCATCTACACAATCACATTAAGTCAAACCCGATCACAAAGGACCAATTCTATCATTTTGATACCTCATAACAATTATCTAGGCATCCTAGGACATTGCTTAAAACCTAGCCCAATACTTAACGAAAAACAAACAAGTTGTTAAAATTCAGACCGCTCGGCCGCTCTACCTGCTTGACTCGACCGAGCGGATCGATCGAGTCCCCATTTTTGCTCGGCCGCTCACCAACAACCCAACCTTCGACAATGGCCCACTCGGCCGCTCCAAAGCAGAATGGCCAATTTCCAGGAAAAACTTGCATGAACTCAAATCACTTACCACATCTTACCCAAGTTTATGACCAAGTCTTACAAATGCTTCATACTCAAAGACACCAACATATATTTGTACTACTTACAACATCAATTTCCATAGCATTCCCACACTAACAACACTAACAAGATATGTAACAAGAAATTACTACTCCCTCCGTTTCACCGTTTCACAAGTATAATTATAATTTTTCTAATATACCAATATACCCACTTTAGGATACTTTCACTCCTTTCCCCGTCCCATAAATAATAGTATAATTTTATAATACATTTATTTAACATTTATCTCAAGTTAATATTTTACCGTCCCACGAGTAGGAGTATAACTTTTATTACTATTTAACACTCCAGGAGTATTCTAACATACTCAAAACATTCTTTCAAAATCATTCATCACAAACCCAACACATGTTAACACTCCCTTCGTCCCAAATTTACAAGTATATAAAAAATATACCCAAAACCTTATTTTATCACATATAAAGCATGTTTATGACCATTTTAACATTTAAAAGGGGGATTAGTAACTTACCTACTCCAAAATACGATCAATCAAACTCGCGTTTGTTTCGATAGAAATAATCATTTGTTCGAGCTTTGCCATTCTACGGTTTCGTTAGTTGAATTTCAAGACGAAAGTAATTTTATGGTGATTTTTTCCACTGAGAAAACCCCCGACTGCTCATCTCCTCTTCTTGTGTTCTAGTTACTGTTTTGTGAATAGTTAGGATTTCCTTGTTAATGTAACCGAGCCAAAAAAAGAGTGTGGGTGAGTCGGTCGGTCTGTCTAGGACGTGGCACAAAGTTGATGAAGCCAAAATGGGTTTCTATTGTTTTCTTTATCAACCTTAGATATATAATATTATATCAATTAATAATTAAAACAATAATTTTTTCATCCCAATTTCACAAATAAATCACCCAAGTTCTAGTTTTATCAATTAAACCCCTCAACTCCCACTTTCACTAAAGCCCCCCTATAATTCCACTAACTCCAAAATAATATTAGTACCAACAATCTAATTAACTCAATGATCAAATAAAATGTGCAAAATTCATATATTATGATGCAACACCTAAAATGCACACATAATTTTAAATTAATATTCACAAAAATATAAAATAAATATAAAATAAATAATAACCGATTTTGGGGTCGTTACACGGTCGAATGGTGATGCGATCAAGTACGAAGGTTGAATGATTGAAGTGTCTTGGAAGTTGTCAAATGATAAATAGTCAGAAATGTAACTTAGGCAGTATGGATAACAAACACAAGTTTCATAATGATGGTAAATCTGAAATATCAAACACTAAACGATAAGCAAAGATTAATATGAACAATAAGAACAAGTGCCTTAAAATAAATTTGTAGAAAGGTAAAGTACAGTAAGTAAATGAGACAAGGATTTAGAAAGGTTTGAGTTGTTAAAAGATCTACATCCTCTACCAAGATGGTTAGTCTTTGATTTTGAAAGGAGATTTATATTGATTCTTCCTCAAGTATAGATTACAAAGGTGAAGCTTTGAATCAACAACCTATTTCTATGAAGAGTAAATCCTAGACTATAACCAATGTATCCCTAATGATGCAATCTATTTGATTGATCAATCGGGTTGAGTGTGCGTGTAAGAATCAAAAGCTCTAAGTAATCTATATGATTAAGATCCTAATCAATCTTATGTGTTACAAGGCTTAAGATTTGATCTTGAAGGTTTGATCGAGATCTTTGAAGACTTTGAAGGTTGATGCTTGAAGATTCGAATGATTCTGAAATTTTTTAGTATGATCTTCAATCACCAAGAATTTCAACAACAATTTCTCTCTTTCAATCTCAGCAATGTTCAAAGGTGAACACAAGGTCTATTTATAGCCTTGTTGAGAGAACTAGCCATTTTGGATTCTTTGAGGATAAGTCTGGAGTACTATGAGCTATTGATGTCAGAATGGAGCTCAGTCTTTTTGTTAACGTCTTGTTGCAAAAATTTGTAGACAAGGTGTACTACCTTGTAGTGGTCATAACGACCAAATTCAAATTTGAAATTTGAATTATGCAACATTCAAAATTAACCAAGGGTTAGGACACAAGTGTGACCATGGTTAATTTTGAACCAAACTTGTTTTTATCTTGATTTTCAGTAGTTAGTGTAGTTAAGTAATTCCATGCGGTCGATTGTGGTACTTGACTTCAAATCTTCAGGCTTGGAATTTTTAAAAACCTATCTTCTAAAGCCTAAGTAACTAAAAATGGACTTATCTAAAATGAAGTTTAACACTTCTTACAATATATCCTATAGTCCATATAAAGTGAAATTAGGTCATGGGATAAATCAAATCAGATAATAGAAGTGGTTTATAATAAGCATATCAAACGGTTTCCATCCTTGTCTTCCACACCACAACTTCGGACATTTTCTGCAAGTACATGATCAACATATATTTCAAGTGGTTGATACTTACTTAACCCATAGGTATAATCTAAAAGTTGCCTAACTTATTCAGCATTTACCAAACATATCAATCCATTACACATACTTGTTCATGAAATTTGGTAACTATTAACAATACTCTTCATAGACTCAATTCAGTGATCCACAAGCATTGTTATAAAAGTAGACCTCTCCCCACATTTATAGAATTATATCATCTTGTATTTGAACTTACGAAAGTGAAATCCCCCATCATGCAGTACTGTAGACACCCCAATCTCGCACCCCCGACAAACCCTTTTGACCGGTCTAAACCCTAAAATTAACCTAGAACCGTCGATTTGGATACACGGGAGTGCCGTGAACCTTATCGGTGCATCGAATGGATTAACGGACTTCAAATTCATTATCAGAGTGAAAAAACGAGTAAATAGTCATATACTTCAATTTTTGAGCTGCGGGACCCGAAACGGGGCCCGCACACCTAGAACTGCTCGTTATCATCCATTATATGCATTTAAAAATATATATTTGTTATCCCTTGCTTATAAACTTATTTTAGATAGACGGGCGTGACCAAAAAATTATTTCAAGCAACTTTCATGTTGGGCCCGCGGACAACCGGGACACCGAAGTGCTCGCATATGGACAAAACTTGGACTGTTGCGGAACCAATACCGGAAGCATTATTTGTGATCATATACGTCAAACACATTCATGCCATGGAGTAATGAAGGCCAACCATTGATGAGCAAGTGGCTGGAAGTGGTTAGGTAATTGGATAAGGAATAGACCAATCGGAGCGCGACACGTGGTGGATGAGGATTCTGCCAGGATTTATGAAGGCCACCGTACTCCACCCTAGGAGGAGTCCTAGGCAGCCGTACGGCTCCCCCTATGTCTGCTGGCAGATTTCAAATCTTCAAACAACTTGTGCTCATTCAAGGCCATTAAGGGTGATTTAAGTCATTCCTACCTGGGTTGTTGACTCCTAAATGAGACCCTAAGCCTAAGTAAGGGAATCCTAGAGTAATTTACACCCTCTACCATCCATATTACAACTCAATTCATCCATTTTCAAAAGAGAAACACAAGAGAGCAACACAAGAATCAAACACCCAACTGATACACACCTCACTCAAAGACACTCTTCATATTGCACTCTCAAGAACACTCACCTCACACCATCATAATTTCATCCCATACACCATCAATACACCACAATATCACCACCATAACACCACTCAAACACTAACCAAAACAACCAAGCAAACTTATTACAAACAACTCTCTCAAACACAAGCACAACATCTCTAAAAAAGTAACCAAAAATCTCATGGAAGCAAAGGAAGCACAACCTAGGTAAAATTTCTATATTGTAATCTCATATATGTAAAATGTATATATTCATGTAATTTGTTAAGAGGTCTAGCCACTTTTTAGGCTAGACCTCCATTGTTGAACCAAAGATGTAATGTTTGATGTTCATTGCCATGTTCTTGATCAATGAATGTTTATGCTATTGATATTCAGTTGTTATCACTTGTTATGATGTAAATATTGTAAATATTATCTATTTTATACATTTTTAATGTTCATGTTGTTGATTTGGGGAGATTTTCCAAAGACTAGCATGTGTTTCAAACAAAACCCCCAAATCTGTCCTTGTTCCTCTTTTCCCATGTAAAGCATCATCAATTCATGCCTAAATAAGTTATTTTCCATTTCTTTTGTGTCAATAACATGTATATATATGCACACACAAAGTTTCATGCCCATAGCACTTCATTTGGTTAAGTTTTGATGCTTGTTTTCATGATACATGTGGCTGTCCAGTAGACTTTCAGTCCAGACCACTCTGCCTTGTCACATCCATTACACATACAAAACGTGGTTTTTGGTCTTAGTGCATGAAATATTTTTTGTTCTTCACAGAATTAGGAAAATTAGAATGTAAATATCATATTTTTCCAACAAGTATAAGTGGCTCTTTCCATTTTTTTGTTTCAACTCTTTGCTCTCAGATTGATGTACTTGTTGTTCTGACACCAAAATGTCAGAGATGTTTTGACATGCTTAAACTTTCTTTCTGGACTTTCAACTTGTAATTATTAATGTTTAAGATGTTATGAACAGGTTTCATGTTTGGTGTTCTCCATAATTCTCACGTTTTCATGATGCAAATGATAAATCTTTTGTGAATGTACACCATATTGCCTGTTCTGACTGCTTTTGAGTTCATCTTGCATAACTTGTTTGGACATCATAAAATGTCCCTAAAATCAAGATAAAAATCATGGTTGATGTTTAACATGTTAGGAAGGATTACTCACCATTTATTTCCAGATTGCATAACTTTTGTGACAGGTAAATCAAAGGAGAATGGACAACAGTCCATAAACTGGACATAGACATGAACTTGGACAATTGTTTTGACAAGGGATTTGTCTCCCATTTATTCATCATTTGTACATAATAATCCACCACCATTTTTGTGCTTTCCTTGATATGAATGCTCAAAACCATTTACAAAACCAAGTGAGAGTCCACCCAAACCGGCTCTCATTTGTGAGTTTAAGCAAACACACCTAGAATAGAAAGACTCATTTGTACACTAATTACCACTTTTTGTTAAGGCATAAAAACAAGGCATAAAATGAACTTAAGAGGCATGCATGCTAGAGACCATCACGGGCGAGGAGAGTGCCTAACCCTTCTCTTCTCGTAACTTAGCCCCCAAACCCACTTTCTTTAAACAAAAAGTTTTATCTTCGTTTTTCCTAAAATAAAGCGAGGTGGCGACTCTTGCATTTTTAAAACTTCGAGAGGAAACCATTGTGTGAAACCGAGCGCGGATTAAGGTTTCGAGCACATGCTCTCACAAGTAACACAAAAATCAGTTTTCAAACCAGTAACTGCATATTAAACACATAAATATATTTTTAAAAAAAATCAAAAAAGAACAAACATGGAACAAAGCCCTAAATGTCGGACACAATAAAGAAGTACTTTATCCCCAACTATACTTAAAATAATCAATGTCAGCATAAAAATATCAAAACCTTAATAAACATATACTCCGTATTATAGTCGAAAGAACTCATACCTGCTGCTTGATTAAGCTTACAAACTGAATAATGGACAAAAACCGGGTTAAGTTTTGGTGAAGCGGGTTAAAGTTTGTACAATGGTAATAATGTTAATTAAAAAAATAGAGTGGTAAAAATGAAAGTGCCCCAAAAAATACAGTGGACAAAAACGAATTTTCGCGATATTTACTCCCTTCCCCTAATCAAAAAGGGAGAGTATTTAGATATCCTTAAAAATTGCCCTCCTGTTTAACTATTCCTTGAGCTATTCCTTTTAAAATAAAATGGAGAAAGAATAATTCATAAGAACAAAAAGTTACTTGCAAATCTTGTTGCAAGAAACATTTCATACAATATACAAAGTCACTGACAAAACCCTAAGAATTAATCAGATAAAAGATAATTAAAAAAAAAGGCAGCCTGGTGTTATAAGAGCTCTCACTACGCGGAGTCCATGGCGGGGCCGAAAAGTGCCAGGCCGGGCCCACATGAGCTTAATTTAGTCCGTCTTATCTTGCATTTACAAAAATCTCATATCTCCGGACTCGATCCATCCTCAGAAGTACCCAAACTTCTAAAATCCGATTGCCCGTATTTCTTATCTGCAAAAATATACGACCCAACAACTCCAACTAAAACCATAAAAACAAGCCCAAACATCTGGAAATTCGCAAGCAACTCGCCACGGACCTCATTTTCATTAGAGTGGCACACAACCATATTGTCCTTGAGCATACACCCGTCCGGCATCATGGGGCCATAAAGAGTGAAGGCAGTTTGGTAAAACCAGAGGCCTTGAAGTGCCATAGCAATGCCAGAACACAAATCAGCAGGGAAGCTTGTTGGGATGAGGGCCCCACTTACAATGGACAGTATGCCAAAACCTATAAGGAGTACGAGGAGGAGGTGGTAATATCCCTCTAGGCCTTTATGAGTGGTCGAGTGAAAATAGAATAATAAATATTCTGCGGAAAATGCTGTGGCTGCTATAAAGCATAAAGCTCCTTCTGGTAGGGGCAGGAAGCTGAACAAAATGGGAATGGTGTTAGTTGTAGACAAATATACAAATCTCATTAATAAAATGAAGGGGAAAAGGTGTTAGCCCCTGAACTGAAATACAAATTGTCATAAATAAAATGCGCCGGGTGTGTGTGTGTGTGTGTGTGTGTGGTAAGACATGATTAATAAAACACAAAAATAGAGGGCTGTTTAAGTAATAATGAGTCAATCTTTAGTTTGAAAAAAGTATACGAGTTTAATCCCTTACAAGGTATGGATAAAGTACTCAAAGCATCTCTAATAAGTGAATTTAGTTTGCTGACGGTTAGATAACGTCTACACTAAACCTTCGACATAGGTCAAAAAGATTTTCTAAAGCATTTCTGAAAAAGATTACACTACATGTCGGCAATTTAGTCGTCGGACTTTAACCAGTTTCCTTGCCTTTTTCATAGTTCAAACTGTACGTTTGAACACCCTAACTCCTAATTAATCTCTAAGAACAATGGAATTTATATATCATCATATTACTTCCAAATATTTTTAGAATTTTTCAAGAAGATATATTTAGCTCAGAACAAATGTTTGATCCACCTCGTAGATCTAAGCATTTATAGAAACCTCTTCTGAATTGACTGAAAACATCATGTATCAAAATCCAATCTTGTATTTCAAAAGTCTAAACGCGTACAATGTGTATTATACTATTTTCTTCAGGAGCGGTGACTTTCTGACTTTCAGCCAAATTTCAGAAAGTATACTTCAATTTGTAAGATTGTAACCAAATTGCAGTTGTAATATTTATAATTCATTACTTGAGTTTTCTATTCACAGGAGAGAAACGGACAAATAGATTACATGCATCTCCATATAATGCAGTAATGACAACATGATTGAAGGTTGTAGCGATAATGATTTAAGTTAATGCCCGGATTTGGAACTGGTGCTCTGAACGGGCGAGATTTGACCACATCTCCCACTTGTGAGATGGATGGCCGAGATGAACTGGGTGTTTGGTAGGACCCACATATTGCCCAGTTCATCTCGGCCATCCATTTCATTAAGTGGGAGATTGAGGCCAAATCTCGCCCGTTGGAAGCAGCAGATTATTGGGAGCAACTGTTCCATGTTCGTTACCGTCCACTAATAAATAAGAAAGCAGTTTGGTATAGTATCAATGAATATCGCAGGAATGCTGTGAATCTAAAATGGATAAGATAGAGCAAGAAGAAAAAGATGAAAGGGCTAGGTTAATTAAGAGGCCGGCTGTCGTCAAATTGCTGATAACCCCAAGAAATTTATAAACAAATAGGGAGACACATGCAAAAAGGGCATAACATTGTTGAGTCGCTCTCAATAGCTCGTCATCACTATGCAACAACCTTAGAAAGTTTATCCTTAATGCTAATTTCTCTCTCTCTCTCTCTCTCTCTTTTGTTCCAAAATTTCTTCCCACCTTTTTTTTCCATCAACTGACGATTCCATATGACGGTTCATGTTAGCTGACCCCAAACTATTTTGGTACCAAGGCTTTGGTGTTGTTGTACATAGTATTTATTTAAGGCTGGCATGCAAAGGGAAGAGTTTCCTTAAAAGAGCTCATCGCTGATTTTGTTCCCTGAGAACACTAAAAAGTAATTACCAAGTTCCAAGAAGTACCAACATCCAAGGCGGTAACTCTTAAGTACAGTTTGACGACATACAGTTTTCATCTCACTGCTAAGAAGAGGGTATAATATACTGAGTAAATTTGATTCAGAAAAACGTTCTTATACAGGGAAAGAGGGACAGTTGTTTTGTGAGTACCAAAATATAACAGGAGATACTTATTTTAGATGGAGGGAGTACTTGAACCGGAGAGAGACTTATGTTGGGGCATACCAAAATGTAACAGGAGATACCTATTTTAGACTTGGGGAGTAGTAGAAAAAAAAAAAAAAAAAGGAAAATATTTGTCCCAAGAGAAAGCATTAAAGAAGAAACCTTAGTTATTGATTTTGTGGAAATGAAATTCTAGTGAGGCTTAAAGAGAAAAGGTAGGAAACTACCTGCATATTTTAGGTATTTTAATGATTAGCTGAAGGATTGTCCGTTTCTTCTTGAATCTTCAATGCAATATGGAAGTGTCTAAAGGAAACAAGGGACAAAAAAGACTTCCCTCCATGGAAAAAACGATTCATGTGCACTTTCTCTTTTCTTTTACTTCATTTATGTACCATATATACTACACTTTGTTGCATACCTATCCCCCCAGGATAACTTATAGGTTAGTTGTTTAGGGCTGTTAGTACTAAACTAGCGACAAAATTGGTGGTTATTTTGGAGTATATAAAACAGAGGAGCGGTTCTGGTAATAAAAAAAGGTGTGGAATTGAGGAACATCCTCCATTTCATAGAGTAATACTCCCTCTGTCCCAAAATGATCTTCTCATTTGCCATTTTTCATTGTCCCAAAAAGTTCTTCCCGTTTCTACAATTTAATGAGTAGTTCATATCCTTAAAAAGTTTGAATAGTCAAATGGGAAGATCATTTTGGGACGGAGGGAATATAAGATCATAGTTACCAGGAACGTGGGACGTTTCGGGACGCGGGACTGGTACGGGAACGAGGAACGTGACTTAGTAAATTTTGGGTACGTTGGGGGTAGGATCAATTGGGAACGTGGTACGCTCTTTATTGGAAACATATCACTAAGTTGAATATATTAACATATATACACACACACTTACGTATAGATATATTGTTAGGGAGATAAAAGACTACAATGTAAAGGTGTATAACCATAAAAAATTGTAAATGCAGACAAGATTCTAAGTTGCTGACCGTTTATTTTCCGGTACGATTGTTTGAGTACTTTGGGTCGAGTTCCCTTGTGAACCCGGGACGCGTGTTCCCGGGACGTGGGACGAGGGGGGTTGGGAGTTCCCGGTAACTATGTATAAGATAATAAATACTTCAGATTCACAGATAGCAGCTTCCATGACTCAAAACAACTGTCAATACAAGCAGAGATCAGCCTCTAAACAATAGAGCCTACTATATGACAGCTTCTATATATGGTGAGCATTTTTTACTAAATTTCAAACAACTATTCCCATGTGTGTGTGTATCTATGTGTATATAAGTATGTATGTATGTGTATGTCTATGTATCAGTATCAGTATCAGTATATCTATGAATATATATATGTACGCAAATATATATATGTGTGTGTAAAGATATACACATATATAGTATTCATTTCGGCAATAAAACAGGTAAGATTTAAGTATCATACAAGTAAAATAGAGTGTAGTATTAATTTAGCCATCTCAAGATTCTCAACCTTAGATTTGTCGTCGAACGACAGAACTAGCCATTACTCCAAGAAATAAACGTTGCATTGAATAGCAAAAACATTGTTCAGAAGGACCATTTCACTTGTCATAACTCATACAGAGTAAGGAAACCAGCGTAGATTTTATTTCCATTTCCATCATAAAGACAAAAATAATTCATTTTCCGAAAGGAAATATTCAAATTAACATAGCAAATGAAAGAAACTAACCTCGTTTTCTCAGAAAGCAAAGCAACGACGCTGAAGACAAAGAACATCAAGAGCATCCCGCCATGTTCAAAATCATTCATGTGATGTGGGTTCAAAACTCCATTAACAAAGAATTTCAGGTGAGTTGAATACAAAAGCTCTATACACATATCAATGAAAGCTCCAATTGCGATAAGGTAAAGCTCCAAATAATAAAGCCTCCCACCAAAACCCGTAACGGGATTCCAAACCCTAACCCGAAATCCTTTCGGGTTTGTTACATATCGAGCCACAGAACACCATATGTGCCATAATCCAACTATAAGAAATAAAGTCCCTGGTAAAACATGCCCCTTAAAAGATCCCATCTCACTTGCTAATCAACTAAATTCAAACAAACCCTTTTTTAAGAACTAAAACCTCACTCTATCCGTCCCAGAATCCAACCCAAACGAATAAAATCAAGTTGGGTTTTCTCTGAAAGTAGTTAAATATCCAGGTATGATATAAAAAAGCTGCAAATCAAATAATCAATACTCTCTTTCTCTGTTCAAGCATTAAAATTGAGCAACTCTGAATGCTGAAGTACCTCAAATCAATTCCTGTTCCAAGAAAATGAGTTCTTTCATCAATAACATCAAAAAGAAACAATTTTTTCAAATGTATGGTATATAATTGACCAAATTTAAAGAACCTTCTGGGAAATTTGAAAAAGTCAAACATTCAAAACCCACAATTTTTTTTGAACAAAAACAGTCAACAATGGACGGTTTGAAAGATTTAGTGATAAAAAAAAAACAGATCTTGGGTTAGAAGAATCAAGGTCAATCCATGAAACCCAATTCAAGAAAATACAACAATTAGAAAATAAATCACATAAATCATATGTATATGTGCATGTTTAATGATAAAGATAAAGATAAAGGGAAATTATTAAGAAAGAGATGAACTTACATGTGATTGATTGTTTATCTGATAGCAATTATTATGATCTAAAAAGCCAAGTAAAGCTCTTCGGGCCAGCAGAGAGGAGTGTGTGTGTGTGTGTGGGTGTGTGTGAAAAGGCAGGTTATGATACTATGATAATTGACGAAGGTGGGGAACTGGGGGATCAGATACCGGTGAGTGGGGTCCATAAAAAAAAATGAAAAAGTACAGATGTTTTGACGTCAAATTGTTTTGGTTTCACCGTCAATCTCATATCCTGTTACTCCCTCCGTTCCAGATTAAAGTTTCCTCTGTTCCGGATTAAAGTTTCTAATTTGACTTTTCACATTTTTTTTTAAATTAGGTTTTTTCTATTAATCTTTTTTCATTAATCAATGCTTTAAATCTACTCCCTCCATCTCAGAGTAAGAGTTCTACTTTTTATTTTGGTACGTCCGAGTAAGAGTCATATTCCTAAAATGGCAAAGAATCTTTACTATTCACCCCACTCATTCTCTCTCATATTTTACTTTTATACTCACAACACCAATCAATTCACTATTCTCTCCCACTCATTCTCTCTCCTACTTTTACACTCACAACATTTACATCACTTCCAATATTTATTAATAAGTGTGCAAATGAGGGATAGGACTCTTACTCCGGGACGGAGGGAGTATTACATAATCCATGAAGACTATGCCTCCCTAACGGGATTTGAATTCGTGACTTCCGCATGAGAAGCTAACACCAGATACCGCTTGAGCAAAAGCTCTTTGGTTACACATAAATTAATATAAAGTAAATGTTGTGACTATATAAAAAGTAAAGTATGAGAAAATAGGAGAGAGAAAGTGTATATAGAGTTTTTGTTATGAGAATGACATATGAGTCTCATTAACTTTAGTATGAACCAAAAAAAAAAAAAAAAAAACTTTTAATTTGAGATGGATGGAGTATTTTTATTTATTTTTTTCTGTTTTCTTTTCCGATTGTTATAACTTCCCTTTTCTTGTAAATAGTAGCAGTATTTTTTTTTCCTGGGAAGGGTTGACTAAATCTTTTTTGATTTGTTTTAGTAGTTTGTTTTAAGAAAGGGCTTTGGACTCTAGGCCCCCTGGGTGAGATCCAAATGCCATAAAAACCCAAGGTCAGATCAAAATCCCATTTAAACCCACCACAGCCCACAACCCGCCCTGCCCATGCCCTGCCCAGCCCAGCCCGCCCATGCCCAGCCAGCTCACTGTTTGGATGCAAAATTAAAATGTTGGGTATGGGAATTGAACCCATAACTTATTGTGAAAACTAACAACTTAACCACTACACCAGCCTACTGTTTGATACAAAATTTGCAATATATTCTATTACTATTGCGCCTAAATGAAACTAAGTGAAGAAAAAACAAGATTCTAAATCAATTTATAAAATTTTTGATTATTCCCAAAACATCAACTTTTTGTTAAAAAAAAAAAAAAAAAAAAAAAAAAACGAAAAACAAGATTTAAAAAAATATATATAAAGTATTTAAATATTTTATTAGAAAAAAATATAAAAGACCCAAAGATAAATTAAATTATAATTTTGTGCAATACCGAATTTTAATTTTAATTTTTTTTACTAGCACCCTCCAGTAAACTATTTATATAAAATGACACTATTTAAGTCCTTATTACCAAATTGTCATTATTTGCACTTATAAGACCTTTTGAGAGACTCATGAGTCTGCTATGAGACCTTGTAAATAGACTCTCATAAGTCTTATATGAGACATTTTTACATGTCTCATAAGAATTTACAAAGACTTTGATACAAATTATAAGACCTAAAAAATACACTTATGAGACCTTTGAGAGACTCATGAGTCTGCTATGAGACCTTGTAAATAGACCCTCATAAGTCTTATATGAGACTTTTTTACATGTCTCATAAGAATTTACAAGACTTTGATAGAAATTATAAGACCTAAAAAATGCACTTATGAGACATTTGAGAGACTCATGGGTCTGGTATGAGACCTTTGTAAATAGACTTATGAGTCTGGTATGAGACAATTTACATGTCTCATAAGAATTTACAAGACTTTGATACAAATTATAAGACTTAAAAAATCACTTATGAGACATTTAAGAGACTCATGAGTCGGATATGAGACCTTTGTAAATGGCTCTCATGAGTCTGATATGAGACAATTTACATGTTTAATAAGAATTTACAAGACTTTGATACAAATTATAAGACCTAATTAATCATGTTTTTTAATGTAAAATGATATTTATTTTACAAATTTAATGTTTTTGTGAATAATCAAGAATTTCATTAATTGATTGGAAAGTTTTAATTGCTGATATTTATTTTGGCAAGAATGATACTTCTATTATTAAATGTTGTGAAACATTAATCAAGTTGTTCTAATATATTTTTAATATTAACTCTTATACCGAAAGTATAAGACTAGTTCTTCTCTTATACTTTAGATATGAGAGTAATTTTCTCACATTAAATCCCCATTTTTTAAAGAAATTATATACCTAAAATATAAGACTAGAATTACTCTTATATTTAAGGTATAAGAGTTATTTAGTTTATTTTCTTATAATTCTCATATTTTCAGTATATAATAGACTTAATTGGTGTCATTTATGTAAATAAATGCCTTAACAGAAGGGTGATAATTAAAAACTTATAAAATATTATGAAATAATGTATTTTCGCAAATATAATTTAATTTATTTTTTAGGTCTTTCATATTTCTTTAATAAAAAGCTTTAGATATTTTATATTCTTAAATCATGTTTTTAATATTCTAACATATATTAAAAAAATTGTGTTTTTGTGAATATTCAAGTTTTTCATTAATTAATTGTAAAATCTCAAGTTTTGTAATTTAGTTTCGTCCAGATTTCAGTTAGTAATAATAAATATTGCAAAATTAGAAACAAGCAATGCATTGTCTTAGTGGTAAAGACATGGTTGTTATTGTAAAAGACCTAGGTTCGAAACCTGGGAACAACATTTTTGCTTTTAATTAAAAGGGGTGGCTGGCATTGAGTTCTGGATCCGGGGCGGGTGGGCCGGGGCGGGTGGGCGGGTCGGGACATCGGGCCTGGGCATTGGGCTTGGGGGCAGCCTGACCTGAGTAGTGTGTGATGGGTTTTTGGGCTTTTTATGGAATTTTGATTTGGACAATGGGTGGAGGTGGACTTTTGGATCTCAGGTGGACTTTTATGGAATAATGATCTGGGAGAAGGGGCCTTGTGGAATTATGCCTTTAAGAAATGGGTCCCTTATATACATGCAGGTGTTGGATCAGACTTTCCCTCAAAGTGTGTGATCTATGGATGTTTTAGATCGGATCCAGAATTATCTCAAATGGGTATCAAATATTTAATCCACCTACCATCATTAATCTTACCAAAAACGAAAGTAACATACCGTTCAATCAAAATACTTATAGTTTAAGGGTTGAAATTTCTCTCAAATATTTAAGGCCGTAAAGGGCTCGATGAAGTCTGTACCATCACCAAATTTGAAAAATATGAAAAATCAATGTTGCTACATTTTCAAATTCCAAATTCAACACCACCACCAAATTTGACAGATTATGATATTATGATAGTTTACAAGCTAACACAAATCTAAAAAATCTCAAATTTCAAAGTCCAATTCCCAAATCAAAGTCAAGACCGTTAACAAAAAAACAAAAACGAAAAGAGAAATCCCAATTTATTTAAACTTGAAATGGATCTGAGAACAATATTAATGTTGCTGAAATTTCAATGTTGCAGCTGTAGTGATTTGGGGAAGCCAAGTTTAGAGTGTCGCTGGAATTGTTGCAAGCAGTAGCCGACGAAGATGATTTTTTGAGCCTAAAGCTTGTTGAGGGAGATGGTGCTTGTCCACATTTGAACTGTGGCTGGAGGGATGGAGTTTGCCGAATTATAAAAAGCTTGACCGAAATTTATGGAGTTCGCCAGGATTAGGAGTGTTCGACCGGCCAAATTGGGGCCGAAATAGAAACAGAGGTGGTGCTTGAAAGATAAATGGGGCAGTGGAAATTAGAGGCAAGAAAAGGGCAAGAGGAGTGTCACGGTGGTAGCGTTTGGGGCAGAAGAACGACTTGACGGGAATGGTAAAGAAACGGCAGGTGGTCTGGAAATCTAGAGGGAGAGGGACGTGTGATAAAGAGTATTAGGGTTTTCAATATTTCATTCTAACCCTTTCATTTTAACATACTCTATTTTATGCCCCAAACTTTCCACACATCAATTCTTTTATAAATTTTTGCACGTGAGATTGTCAAAAATCCAAATAAGTCGACGAGTCAGCATTTCCGTTATGTTTTGGATGGAATGTTAACAATGTCCAAATATCCACACATTTTTCTTAAGTACAGAGACATATATGGCAATTAACTTGTATAAGGGCATATCTGCATCCTTGGCCTAAGGGGCATATTTCTATATTTTCCCAAACTTTACTAAAGCACTTATTACTGAACTCTTAAGTAAAATATTTAAGAGGATCAACTTATCAAGATGAACATGGATTACTGAAGGCATACGTGATTTGCAAATGAAAAGATCATTTTGGGATTGAGAGAGTATTTAGTTTGTGAGTATATGGATTAATGTGTATGAAATAATTCAATCATTACCTTCAAACAATTCGGTGGTTTGTATAGTAGTACCATTAGAATGGGTTTGAATTTGGAAGTCCTATCACTCTCATTTTGATATTCCAAAATGAATGTGCATTTTTGTTCTTGATTAAGAACAAAGTCAAGAACAAAAATGGATATTCATTTTGGAATATAGGTAGTACCTTTTTATTCTCTTTTTTGAATTTAGGCGTGTGTAGTATTCATTCGAGTTGCATTATTGCAACTAGAACGTGTAATTGCATCTAGAAGGTGTACTACCATCACCATACCCAGTTTTCTTCTAGACATGAAGCTCATGCACTGACTATAGACGATTATATGACCCAGCTTTGGAGATAGTGTAGTAACGACAACTATGGAAACAACCAGGTCTGAGGATGCTAAGAAGAAGTTGATGAGCCCTCATGAACATCGTTTTCCCTAATTGATCTTTGCTAATATACTTATGATCACACTTTGTGGTACTCCATCCGTCATTTGTTTCTACAGTTTTGATATTGGAGAGGGAGTACTAAATTGATTGAATTTACAAAGTGTACTCATAAGTATAGTTGGAGGCAGTTTAACAACACACTTTTTGTAAATTAGAAAAAAGAAGTACAATCATGGGAGACTCAACATACTAACCAAATCAATATCTATAAACAAATTAACTTGAATATTAATTAAATGTTGATGAAGTATTACTTCTTTTTCGTAGTTAATATTAGGGGTATAAGTGGTTTGGTTCAAACCGCGGTTTGAGACCAAACCGAACCAAACCATGTGGTTTGGTTTGGTTTTCAAGCACGAATGGTTCGGTTCGGTCTCAAATATTGACAAACCACTTGGTTCGGTTTGGTTTGTGGTTTGACCTCCCAAACCGCGGTTTGAAACCACCAAACCGAACCACCAAACCAAACCGCCAAACCAAACCACATAACATAAACTAATTATCCTAACCTCCCCCCATTTTGTATCTTATTTATTTTTTTTCGTATATTTATTAGTATTTATTGTTGTACCAATAAAAAAAAAACATTACATAGACTAATTCTAAACCCATATTTTGTATCTTATTCAAGTATTAATTTCATTTTTTTTGTTATCTTAATTGTGACACATGAAAAACCAAGTTCTCTCCCAGATCGATATTGTAAAGTGTTTTTCTTCCTTCGGCCTCTCTCTTCCTCTGACTTTACCCTTAAAGACACGCATCTTTCGCTCTTCCTCCGTGATCACGGAAAATTCAAACAAATAATAAGTTACGGTTTGAATCGTGGTTTGAACCATAGTCTAAACCACGGTCTAGACCACGATTTGAACCACACAATTGAACCGCGGTTTGAACCGAACCGAACCATAGCGGTTTGGTTTGATTCGGTTTGAATTTTTTCATGGTTCGGTTCGGTTTGGGATTATCCCAAACCGATGACTATTGGTTCGGTCCGTAAATTCCCCAAAACCGAACCATTTACACCCCTAGTTAATATACTTAATCCGCGAGAAAAGTACCTTTTTCATCCCTGAACTTATCTATTTTTTACTTTTTGGTCACCAAACCATTTTTTTTTACTTAAGAATCCTCAAACTACGTTTTTTTTTACTTAAGAGTCCTTCCGTCTGTATGCCGTCCATGTTGCCGTTAAACTTGCTGATGTGGCATAGTAATGTGGATTTTTTTGCTTACATGGAATCACTCATGGGAAATATCTGCTGATGTGGATATTTGAGGGGTAAAATTGCATAACATAAAACTAATGGGTCTAAATAGAAAAGCCCCCACCCTCCTTACCTCACCGCCAGCTTCAACGTCGACACCCCCCAAATTCGTTCTTCTCTCCAAATCCCTAAACCCCTTTCTCTCTTTCTCTCACGAGCTCCCACGACCCTATCACCGCCGCCCTTCCTCGCCGGCCATCAAATCCGGACCCCACTCTTTCAATTTAACGCATCCCCAGTACCGGAGATCATCGCCCACCGTCGATTCAACCTTCCCCTTCCCCTCAATTAACTCAGTCACCGTCGCCGTCCTTATCTTTATCTCCAACGGCGTCGCCGTCCTTATCTTCATCTCCAACGGCGTCGCCTTCTCCACCAGTCACAAGCACCGCTTCCTCCGGCTAAACCCATCTCCCACTCTCTGCTCCTTTTCCATTGCTTTTCCCCCTCAAAACCATCACTGGCTGCTCGATTCTTGCTAGATCTTGACAGTAAAATCTCGTTTTTGAAATTTGTTAATGATTTTGCGTTTTTTTTTTTTTTTTTTCTAGATTTCTTTCTCTTCTCCTTCTTCAATCAACGATCTAGGAACGACATTGTTTTGAATTTTTACCCAGTTTTTTTTTTTTTGAGATCTGAAGAGATGTTGCATTTGATTCATGGCGCGTGTCTGATGTGTGTTAGTGTGTTAGTTTTAATCTGATTCCAAATTCATCTTGGGTTTCAAATCTAGATTTTTGGGTTTTAAATATGTGATTGTGATTTTTTAAGATTTGAGTGATGTTTATGTTTGATTGGGTTTTAAAGATTTTAGAGATGGAGGTGTTGATAGTGGCAGAGATGTAAGTTAATAGCAGTAAATGAGACTGGCGAAAATGGAAATGGAAATGGTGCTGGTGCTGGTGGTAGTGTGTGGTTGTGGGTATTGTTGGAGAAGATGGTATGGGGCTAAGAACATTAACTTTGTTTTTCTTTCAAGAATTTACACTTTCATCCCTTTATTTAAGTGGGAAATTCAAATCCAATGTTTATTTACTTAGTCAGCATCATAAGAACAAAAAAATGATGTCACCACAGCCATGTTAACGGTGCAATAAACGGTATGTTGACGGAAGGACTCTTAAGTAAAAAAAACATAGTTTGAGGATTCTTAAGTAAAAAAAAATGGTTTGGTGACCAAAAAGTATAAAATAGATAAGTTCATGGACGAAAAATGTACTTTTCTCCTTAATCCCCTTTCTTCACAAATTTATAAATGTCACTGCCTTGCAATATTTGTTTTGCAAGTGAAAAATAAAATATAAAAAACAATGATAAAAATATAAAGGAACACATTTTTTTTGGATAAAAAAATATAATTTATCATGGGATAAAAATGTAATTTATTTTGAAATGTGGGTCATAGTGAGATGAAAACTCCAAAACAAACAATTATTTTGGACATGGATATTTTTAAATCAATATAAATTTTAAAATTTTATATTTGATACAAATTTTACAATATTAGTATTTTGAGTTTTTTTTAAGAGAAAATATATTTTAATTTATGTAAATTTAGAAATTTTATTTCACATTTATCTATTATCTACTCCCTCCGTCCCACCCGAATTATGATTTTTGGGTTGGGCATGAGGATTAAGGAAAAAGTGTTAGTGGAGTAGGTGTTGTGAGTATGAAAAGTGAAGTATGAGAGAGAAAGTAGGGTAGAGAATAATGAGTGAAAAGTTGTTGTGAGTGTGAATGTGAGTCCCATTAAATAAAAGACTTCCATTTTTGGGTTGTCCTAATTCGAATGGGACACCCAAAATAAAAATTTGTCCTGATTCGAATGAGACGGAGAAAGTATTTATATATAATTTAGTTATATAAAAGCTGAAGTGCATTTAACACTTCTCCTCTCAAAACCAGAATAACCAAATACATTTCCTCAAGCTTTCAACCCCTAATGTTGAAATAAACGTTCAGAAATATAGTTTTCCAGTTTATATTTACTTTTATAAATAAACTTTAATTTTATACTAGATTTATCAAGTTATTTATCCGTGCGTTTAACTCACGGTTGTTAAACTAGTTTACATAAAATAGACTAGTAATTTTGTTGGAGCAATTGAGGAGAAAAAATGAAAATAGACTAGTTTACAAATTGTTTTTTTCTTTATTCAATTATAGAAACCACAAAAATTCTAATACAACAGAAGATTATATGTCGAGAATTACATTGAACTGTTCCTCAACTAGTCAACTAACATTTTGATTTCAATAATTTGAAAGAACAACTAATTTGAAAAAAGTAACAATTTACTTTTTGACAAAAGTTAAAGAAAAAAAAAGCAAGTATTCCACTTTCATCAATGTGAGAAAAGATGACAACGTTTTTTACTATTTCATTTATTAATAATTGATTGATTTATAATCCATTTTTAAAATGGTGGTTCAATGATAAAAATCAGATTTGATAATCAGTTTTAAAATTTGTGAAAATATGGTAAAAAACTTGTTTATCCATAAGTTCTTTTATAAGACTTATTATATAATAAGTATGATTTCTATAATCTTATTTCTAAAGTTAACATATTTCATATTATTATCCGTTTATACTAAAAAGTCTAACTTAGCATTTTTCCAATAGTTGCCCACAGGTTTACAAGTGACTCCACCTCATGATGCAGATGATGATATTTGGAATGATCCGGTTTTTCTTAATGAATTGGTATGTTTTTTATATAGTTGAAATGCATCAAGTATAGTTAAGTAAACGCAGTTTATTTATTTTGGATTTACATGTGCAGGAGGAGTTGGCACAAAGGGCTTATCGTGATTATGCACAGATGAAGCTTTCACATTAGTTGTCGTGAAAAGAGAGACAGAGGATTAATTTTTTACTTTAAAGAAAAATATGTTAGTTTTATTTCTTATGCTTTTAATAGTTTGTAATTTATTTTCTTCAAATAATTGAGGTGTGAAAATTTCCCCTCAACACTGACGTTCTTCTTTTATATTTAATTGTCTTAGAATAAATATAGACACATATTGTTTGTTTAGTTGTTTGTGTGCTATGAATAATTGTCGATAGAGGTAGGACAATAAAATTGAAGAGTCTTTTCCACTGTTGTGTATTGTTGCCGTGCCATCGGCACGGGTTAGATTACTAGTTCTAATACAACAGAAGATTATATGTCGAGAATTACATTGAACTGTTCTTCAACTAGTCAACTAACATTTTGATTTCAATAATTTGAAAGAACAACTAATTTGAAAAAAGTAACAATTTACTTTTTGACAAAAGTTAAAGAAAAAAAAAGCAAGTATTCCACTTTCATCAATGTGAGAAAAGATGACAACGTTTTTTACTATTTCATTTATTAATAATTGATTGATTTATAATCCATTTTTAAAATGGTGGTTCAATGATAAAAATCAGATATGATAATCAGTTTTAAAATTTGTGAAAATATGGTAAAAAACTTGTTTTACGTTAGATTTAGTGTAAAACAAGTTTTTCAGAAAACTGACTATAAAATTTAATCCCTCTTTATCCTCCTGACTAAGACATTGCACAAAAAAAAAAAAAAAAGACTATCGAAACCTTCAGTACCAACATGACAATAACATACCCCTCATAATTAAAATTACTCACCCGTCTAATTTTAAATTGCAAAATTTATTTTGCTAAGTATCCTATAAAAATTGTAAAATCCAAAAGTAGATTTTTTTTTATTAATTTTCAATTAGTGGGACCCACTTTGTCTTACTCACATCAACTAACCCACATACTATTCCGTACCTCACTTTATCTCTCTTACCCAACTATATACACTCACAACACATCACTTTTTTCACTTTTCCCCTTAATTCTTGTGCCATTTTTTTTTTTTTTTTGCAATTTAAAATGGGACGAAGAGAGTATTTTTGGAAACTTTTCTCAAATAATTCATTTCTAAAATAATAATTCCCAAAATAACAACCCTCTCAAACTATTTGCCAAAATGACCACTTTTTAAGAACTCGCTTGTGGTGATGGCGAGTTTATTTATTTTTCGGTGAAACTCGCTTTTAGTACAAGTGAGTATAATTTATTTTCCCTAATTTTGCAAAATTTATATTTTTACAGAAAACCGCCGAAAATTATTTAAATTTAATTAAATTCGCTACTGTAAAAATCGAGTTTGACCAAATGTTGACTGAAATCGCTACTACCAGTAGCGAGTTTGACCAAAATAAAGTCAATTGCAGACTACTTTTGCTGTTATGCCCACCTGTTTCAAAAACAGCAACAAAAAAAAAAGACAATAACAGCAGATTGAATAATACTTGGAGCACAAAAAAAATCATAAAAATAGTCTGTAGTTGACTTTATTTTGGTCAAACTCGCTACTAGTAGTAGCGATTTTCGTCAACCTTTGGTCAAACTCGCTTTTGACAGTAGCGAATTTAATTAAATTTAAATAATTTTCGGCGGTTTTTTGTAAAAATATAAATTTTGCAAAATTAGAGAAAAATAAATTATACTCGCTCGTACCAAAAGCGAGTTTCACCGAAAAATAAATAAACTCGCCATCACCACAAGCGAGTTCCTAAAAAGTGGTCATTTTGGCAAATAGTTTGGGAGGATTGTTATTTTGAGAATTATTATTTTAAAAATGAATTAATTGAGAAAAAAATCGGTAGTTTTGTCCCCAAAAAAGTTAAAATTATTTTTTTACCCTTAAAAACATTTCATTTTGATAATCCTACAATGAGAAAATCCGGACTCGGAACCGCTCCACCGAGTTAGCCTCCACCTCTCCACCCAACGGCTCCGATTAAGGCCACATACACACATTCATCATCTGTGCGACTCGAATGATTTCAATTTTTTGTGGGTCCCACCGAACTCGACTACATATTAGCCGTTGGGTGTAGCTAAAATACCGTTGGGTGGAGCTAACTGGCTGGTGGAGCGGTTCGAAATCTGAGAAAATCCTCTCCCCACTTCTCTCTCACACACACGCTTGTAAAATACACACCGGAGAGAGACGTACACTACTTGCCGGCCAACTCCGACGGTAACTTCGCCGGGATTAGATCGTGTATGCCTCACTTTCCCTCCCCTTTAAAATTAATGAGTATAAATTTATGTACTATATGTTTACTCGTATTTGATTAATTATATACATGCACATTTTCTCGGTGATATATTTATTGTCAATGTCTAATATATCTATGTATTTACTTACACGAGGGATTGTTGTGCATTTAACTGTTGTTTGCCGGTGAATTACGTCGGAATTCAGGTTGAAGCAGATCGCTCCGGCGGAATTCAAATTTGACGGCTGTTTTGTGTTTTGGACTTCTGTCGTTGATTGTTTGACTGATCGTGTTTTAGTTTGGAGGCACTGGATTGAATTTGAGTTGCAAAATTGGAGGTTTTGGAATTCGTGCGATTTTTTGTTTGGTTTGTTGAAATGATGGTTAGAGTACGAGATTTTTATGAGTAATTGGTGAATTTTGAGGATTGGGATTAGTTTGGGGGTTAGGGGCGATGTCGAAGGTGGTTTATGAAGGGTGGATGGTTAGGTATGGACGGAGGAGGATTGGGCGATCTTTCATTCATATGCGTTATTTCATTCTTGAGTCGAGACTGCTTGCTTATTACAAGAGGAAGCCTCAGGATAATGTGGTAATCATCTCCGTTTGTATTTTGCATTTCAGTGTTCTTGTTTGAAATATGATATGCTCAGTGGATAGAGTTGCTTTTTGCTGTGAGATAACACTGCCAAGATAACTGTTGAATTCAATCTTTATTAAAGCATGCGTGAAGCTTGTGTTTGTACTGATTTATGTTTCCTCATTTCATGATTCAAACATAAAGGTGTTTTTTTTTTTGGACAATATTTTAGTGATAACTTGCAAAATCATCAGAGCTAACATTCCAATTTGTTATTAGGTACCTATCAAGACGCTTGTTATTGATGGCAACTGTAGGGTGGAGGACCGAGGCTTGAAGACCCATCATGGGCATGTGAGTATCTTACAAGTTCATTGTTTTTCTTCACTTGCTATGTTGAGCAGAAATATATAAACTGAACCATAACCATGTCAATGCCTTTTGGTCAGGGTCATTACATTGATCAACTTCCTTTTGGGGTTTTAGTTTAACCTTATGAACCATATGACTTAGCATTTAGTTAGAGGGGTCTGTTTAGTTATTCAAGTACACAAAGTATGATCATCTCCATGTTTTTTAGTGTCTCATTCTAGAACCATTGCCATTGCCATTGTGATCAAAATCTGATTTCTGTTTTGGTTTGGATAGCGTGCATGCCACAAAATCTTGTTGTATAGGATTGATCTGTGCTTGATATATTTTGGAAACAGTAGCCGAGTACCCAGGAAGTTAGGAATGATAAAACCAGTGTTTCTTGTCCGGCATGATTCCTAACTGTCTATAACTCAATGAACTGTTATAGGTCTAGGCGTCTAGCTTAAGATCAGTAGATGACTTGTGATGGAAATAGCTCGATGCTCATTCCCACCCTGCTAGTCCAAATCTGCGTGGGTCTTGGGGGCTCATGAGGTTCATACATGTCGGTATATGCCATATACTATTGTTGAACAACATATATCTGCTCCTTTCCGGTTGTGGCGTAGGAAGTATGTGTTGTTTGGCATGTCATGGTGCACTTTAATTGAGAGGAATTCCAACATCCAGAGAGTTGCATCGGGGTAGGACCATGTATATGGGTTCAATATGGGCCTGGGCTGGAGATGCCTTTAGCGGAATTCCAACTTTTATTATGCATCAGCGTAAGATAGAGCTCTGATTTCATGAGTTTTTCAGATTTTCATTTCCAAGCTGTGTAGATTTTATTTTGATAGACCTATCATCCTCTTCTGTGGGTTTTGCTGTCTTTAATATAATCTTCGTCTTTTATTAAAGAAGACATTTTTTCTCCTTTTCCTCTCTTTATGCCATCTTAATGGTTTATGTGGGAAAAGAAGAGCATTAACAGAAATAATATTAATCTTGAATCAACCACTAATCAATGAAGCACTGCTCAGTGGTTATTAATGAAGCACTGCTCAGTGGTTATTCAAATTGTAACAGGAACTCCTATAAATGCCCCATTAATAGTCTATGAGAAAGTTCTGAATGGAAATCAGCCATTATCTTTCTGAATCGCCTTCAAAAGCAGAAGAATTCGGATTAGGATACCAGTTAGTTGAGGTACATGGGTTCAAAGTGTAGCGAGTAGACTATCACCAGTCCACACTCATCTATCTCTGTAATCCGGCTGAAACGGATCGAAGAAGATTTGCAAGTGTGAAAGTTCATCCTTTAAGGTATGTTGTTGACAAAGATGAACAATTGAACAATAAGTTAAAAATCTTATTCTCACATATTAGTCTGAAGCGAACTCAAGATCCATTCTAGTGCAAAATCCTAACAAGAATTTGAGAACACTACATCTAGGTTGAGTAAAGGTTTTCGTATCACGGATCTTGGTTCACGCTTTATGGCATTTCTTCTGAGGATTAGAATGGGTGTTCCTTATCATACTGTAAATACCTGCTGGCCTGATATAGGCCGTTTGGAAGCCTATGCTAAAGGGAAAAAGGCATACAGAAAATGCCAAATATTACTTATCAAAAACGGAAAATGCCAAACACAGTTAACCACAAGGGTAATATTTTTGTGAAAATAAATTTCTAGTAGCCAACAAACTTTTAAAAAAGTAAACCACACCGACCCAGATATTATCTTGAAGTGTAGTCAAGATCTATACCTTGCCAAAACTCTTAACAAGTGGGTGATTGTTATATATACGGTGAATAAATTTCCAAGGAATAAAATTGGTATTTCTAATAATAACGATCCAAAACTAATCACATTAATGACTAAACCACAAGGGAGACTTTTCTTGAGATTAAATTTCTTGTATCCAAACATCCCTCCTTAGATTACACATTGCAACCAAGAAGTTGGTCAATATGCTCCTCTCTTGAATTGTCAATCTTGTGAAATACGGACTTTGAACAAATTCTCGAGATTAAATTTATAGCATCCAAATATCCCTCCTTGAATTTCACACTTTATTGCAACCAAGAGTTGGTCAGTATGCTCCTCTATTGAAGTGTCAATCTTGTGATAATACAGATTTTGAGTAAGTATAAAAAACAAGGAGCACAAGTCACCTAGAAGACACACCGGAAGACACTGAATTGGGGTGCTCCTCGAGGAAAAGTATGCTCACATTCAACCATCCAACTGTTAGGCACTCTCTCAAGCCTCCGAAAGTTAGGACTGAAACTCAATTAGGTTCCTGGACAGATGCACCATAAACAGATGAATGGCAATGCCATGAGGTGAAACGTATCTTAAGGCCTAAATGAATCCGAGACTTGAGTATTTATTTTGTTCCCATGAGGACGTTGTCCCTATATATGGATGTCTCGCTAGTAAAATTTGACTTACTCAAGTTTCAAATGGCCATAGCTAATGATGAGTTAGCTTAAGTCTGCTCTTATACCAAATGTCACATTCATGTAGGGATGAAGTAGAATTAGGGTTGTTGTTCCATAATTTGACTTAAGTTGAAGTTCTTGTTCATAGCAAAATATGCCTTTCTTTAAGCCTGTTTCATCCCATCAAGCAACAGCTAGCAGAATCATATATGCATGCATAAAAGCAGTTTCTCCATTTAAGCAAGTATAGTTCTAGAAAACAGTGTGATTTTCCAATGTTATATTACCTTCTTGATGTTGCAATCTCTAGTACTGTTTGTATTACGTGCAATTTGTGTTTACCACACTTACGTTTTTTAACAGATGGTATATGTTCTGTCCATTTACAACAAGAAGGAGAAGTATAATCGAATTACGGTGCGTGATCTTTCTCATCTTGTATATACTCTAGTTGTCAGTTCATTTCTGAAATCACATTTGTGCATAATCTTTGATTAAGCATTAACTTATTGTTCTTGATCTATGATTCTTCTGGCAGTGTGGTCTTTATTCATGTCGTGAAGCTCTACGAAAATTTTGTTTGTTACAGTAGTCATGCGACAATTGTTTAGCGAGATAGTGAGAACAACTTTTATAGGCTGTTGATATATCGACTGCAGAGGTTGTTTCGGGATGTCCTTTTTAGAGAATTTGCCTATGGATATTAGAAATGATCTTGCATGGGTTCACTTCATTGCCCCTTCCCACTGATACCTAACTGGAAATTTGTAGGATCCTTGAAGGATACAAACAGTCTGCATTTCATTTTTTTGAAAGGAGTGCTGTACCACCTAAATTTAATTACTAATCAAATAGCATATATTTTCTTATACAAAATGAAATTGCAATAACGGTGGGGTACTAGACCTTACCACTACGAGGGGGACATAGACCTTACCTCTCATAAAAGCAACAAATTAAACTAGATAGATCCTAACATATGGAAAAAATTCCAATATAGTTTATATGGCTCCTTACAAAGCTGTGGTAACTCATCAAAAGAATAAGAAACCTCATTAACATGCGACTAACTGCAACATTTGCCAATCCATCTGCTACTCTGTTTCCCTCTTGTAGAAAAGGCAGCCTTTGCTTTGGCCCACATGTTCATTGTCTCCCTAGGCCCCCTAGAAGTTAGAAAAAGCATAGAGGATATCACCATGTATATTACGAAAAATACCTCCCACGGCCCCCAATCACAGAGTCCTTTAGAAACACCATCCGTATTGAGTTTAAACGTATTCTGACAAGGCGGCTTCCAATCACTTCCTCATCCTTAGTAGCTTGGGAATCAATATTAGCTTGTGGCGCTGTCTGAATTTGCAGAATCATTGTCTGTATAAGTTCCTAACTGTTCGCAGTCAGGTCATACCCCATGTACTAAATCCACATTCTCTTTACAGACCTCAAATTGCAAGTGGGGATGACTAAACCCAAGACCTTGCCAAACTAAAGCTTGGAAACCATGATAAGTTACCAACTTATCTAGAAGCTTTAGCTGTTAGACAGGGACTCAACTATATATATCAAGCCTTAGCACTACAAAAAAGAGTCCTGATTAACTGGTCGTCTCAAAATGCGGTCTCAGATTTTCTGACTAATCACATACGGTTTTGTTAGATTTGTCAATTTCTGTTGAAATTATAGTTTTGGATGCTTCAAGGTGATAGTCAATAAAATCTGCACAAACTTATCAGGGCCAGTAACTATATCGCCTTTTCATCCGTCATAATGAAGTTATAATTATGATAGGAGTCCATTGTCATGTCCCAAGGTACCCTGGCCTAGTTTGACGGGTCATGATACATGGCTTTGGGTTTTGATAACCTGGTCATGGTTCTGGAATTAATTTGACCATCGTGATTCCAATTCTTGTCAGTATGTTGTTCTACACAATTATGTCTTCGAAGCATATTCTAAATAATATTGTTTTTTTCCTGTTTCAGATGGCAGCTTTCAACATCCAGGAGGCGTTAATCTGGAAAGAGAAAATTGAATCTGTCATTGATCAGGTAACTTCCCTCTAAAAAGTAAAGATGTTGGTATCTGACTCCGTTTGCTAAATACTCCCTCTGTAATTCTATAAATCTATGGGGACAAAGTAGTCCAAAACACTGTTCACCGTTTGCCATTTATGGAATAAAGCAAAGTAAAAAGCTTGTAGTGGGACGGACCAAAAGGGAAAGGAAGAACTTTAAATTGGGACGCATGGAGTACATTTTATACTTTTTTTCTTGTGTAAGTTTAGTTGTACCTACTGGCATGGGTGATGATGCTCTTATCATCCTATCTTATTAGACATAATATTTCTATCAATTATAATGGTTGAACCTTTCATGTTGGAAACTTTGATTTTTTGATGATGCTGAAGATATTGCAGCATCAGGAGTCACTGGTTGCTAATGGCAATAAATACCATACTTTTGAATATAAATCTGGGATGGATAGTGGGAGGAACGCTTCCTCGTCAGATCAGGAAAGTCAGTAAGTATCTGAATCTCATGTTTTCGTTGTGCTTTAGGGGTCTTTGATTCTCATGGCAATGCTATTGTCACAATTTAGGTAGTGCTTCAGTTTTGAAAAATATATTGGAGCAGAAGTTCATTTATACTTCATCAAGAAAGAAAAAATGTATTCAGGGGTTTTGTTTTCCCTTAGGGTGAGCGTTACTTTGTAGTTGCTCATGTCTGTGATTGTGAAGCATCTGTCGGAAACGAACTTTACTGCTAAAAATGCATATATCTGCACCTGTAGTATATGGAATTCTCTCGCTGTGAATTCTTGTATTATAAGGTTTTTTAGGTATAAGTAACAGAAGAAATGGATATTCATACACCTTGCTGTTTGTTGATGCAAAGTGTTCTATTCGTTTCTAATACATCTGGCCTTATCATGTAGTAATTTTTTTTTGGCCTGCCTTTTATAGAATTTGCAGGTCTTCAGTTGTCTGTAGGACTTAATGTTTCTCCAGGCATTCTGTGTTCATGCTTTCTACTCCATCACTGATGTTCTTTGGGACCTTGAAAAGAAAGAGAAGTTCATGTGATTTTCTTGAACATGATATTCATCTGGACATGTTATTTCCTATTCGGTTGTCTTTTTATGGGTAAAACTCTCAAGTCTGTTTTTCTTAAATCATACATGTAGTTCAGGTGTCATGATGTTAATATATTTCTATTAGCTTTGATTACTATATGCTACTTCCTGTAAGCTTCTCTGATAGATAGTTACCTACATGCATATGCCTAGTTATCTACTATCAAGAATTTATACTAGATGTATGTACATTTATACTAGATGTATGTACGCAATATATCTAAACTAAATTGTATAAAAGGGATTATAAAACATTTTTAATTGTATTTCCAAGACCCAACCTTTTATTGCATGAATTATTGGTAATTGCTGTATTAGGAAACGATGCTGGGATATTATAATTGTATTTCATATTTTCTTTGATGTCATTGTGTTATTGCTCCTTTTGCTTTGAAGGTTCAGTGCTCCTGAGGATGAAGACGAGTCACGTCTAGATTTATTGCGTAGAACAACAATCGGGAATGGTACTTTCTGTATTTTCTCTATATATAAGTTTGTCATTGATGTTGTGTACTGTCTCTAATAACCTTTGTCTGCCAGGTCCTCCTGAATCTGTATTTGACTGGACACAAGAAGGCTCATCATTGGCCAACCAAAATACCAATCAGGCTTTTTCTAGAAAACATTGGCGTCTTCTTCAATGCCAAAATGGTTAGTCCTAAGATAGTTAATATGGTGTACAACAACATTTATTTGAATGGACAATGGTGTAAACTCAATAACTGCAATGATAATTTGACGTACTGCGTTAATGGTATTTCTTGTACGGATGTTTCAGGTCTTCGCATCTTTGAAGAGCTTCTTGAAGTTGATTTTCTTGTATGGAATCATTTCTTGGTTATTATGTACTGGCATGATATAGCTTTGGTGTAGGTTGGATCATCATAAACATAATGCATTTCTTTTCATGTAGCCGAAGAGTTGTAGTAAGGCAATGAAGGCGGTGGGTGTTGTCGAGGCTAGCTGTGAAGAAATATTTGAGCTTGTTATGAGCATGGACACAACACGGTTTGAGTAAGTTTTGTTAATAGTCCAACTTTGATCTTCACAGACTGGTTCTGAATGCTGAATGCTGTGGTCCTTTTTGTTACATTAGGGTAGTCAATAAGAGGTCCACAAGAATGTAGAAGGCATTTATAGGTTGTCGACAAGCTACTGTAAATAATTCATATGGCAAAACTAGTATGTTGTTTGCTTTTCCAAGCTAAATGCCATCCTTTTAATTTTGAGCTATCTTTCCTTGTTGAGCCGTCTCATAAAAATTAATCCCAGGTGTTTTATGTTTTTCAAACAATGCCCCTTGTGTATTTGATTAACGAGTTTGGCAGGCTTGTATGTAGTTATGTTCTCCATCCAAAGTAATAATTAAACTACTGGATAGGGACTCTTTAGTATGATAAACATACTGGAACACCTTGATGGAAAAGGACTCTTTAAAAAGACCTCATAGTGAAAATGATTAGGGACTATAATTATGTTAGATCCTACTCTTTCCGTTCCAAAATAAGAGCCCTGTATTCCCTTTTGGGGTGTTACAAAAAATGTTCACTTTCCTTATTGGGAAATAGGGATGACTTCTGTCCACAAATTTAATCTGGAGTCAATTCCAAATTAATTGTCTATAAGCTTTTATTTGAATTGTCCAAAAAGAAACAAGACTTATTTTGTAATGGAGGTAATATTTTGGGCATTTATGGGGCCCAAGCTTAGACCAACTAGCTTGAAGGCAAAGAATTTGTGGGCTTAATTACTTCAGAGGTAAGTTACTGAAAGAGCAAAGGTCTATGCTTTATGAAATACAAACATAGAGATCTATTTGTTTCTTTTCCTCTTCTTGATAGGCCTGTATTGCTACATGGCACTGAGTGTTGGTCCATGAAACAATGTCAGATGAATGTGGCTAAATGTGTATGCTACGGTGGATTAGTGGTCATACAAAAAATAATTGATTGCGGAATGAGGTGATTAGGGAGAAAATAGGAGTTGCATCCCTTGGTTTTATTTATCTAATATTATTTGTGTATTTATGTAATTGTTATTTTAATCATTTAATAATTAGTTATTTTATTAATTATCATTTTTCTTCTATTCCCAAATGTTTTTTCCTATTTCTCTTTATATTCTTCACACTTATATCTTCTTAGCTTTCACAATTTTTGTATTTATATACTTCATCAGCCCCAATATAAGGCTCACATTTTGGTTTTGCACGCTTATTAAGGAAATAATTGTAATGGGTAAAAAATTGCAAGTGGGTTGAAGTTCAAAGGAGAGATAATGTACAAATCAAAGTTTTTTGTTAATTAATTATAGTTAGGTTAGTTAAGTTTTGTTTTTTTTCCCCTTATAATTCGATAAACTTTATATGGGCAAACTTGTTCATTACACTATTCATAATTTGCCATTTTAGGAGTAAAGCATAGTGTGAACCTTATTCTGAGAAGTACCAAAAAGGAAAGTGTGAGCCTTATTTTGGGATGGAGGGAGTACTTTTTGTTACCGCTTATTCTCATTTCTTTGTTTCTTTCATAGCCTTTGACCAGTCCATATGCTGATTCATGTTGGCCGACCCAAATCATATTTGGACTAAAAGTCTAAAACTTTGTTGTTCTTGTTCGTCATAGGAACCCAAACTTTTAGCACGTGTGAAATGATTCTTTCTTGATGTTAGTCATGGAAGTATGAATCACATTTTATTTTTCGTAGTTTACTCTCTTCAAATCATGCCTTATAATTCCTTCTTGGTGTGTGTAGGTGGGATTGTAGTTTCCAGGATGGTAGCTTAGTCGAGGAGGTGGATGGACATACGGCTATCCTCTATCATAGACTGCAGCTGGATTGGTTCCCAACGTAAGTAATTACCCTTACTATTCGTCTAGACATCATCTGATTATCTCTTACCAACCGGTATTGTGTTATGGAGTATTTATTAATCCATAATCCTGTGATTATTTATTTATGTATCTGAGCTTATTAGCGATGGTCTTATAGTATTGGTGATTTCAATTAGAATGTTCAAGCCTTGTATCTATAAAAGAAGATGGATTTTTTCACTTTTGTTCCTTTATTTCAATACGTTGTACTATTTAAGGTGAAGCTTGATTGTTAAAGCATAGTTTCTTTCTCTCTCTCTCTCTCTCTCTCTCCCCCTCTCTCTCCCTATCAACACATAGACACATACGCATGTGCGTAGAGTGGTGATTTTCAGTATTTACATATATTATGCTTGCCAATTCAGGTTTGTGTGGCCACGTGACCTCTGTTATGTGCGCTATTGGCGTCGAAACGATGATGGAAGCTATGGTAAGCTCTTCTGACAACTTCATTGCTTCTATTTTTCACTTTGTGTTATTTGATTTTAAACTTAACATGTTATATTTGCTATTGTGCAGTTGTGTTATTTTGCTCTAGAGACCATGAAAACTGTGGTCCACAACCAGGATTTGTGCGCGCTCATATTGAGAGTAAACTCTTTCTTATTATCCTGAAGATATCTGCTTTTTATTATACAATTTTGATGTCAGCATCCTGATTTCCCAGGTGGAGGGTACAATATTTCACCTTTGAAACCTCGGAATGGGAGACCCAGAACACAGGTCCAGCATCTGATGCAAATTGATCTGAAAGGATGGGGCGTGGGTTATATGTCATCATTTCAGCAACATTGTCTACTTCAGATGTTAAATAGTGTTGCCGGTGAGTTCCATTATTCGATCCATGGAATCAAAAGAAGCATAAATTAGCATACAACTGTTATCACAATGACATTAAGATTGCCTTTCTTTTTTTTCTCGTATCTCTTGTTTATGCCTTAATGTGTAAGCTTTCAGTCCATTTTTCATATCTGCCTTTGTGATAGTCGCACCTATTTCTTTCCCAAACTCCCTTTATGGTAGAATTATTCATAGTTTGTCGTTATAATCTAAATGACCAGAGAATTTCATGGAGGCAGCTAGATTGACTGAACGTAGAATAATCGGAATGATCTGGCTATTTCATCCTCTTCTGTTGTTGTTTGTCTTTTGCTTTTGTTGCTGTGTTCATAGCAACTTAGCAATTTATTTTTTTCAATCGAAAAATGTATTTCGGCTGGGTATTCTGTCAGTATTTTTTGGAAAGAATTTGGTCTTGTATGGGGATTTTCTGCCAAGTTTTACATGACCCAAATATTATGTGACTAATTTTCTGATTTCTCTTCATTTTGGCAGTAATATGCCAAATTTTGCTGATTCTTATTTGAAATTATTATGTGACCTTGCGCAATGTTAAGTTCGTTACTTATTGCAGGATTGAGGGAGTACTTTTCTCAAACAGATGAAAGGACTGCTCCCCCTAGAATCCCTGTTATGGTCAATATGACATCAGCTTCTGTCCCTGTGAAGAATGGTCAAAATATCCAGCCTTCTGTCCATCAACGGAGTCATTCTCTAGATCAACTAAATCCTGCTAATAAAAATGGATTGATGGATGACTACTCTGACGAGGATGAAGACTTTCAGATTGCTGATGAGGAGGTTTTCATCATACTTGACTACTTCTTTTTCCTTAATAATTTATATTTTCTTATTTGTAAGTTCTGTTTGAAACTTGTCAGGCATCTGCAAGCCTTGACCAGGAGATAAAGCGAACTGGTATATGATTGTTTATTTATTGTTCATAAAAGTTTCCGTTTGATGCGCGGTGGAATTAAGTGGATTTTTTTTATTAACATGCTCTTCGCTTATCAAAGCCTTAGAAGAGGAACCTACAGATCAAATTGATTTGTCCTGCTTTTCGGGTAACCTTAGACGGGATGACCGGGACAATTCTCGTGACTGCTGGAGAATATCTGATGGAAACAACTTTAGAGTCCGAAGCAAGCATTTCTGTTTTGATAAATCAAAGGTCCGTATTCATTTGCTTGTTCATCGTTGTGTATCTTGAGTCATTTGGAGTAACACATTGTTGATGTTTTATGTTTTCTGATTTTCTTATTGCAAAATATATTTAAAGATTAATGCAGGTAAACATCTTCTCGATCTTGTTGCTGTCGATTGGTTCAAGGACACAAAACGAATGGACCACGTCGCTAGACGTCCTGGTTGTGCAGCACAAGTAGGTTTTATAGCCTGCCGCTTCATTTTCATCTTCTTTGATTTACTAATTTCTCAGTGTATGGTTGTCACCATTAGTGCAGCTAACTATTTTAGTCAGTATGGTCCTATATAGTCCTTTTAAATAGTAATTTCCCTATTAGTAGTATCTGTATGCAGGGCTAAGGGGCTGAGGGCATGAAACCAAACTCTTTCAGTCCTGTCTGATGCATATTGTCTTGTTGAAATACTCCCTCTGTCACCGAATGATGTTCCACTTTGTTGTTGTTTGAATGAATTTTGAGCTATAATTATAGGGTAAGTTAATCATCCAAATGAAAGTCTAAAAATTGTTATCAATGCACCATCATAATACTATCAACAACAATTTTGTGATTTTCATCATATTAATTAAGTTAACCTATAATTATTGCGCAAAGTTACATCAAACAAACAACAAAATAAGTGGGAACATCAGTTCGGGAAGGAGGGAGTAGTATAGTACTCAAACTTTAAAAAATTTAGGCTGTTTGCAAGAAAGCTTCATCGAAGTTGGCATGTCCATCAAACGCATCTCAGTTGTGCCCAATGGCGCTTGGGTGACACATAGCTTTCTATTTTGCCTTGCTTTCAGATACCAAAATGATCTCATTTTCCATCTTGATTAGTTATTTCAAGTTTAAGCTTTATAAGTCTGGTTTTCAGTAGCAAGTTGATCACTTTAGTTTGAGCATCAATGCAACAAGCCCAGTGAAGAAAGTAATACTTCGTCATGGAAAGTTAGTTTCTCTTTTCCATTGTTGGTTTGAATGAACTTTGAGCAACAATTAAGGTTACTTTTAATTATCCTAATGAGAATCTAAAAATTGTCATTGACAATATTTATGATGATGTATCAAAAACAAGTTTCAGATTTTCATTAGAATAGTTAAAAGTAACCTAATTTATTGCTCAAAGTTCATTCAAAACTAACAACGAAACGAAGAGAAACTAGCTTTATGGGACGGAAGGAGTATTAGTATGTGGTTCTTGCCTACATCCTCAAACTGCAGTGACCTATTTGCTATATAAGCTACAAGAGCTTTGATTCATGCAATGTTTTCTGTCAAAACAGTAAATGCCAACTAAAGTTATGCACATATTTCCATCCATGTCAGTCTATTGACTCCCTGAAACCTGTTAATTTATTGTAGATGCTAATATGTTCATTACTTTTTGACATGCTTTGTTACATCCTTGACCCATAAGTCTATATTTTTTTTTTGTGTAGGTTGCCTCAGAAAAAGGGAACTTTTGCCTTGTCTTTAATCTGCAAGTGAGTTATTCAAAATTACACATTTTTCAGTTTTGAGTTTTTGAGTGGTGCACCTGAAAGCTGAAAAAAGACTCAACCATATGTTTTTAAAGGTACCTGGTTCGACGCACTACAGCATGGTTTTCTATTTTGTGACAAAGGGATTAGTTCCTGGATCTCTCTTGCAGCGATTTGTCGACGGTGATGATGAGTTCCGTAATAGTAGAATGAAGCTCATCCCATCCGTTCCTAAGGTATAGAATCTTACCTCATAAAAGTTTCCCACTGTTCTTACCCGCTTTAGTTTAGGGTTGTTGCGCTATAAGTTGCTGTGGTAATTTTATGACAGTTTTCAACTTCTATACAAGTGTGTTTCATATTCTTCTTAGATATGTGGCCAAACTATGTGAAACCTATTTTGGTTTCTTTAGCAACTGAGCTTATTTGGAGTCAACGTCTAGAAAAATACTTTTACCAATGTCTCTGCAGAAGAAAGATAATTAATTGAATGGGATAAGGGCTGTTTAATTTTTACTTTGTTATGAGCGAAGGGAGCTGTTATGTAGTTTGTGCAATAATTTGAGGAGGAAGATGTGAGAAGCATATATTCAAACTGAATGATTCTTCTCTTGTTCTGGGCCTTCTGGCATGAATAATAGGAAAATGACCCTAGTAAAAAAATGTGTACTGCCCACAAAGATTACCGAATTCTCTCTGTTGAACGGAACAACTTATCATAGCATTCTGTTTTTCGAATCTTGTAGTTTGTGTACTGCTGTTGTGTCTGTGCATCATGATGTTATTCTCGCAAAGTTCTGGCTTACACAAAGCATCGGCGAAGCAAGAAATTTTTCGGGAAGGTGGGTTAAGGTTCCTTTTGGGATTTATATTGTAATTGAGGTATCTAATTGTAGCATACTATAATTTAGTGCAAACTTTTCCCAACATTAAGGGGGTCAAAATGTATAAATTCATCATTTTAGTAATAAAAACCATTTTCTTAAAGAAATTGAAAGTTGTGAAATTGACACATTTCAAATTTGAAAGGGGTCACATGACATGACCCCCATGTCATTAAGCCACTGACTCTAGGTTTTTCTCCCTCCCGAATCCACATACTCCTGACTATCATATGCAAATTATTTAGCCATATCTTACTACTCCCTCCGTCCCACCTTATGTTACAAAAAGCGTGAATTAAGAAGAGTGTTATAATATTAAGGTGTTGCGAGTATGGATAGTAGGGTCGGAGTTGTAATTGGGGTAGGGAATAGTAAGTGGGTAGTTGTGTGAGCATGACAAATGGGCCCCATTATTTAAAATGTATTCTGAAGTTACCATTTTGGGATTTTTGTAACTATGAATGGGGCACCTAAACTGAATTTTTGTAACTTAAGTTGGGACGGATGAATATATATTAAGGGATGGGGGGGGGTTTGAGTTCTTGGACTTTTTTGGCCTCTCTCCATACTTTCCCCCTACTTTCCCCTGATCACTACCATATTTTTGTTTTATTACTACCATTTCACTAACTTCCTCTCCCCCACCTTTTTTTTCCTAAAACTAAAACTAAATCTTTCACTATCACTGCAAACATAATTTAATATGGATTTTCTAATTTTTGAATTGCTGAAAGATACTTATATTTACTTGCAACACACGGTGTGTGCAAACATAAGTTAATATGGATTTTCTAATTTTTGAATTGCTGAAAGATACTTATATTTACTTGCAACACATGGTGTGTGTCGCATCTACTTGTCAGAAGAATGATTGGCTTCTATCTGAAGGCCGATGTCTTCTATTTTGTTTACACCATTTGTGCTTTTCCTTTGTTTATTGTGCAGTTGGTGGGTGTAGATGTCTGAGATAGTTACTACTTTCTTTGTCCCGTAAAGATAGTCTCACTCTTTTAGTTGTTAATTTGATAAACTCTGAATAATTTAAGGTTAGTTTGATCACCTTTAATGAAAATCTGAAACTTGTTATTGATACACCATTATGAATAATATTAATAGCAACTTTTAGATTTTCATTTGGATAATTAAATTAACCTTAAATTATTGCTCAAAGTTCATTCGAAGTAACCGCTATAAAAGTGGGATTACCTTTGTGGGACATAGGTAGTATTCGGCTTTTGAATTAGATTATTTTTGTTGCTTTTCATTATAAAACAAGCAACAGTGCATGTTGACAGGAACAAAGTGAGCTCATTTTTATATTTGAAATTATTAGAAATCTGTAAAAATATGTTCACAAATCATTTTAGCATTTAAAGTAAAAGTATAAGTCTAGTGCACGAGGCTCCACATCGTTGTGGGCTTAGCAATGGTGTATACACAACCTCTATGACAGTTTCCGTAGTTTGAACCATGATCATTGGGTAAGAGTGGAGAACCATTACCGTTACGCCAAAGCTAGCCCTTCGATTGTACCCCCTCAATTAAGTGTCCATTTTCAGTTCTTAGAGAAAATTTAGCAAGTTGACTTCTAAACACTTTTAGAAGGAGATACATAAATACCCTTATGAAGCACACTATGTGATTTCAAGTGCAAAATTGAGCATTATTGCATATAAGGGGACTTCACTTAATCCAATGGAAAATGGACACTCATTTACATTTAAGGATCTTGGGGTTTTGAATATATAAAAAAGCAGATTATATATATGAATAACGCCAAAATCTCACAAAAACGCGTTTTTTGTGAGATTAAGAAAAAACGGGTTTTGAGCGCTATCCCTCTACGCCCTTCCCTCGCTTCCTCCCAGAATCCAGCGCCTTCTTCTTCTCCGTCATCCTCTCAAACAGTCTGTTGGGCTGTGGAGACAAAACCTAGAAGGAAAAGGAAATTAAATATAAGTCTGATGATGCCAAAATCTGGTTGGATCAGCCTTCGTCTAACGGGTCGGATAATCCCAGCAACAGTTCTTGATGACGGAATCTGCACACACGAAACAAACGTAAACTACACCGGGGCTTCACCGGCGAAGGCCCTCCGGTGTAAGAATAAGGATATGGGAGATTAGAAATAGAGAATCAATTGACTAGATTAGAGCCAAAAGTTCATTACCCGTTTCCTGTGTAGAGGACCTGTTTATATAGGCGTGGGTGTATGAGTTCTGACTTGATAGGAAAGCCAGGAAGCCCGTGGTGATGTAGGACTCATATTCCTTGGAGATAGACTCCTGATAAGGATGGACGATATCCTGTTATCTGGTATGAGAGTTATCTTGGTTCAGATAAGGACTCTTAATTTTAGAGTTGTAGTATAACTCTGTAAGAGGTTTCCCGACGATAATGGGAAGTTTACGATGTAAGTCGGCCCGTCATCTAACTCGGCTCGTCATAGAGGCCGGCTAGGGATTAGGCTTTCTCGGACTCGGCCTAGGCAAGGACTGCCTGCTCGGCCTTACTGATGTCGGCCTATGAGAAGATGGGCCTTATTTAACCAGGTCGGTTTATGTCGTTCAGTGGCCCCCGAGTTTCTATCTCGGCATGCCGAGTAGGAACTGCTTTTGTACTTGCTCTGCCACTTCATTTAATCTGATTTGACAGCCAACAACCAATATCCCCAAGGGTTTAGATTTCCTGACGTCATGCTGATTTTCTTACAAATGAAATCATTGTTCTTCTTGGAAAAAGAACACTTCATTAATTGCGCCATCATTAGGAGGGGTATAAATACTCCACCCCCTTTATATTTTAGAGATATAAATAGACAATCCGCATATTGGTTTTTTATATCACTTTCACTTTCAAGAATTCTTCAAAGGCTTTTCAAGAATATCGAAAATTCAGAGATGGCTCCGAAGAGGAAATACGATGACGCGTTCCCGGAAGAAGTGAGTACCGAATCAGAACGTCAAGTTTATCATGATTCCTCGAGCAGCGACGATTCAATGTTCCCAACCAAGACACGTTCATCTTTTCCAGCGGAAGAGTCACCGTCCGATAGCAATGGTGAATACTCGGAGCCGGACCTGGCTGATGAGTTTTCCGGCGACTCTAGTGCAGAAGAGTCAGAGGATGAGGACGAGGATGATGATGAAGATGATAGTGAGGATGATCCTGAACCCATCATTATTGATGAATATGGGTATGATGGAGACGTTGAATGGGAGGAGGATGATGCAGACCAAGATCAAGATTATGATTTTTCTTGAATCTTTAATTAGGATGACTTAGTAATAGATTTCTCATGTATAGGTCAGGCCCCCGACCTTGTTGTGGGGGTCTTTTTGCTAAATACATATTCTGGGGTTTAATCCTTTGCCATCTTTACCCCGATTTTGATTTGATTTCATAGTTTGAACTCCTTTCGTTTCGCATGACCTTGAATTTTTCCATTACCACTACCTTTTGCATGATGTCGCTATAAACTAATGCAGACCATCTGATCTTAGTTGACATGTCGGCATGGAAGGCATTGGCATCTGTCGTTCAACCATAACTTCAATCATCGCCTGACATCGACCTATCCTGACCTTTCTCATCTCGGTCTCGTCTCATTATATCATTAAGGATGTCGGTCCCTAATTGTGATGTCAGTTACGCCTATGCGCCGAACCCCTCAATGTCGATCCAGGCGTCTGAAATGTTTGTGATTTTTGTGATTTTTGAAGGCGACTGGCATTCTTGCTGTAGATCTCGGCTTGACACGTGTCAATCTTGCATTGGCAGTCCGTTCGTGTTTTCCAAACGACGGTTACTTCAAACGTTTACCCTTCCTTTCGTACGGCGCGTGTCAGTGATGGGACATTTGCCTCGAAAACGTGGCCCATTAATTACGCGTCATGATGAGTTTATGGGTGTACGTGCAACCCATGGGTTACGGGTTATAGCCGGGTTGGCCCAAACCATCCCTATCCGACCCGTCTTATATACACATCCCAAAAAACCCTCAGCTTCATATTTTCAAATTTTCCCCAGAGAACCAGTCCCTTCGTTTTCCGGCGAGTTCTTCACCATTTCCGATTTCCGTTGCAAAGTTCTCCATTCGGCTCCGATCGTCTTCATTCACTCCGTTGGCCAAACCTTTTCGCCCGATCGAATTTCCGACAAAGGTATCCTTCTGACTTCTTCGCCCCTTTTCCCTTTTTCCGCCATTGTTGAGGTTCTTGGGCTTTTAAGCTCTTATTTCCCGTAGCTGAGTAGTCTTTAGAAAAATTTTAGCTGTTCCTCTTGATATGCCCGATATTCCTCACCTTGACCCCAACGCTATGTTTGGTTTCTATGAGCGAAATAATAGGATTTATATGTTGTCAGAAGGAATTTGGAAAATGTTGTCACTAATGGCAATAAGTGATTTATTGTTTTTGAATAAGACCCTTAGGGACGATGTAAAGTATCCTTCAGGTCTGTTTGCCCCCAAGGCCCTTCCAGGTTGTGCTGATGGCGTCATACTCCTGAATACCCTTGACGCTGTTATAGACCACATTTTTCTTCATTATGTTAAAGATAAATCAGCCTTTCGATCCCGTTTTGAGGGTCCTTCCTTGGCCCCAGTAGTCGAATCGGGGGGGAAGGTCACCTCGTCCTCGTTACGGGATGATTCTAACCCCTTGGTTGCTGCAGGTATGGCCGAGGAAGGTGTTTCTGGGAGGATAGTTGACCGGTTTGATGATGAAGCTGTGACTTCTAGAAGAGGTCGGGATGAGGCTGGTCCCTCAGGGTCAAGTCGGCCTAAGCATCCTATTGGTGGGGATGCTATGATTAGGGACCTTTACGAGAATTTTGGAGTAGATAGACGAGAGTTCAAATTGTTCTATAGCAAAGCCCGACCTTTCTCCTCTGATGCCGAAGTTAAACAATTTTATTATGATGATGCCCTCCTTCCTTTTTTCTATAAACAGTTTCAGCTTGGGCTTCGGCTCCCCCTTGACCCCTTCATTAATGAATTTCTTGAGGAATGGAACATTGTGCCGGCCCATCTGGGTGCTAACGCGGCTAGGTATCTTACCGGCTTCATAATCCTTTGCCGTGGTCTCGGCTTTGAACCGTGCATGTCCGCTTTTTTCCATTTCTTCCAATCGTCGTATAATTCCTCCACCAGAACTATTACCATCAAGTCTGAGCCCAACAAACCCAAGCTCATGGTTCCTATCTCGAGTGTCGTGAATAAGGTGACGGGCTGGAATAAGCATGTGATCAAAGTGGAAAGCCGTCAGGGTTGGGAGTTCTTAGGCCCGGACCGCAATCCTGTCAAGCCTAAGGTGGTTCACCGTCCGGGTTGGAGTGCCGCCTTGATAAAGAGGTTGGAATTGTTTGCTGCTACTGCCACTCTGGATTGGTCCCGGACCGAGATTGATTTCAAATTCCACGTAGAGGCCGGTCTGATGAGGGGGCCGATTGGTGGAGTTAAGCCGAGAGTTGTAGTGGAAAGGGGGCGTCGACTCCCGGATTGGGTTGTTCACCCAGATCTCGTCTTTTATTCTGATTGCTTTGTGTGCAAGGCCGAGGCCGACAAGTGTCTCAAGGCCCGAGATATTATAGGATGTAATTTCTTCTCCATGCTTGTGTTTTTGTTTTCCTTGATTGTTTCCATTCGTCTTTTTAACTTTCTCTTCTCGTGCAGATCTTTCCATGGAGGATGTCCAGATTATCGAAGAAGAGGAACTCGACCCCGCCATGGCGGCGAGAAGAAAAAAACAACTATCGCGTACCCGGGGTATTGAAAAGCGCCATGCCGACATGGCATCCAGGCAGGAGGCACTGCAGGCCCAAGGAGTCGCCAACATTCCCACGGGCCCCCCTGTCATTCAAGTTGGAGCCGGCGGAGAAGAGGTGGAGGTCGAGACTCTTGAAAAGGAAACCGGGATGGAGAATGCTGATCAGTCACAGGAACACAGTCGAAGTCCTGTTGAGGAGGAAATCGACCAGGCGGGTCGTCGGGATAAGAGGCCCAGAGCAGAAGGTGAGGACGATTTAGAGCCCCCACCCAAGAGAACTCCTATTCGTGGCTCAGCCTCGGCTTCGGGTCCTTCTGAGGTCGAGATCAATGATCTGGCTCATGCTCTAGGCAATGTTGTGATCATTCCAGATATTGATGATTCCTTTCGCTCTGGTCCTGCTCTCAAACTCGGTGCGGCCGTCATAAAAAGGGCCATGAATCAAAGGACTATTCAGAGATTGGTGGAAACCCGTCCGACCTCCACACAGCTTCGGAACCGCAAGGGCCTACTTATCAGTGAGGTACTTTGTATTTCATTGTTTGTTGATTAAAATGCTCTGCTTTTGACGTCTTGATCTTTCCTTTGCAGCTTGCCTCCATTGCCCAGCATGAATACGCGTTGATGCAGCTTGCCATAAGCAACGCTAGGAAATGCGAGGACGAGGTCGAGCCTCTTCGTGTTTCCAATGCTGAGCTGAAGGCCAAAGTAGAAGCCCTTGAGAAGGAGAAGGCTTCATTTGAAGCAGAGTTGAAGAAGGCAGCTGATAAGTCGGCGGAGGCTCATGAGATGGTTCGTCGGGCCGAGACGGTGATGAGAACAGCTAAGGAGGAGACTGCTGTGGCGAGGGCCGATCTGGAGAGAGAACGTCAACGAGCGGAGGGCCTTGTGTTAGAGAAAAATGCTGCGGAGGAGAGGCTGGTCCAATTGGAGGAGAGTATTCCGAGTCGGGAGATTCGGGCGGTGGAGGCTTTCAAGAAGGGTGCGGCAATGAAGGCAGCCATTCAAGATGAAGTCGGCACTACCTACAATGATGCCTGGTCTAGTCTGTCTCGCCTTCTCTGGATAGACCCCGAAGTTGATATAACTCTTGACAAGCTCGCATGCCTCTACAACCAGGATGCTTACGGTGTTGAGGCACGGGCTGCCCACTCCTTAATTCCGTTTTCTGACAAGGGCCTGAGGGTGATCCACAGCCGAGATCGAAAAGAGGGTAACCCCCCGTGGGTGCCTCCGCCTGTCGAGGAGGGGAATCTTAACGAGCTGATTGCCAGTGTTGAAGAGGAGGCTGACGCCGACATTGATTAGTCTGACCTGAACCTCGTTTTTGTTTGTATCTAATGGCCGGTTTGGCCCCAAAACAATGTTTTTTAGTATTTATTTTGCTCGGCCTGGCATTTGCTGGGGGAGCTTTAACACTCGAAATCCTTGGGGTTAGGATTTGTCTGCCCGTGCCCGGTGTTGGGGGGCGTAAACACTTAATTGTTTGTAAGGATTTGTATTCCTTGGTTTGTGTTTATCCCGTCTTGTTCAAGTTGCTTTCCTCGATTTGAGGCGTCAATAGTCCGAAATGACGATGCATGTTAACCGGTTTGGGCTAGGCTGTAGACCGTGGTCGATCACCGTTATTGCCGTGTCGAACATCTATTGCTCGGTTTTGCTACGTTAAGTCTGTCCGTTAGGACCGACTCAAATCATCTTATGTGCTAGTTGTTAGAACTAGGCTTTAGAAGTTATGCATAAGTGTGCTCGTCAATTCGTTGGGGTGCTAGCTATTGAAACTAGGCTTTAGAAGTCATACTTTAAGTATGCTCATCGACTTCGTTAGGTTGCTAGTTATTGGAACTAGGCTTTAGAAGTTATGCATAAGTGTGCTCGTCAACTTCGTTGGGGTGCTAGCTATTGAAACTAGGCTTTAGAAGTCATGCTTTAAGTATGCTCATCGACTTCGTTAGGTTTCTAGTTATTGGAACTAGGCTTTAGAAGTTATGCATAAGTGTGCTCGTCAACTTCGTTGGGGTGCTAGCTATTGAAACTAGGCTTTAGAAGTCATGCTTTAAGTATGCTCATCGACTTCGTTAGGTTTCTAGTTATTGGAACTAGGCTTTAGAAGTTATGCATAAGTGTGCTCGTCAACTTCGTCAGGGTGCTAGAGATTGACACTAGGCTTAGAAGTCATGCTTTAAGTGTGCTCATCGACTTCGTTAGATGATCTCGGCGTTATAAACAACGCTGAGACCGTGTCATGTACTATAATCAAATCTTGATGTAAATGAAATAAAGGAAATTTTATTGATAAAACCAAACTAAGACAACTAGATATCAACTATAGAAATCTAAACTGAAAATTTGATAAAAAGAATAAATAGCTAACCGAGATGCTACTGATAGTACTTTCTTAAGTGCTCGGAATGCCATGGGTGTTTAAGCTCTTTTCCTTCTGGAGTTTTGAGCATGTAGGTCCCTTCCCGTATAATGTGGGTGATGACGTAAGGGCCTTCCCAGTTTGGCGAGAGCTTATTCTGTTGTGACTTCAGGTGTGTCGACTCAATTTTTCTGAGTACCCAGTCACCTACTTCAAAGGTTCTCTTTTTTACCTTGCTGTCATGGTAGGCCTTGGTTCTTTGCTTGTAATTGATCATTCTGAGTTGGGCGGTCACCCTTTTCTCGTCGACTAGGTCTAGGTCTAGTAGTCGGTTGTACTCATTGACGACCTCGTCATAGTTGGTTACTCTGAAAGTCGGCAAGGCCATCTCGGCTGGTGCCATCGCTTCTGAACCATAAGTCATAGCAAAGGGTGTCTCCCCAGTTGGCCCCCGAGTGGTTGTACGGACGGCCCATAGAGCTAGGGGGAGTTCGTCCAGCCACTTTCCTTGACTGCCTTCCAAATTCTTGGTGAGTGCTTTTAAGACAAGTTTGTTGGCGGCCTCGGCCTGTCCATTGCCTTGAGGATGGCTGACCGATGACTTCTTGTGTTTGACTCCCAACCTATTCAACTCCTCGGTGAAGGCATCAGAGAATTGTAGGCCATTATCTGTCACTATAGTGTGCGGCACGCCAAAACGGCACCATATATAGTCATGGATGAAGTTGATGGCGTTTTCTTCAGTGATCTTTGCTAGCGGTTTCGCCTCTACCCACTTTGTGAAGTAATCGACCGCCACAATTACATATTTGTTGCTCCCTTTGGCTAATGGAAATGGTCCAATGATGTCGACTCCCCACATGTCGAATGGCCATGTCGGTATGACCAAGCTTTGCTCTACGGCAGGTACTTTGGGTAGGTCGGAGTAGCGTTGACATTTGTCGCACCTTTTTACGTAGGCTTGGGCATCCTCCCTCATGTTTGGCCAATAGTAGCCGAGTGTGATGATTTTGTCGGCAAGGGTTCTGGCCCCCGGGAGTCCCCCACAGACTCCCCCATGTACCTCGGCGAGGAGTTTCTCGGTGCTTTTTGGCGCAACACATCTTAGGAGAGGTTTAGAGAATGACCTTCTGTACAGGATGCCATTCCAGACCATGTATCTTGCCGTCTTCTTTTTGATCGATTTAGCCTCTAACTCGTCCTCGGGAAGTTTTCCCTTCTCCAAATAGTCCTTGTAATCGTCAATCCATGTCCTTTCCTCGTCATCTAGGAGCAAAATCTCCAGTCTCTCATAGGCAGGCTGGTCGGTGTAAATGATCAGGGGGTCCGAGTCCTCAGCTGTTGCCATCTTTGAAAGTAGATCGGCTTCCAGGTTGTATTCTCTACCGACTTGTCGTATATCCCAGAACTCAAAGTTCTTGGTCAGGTTTAGGACGAGGTCTTTGTATTTGGTCAGCATGTGGTTTTCGGTGTTGTATTCCCCTTTAACTTGGTTCACTACCAGTTGGGAGTCGCTGTATGCTACCAGTCTTGTTGCGCCAAAGAACTTGGCTCTTTCAAGTCCCAGGATTAGGGCTTCATATTCAGCCTGATTATTTGAGGCAGGGAACTTGAACCTGATAAAATCACGTGCAACATGCTCACCGGCAGGACTAGTCAAGTAGACCCCGGCGCCGCTTCTTCCTTGGGTAGTTGACCCGTCGGTGTATAGGACCCAACAGTTGGGCGGTAGTTCTTCCAAGGGCTCTCTATCCATAGGGAACTTCCTTTTTCGGGTGGTCGCCGTGTGTTCACTTGTAAAGGCGGTCTCGACTAAGAAGTCAGCAAGAGGTTGGGCCAAAAGAGTCTTCCTTGGCTTGTAGGTTATATCGAACTCGGTCAGTTCGATTGACCAGTTAAGTAGGCGTCCTGAGCTGTCCATCTTGTGAAGTATTTTTCTAAGAGGAGCGTTGGTATAGACTGTGATGGGATGAGCCGAGAAGTAAGCTCGTAGTTTTCTGGCTGCAATTACCAAGGCATAAGCAATTTTCTCGGCATTGAAGTACCTGCTCTCGGTATCCGACAGTGCTTTGCTGACGTAGTAGACCGGCTTCTGGATACCGCCTTCTTCCCTGACTAGCACGGCTGCTACGGCTCGGTCGGTTGCAGCTAAGAAAACGTACAATGTCTCACCCATGACCGGGCTACTAAGTAGGGGTGGAGAGCCGAGGTAGTCTTTCAGTTGCTGGAACGAGGTCGAACACTCTGGCGTCCAAGCAAAATCCTTGGTTCCCTTCAAGGCTTTGAAGAAGGGGAGGGACTTTTCTGCTGATTTAGCAATAAACCTACCGAGTGCTGCTACTCTCCCATTCAACCTCTGAACCTCTTATCGATCAAGGCTTGGATCTTTTCTGGATTAGCCTCGATGCCTCGCTGAGAAACCATAAAACCTAGAAACTTGCTTGCTGTAACCCCGAAGACGCACTTGCTAGGGTTGAGCTTCATATCGTTAGCTTTTAAGTTGTTAATGGTTTCCTCCAGATCTGGTATATGGCTGCCGATCTTGGTCTTGATCACCATATCATCAATGTAGGCCTCCATATTCCGGCCTATCTGAGATTTGAAGACCTTGTTCACCATCCTCTGATACGTGGCTCCTGCATTCTTTAAGCCGAAAGGCATCATGACGTAGCAGTATACGCCGCCTGCAGCTTGAAAAGCCGTCTTTTCTATGTCGTCCTCTGCCATTTTGACTTGATGATAGCCAGAGTAGGCGTCCAAGAAACTGAGGGTTTGATGGCCGGCAATGGAGTCTACGAGCTTGTCAATCCTGGGGAGGGGATAGCTATCCTTGGGACAGGCCTTGTTCAGGTCCGTAAAGTCAACGCACATCCTCCATTTGCCATTGTGCTTTTTACCATGACTACGTTTGCAAGCCACTCAGGGTAAGTTGCCTCTCTTATGATGCCGGCTTTGAGGAGTTTATCGACCTCGGTCTCAATTGCTTTTTCCTTGTCGGTAGAGAAAACTCGTCTTGTCTGCTTGACCGGTTTGAAGAACTTGTCGACTTCCAGTTTGTGGAGAGCAACAGCTTCCTTCACTCCCACCATGTCATCTACTTTCCACGCAAATACGTCCAAATTGTTTTGGAGTAAGGAAATGAGCTCTTCTCGTTCTTGTTGGGAGAGCTGCTTCCCAATCTTCACTTTTTGATCTGGATGGTCTGGGTTGATGACGACCTCGTCTAACTGATCCACTGGTTTAAGTTCGGGGCCGTCTCTGAACTCTAGGGTCTCGACAATGATCTGCTTGACCTTTTCCTTGTCTTCCCCTTCCAAACTTAGGTTTTCCATGTCCAACAGTCTCTCGATCTCGGTTTCCATATTAGTTGGCTGTGTGGCCCCCGAGCTAGGGACAACGGCGAGAGCCCAGTTGTCCGTAGCTGTATTCATCGAGATGCAGCCAAAGCCGTCTAAACCGTAGGTAACCTCGTCCCTAGTTGGGATGTCGTTGTTAGGAATAACCCACTCGTCAGGTTCATCTTCAATGTACGCCAATATAACACCGATATGTGGCGTTGAGGTTGTGACCGTGGTTGATTTTGAAACCGTGATTCTTTTATCAGGAGTATCAATTTCCATTTTGGCCTTTGCTTTCCTGGACTTCATCACGTGCTCCAAAAAATCTTCGGTGACCCTGGGACGCACCCGATTCCAGCCGGGGTGGGGAACTTCACCTTTGGTGAGGGAGGGAAGCAACCAGACCCAACTTTCCTTGACTGGATGCACCTAGGATAGCATGGTAATCACTGTCTAGATCCATGACTATGAAGGTGACCGTGGCCGAGGTTTTGTAGGGGTGAGTGCCGACTTCCAGGAGTAAGTCAACGGTTCCTTTGGCATCGGCCTTATGATTAGTGAACCCTTCTAGCCTTCCATTATACGGGGTCAGCATTGTATCAGGAAGTTCCATCTCTTTAAAGGTGCGATAATATAGCACATCCTTGGCCGCTCCGGAGTCTATGAGGAGTCTGTCCGACTCACAGTTATCAATGCGGCCTGTGATGACTAATGGTTGTTCTCTCATTGCACGGTTTCCCGCCAATTCATTCGGAGAAAAACTGATCACTTCCTCCCTCTCATGGATCCAGGGAGGGATGTGGAAGACTTTACTTAGCTCGTAAATCTGCTCCTTGAGTTTCTTGTTGGATGGAATTTCCTCTCGGATCACACCTATCAACCTAGCCCGAGGTGGCCTGTCGACCTGATCATTGTTTTTGTCTTCTTCTCTTGGGCGTTTATTGTCCTTGGTCATGAACTGATTGAGCTTGCCTTGGTCCGGCCCATTTCTGCAGAATCTTCTTCAGGGCAAAACAGTTCTCGGTGTCGTGACCGTTATCTCTGTGATAGGAGCAATACTTTGTGGTATCCCTTGGGTATTTCGGGTTGTCTTTTAGAGGCTTGGGGTTGGGAAGATCCACCAGATTCATGATCTCAGAGATCGGTTTATTGAATGTGGTGAATGTCTCGGTCCCCCTGGTCCTGTTTTTGCCCTTGCTGTTTCCCCCGTTGGTCCCCTGGGAAGAGTTCCCGTTATGTGACTTGTCATGATCTCGGTCTCGTTCCTTATGACCATATAACGTCTTTTTCTTCTCCTCGGCGATGGCCGTGGCATAAGCAACGTGGTACAACTCGGCTTTGGTGAGGGGCTCTCTGACCGACAATTCATAAGTTAGCTGCTCTGATCTATGACCGTTCGTGAAGCATACAATTATCTCCCTGTCGGTCAGGCGTTCCTCTATTGAGTCTGCAAGATCCCTAAACCGGTTGTAGAAACTTAGGGTGGACTCATTCTTGCTCTGGACCATGTTGGCTAGGTCAGACAACCTTTTTCTTTCTAGCACCAGCAGTAGCAAAATATTCAGAAATTGTGATTTCAACCTGGCAAAGGAATTGATGCTACCTTCCTCAAGGTCCATGACCAGGACCGAGCTGCCTTTGTTAAGGTGCTTGCAAAGGCCTTGCACAGCACGTCATCCTGATTAGACACTAGGGCCATGGGCCTCAAAGGCTTGGATGTGATCCAGAGCGTCGGCGTTGCCGGAGTATTTGTCTAGATGTGGGAGCTTTAACTGCGGATTAGGTGGTGCATCCTTAATCCTCTGCGCGAAAGGGCGCATAGCCATCGTAATCATTATTGGGTTTCCTGTTGCCCCTGATTCATCATCTCAATGTTGTTGAGTCTCTCTCTAAGGTCTAACAATGTCCCTTGTGCTGAATGCCGAGGTATGACTGGAAACTTACTATGCTTCGATCACGGCGTCCTCTTGCACCTTGGATCGGTTCAAGGCGATGCTTGAGGAGTACGGCGGGTGGGGTGTGAGTGTGCCGGGGCAGGGATCCTGCCGGGGTGGGGTGCGCCTTGGTGGATCTAGTCTGAGAGGCGGAATGACGTCGGGCGTCTCCACGACGTCTTTCCCCTACAATTCTCACACTTCAGGGAGATTCATCTTCTTGTTCTTCCCGACGGCGAATAATGCGGTCCCTCAGATCTTCATCTAGATTGGAGTCTTCCTAACTGTCCGTCTGGGCGACTTACTCGGCTCCGGGGAGGGCATATCCCGTCTATAATTTTGTAGGGGCTCCCTTCTGCTCACTCTGTACGTCCAGATTTGTCCCCCTCGTTCCGGATGGCTGAAGTAGGTTGGCCATGGAATTTTGGGGGACAAGATCTAACAGGGCCCGCTGGGCTTCGGCCAGCTGTTGGAGTGTGTG
>JAOWBW010001532.1:227247-270083 GCA_026119855.1 Campanula takesimana
AATTAAAGTTGGATCTTAGCCCATTTAAATATATGATACATTGGATGTATTTGAAGGTTATATAATTTAGTGGGAGTATTTATGAAATACTATTAATTTAAATATCTTTAAAACTAAGATGGTACTTATATTTAATTATATGTGCATAATGTAGATAAGGGCTCAAATACAAACTTATCACTGCGATCTATCCTTGAGAAAGAAAAACTTCAAGAAAATGGAGCTAAACTATACAGTTGGATCCGTTAGCCTTAGAATTGTTCTAAAGCATGAGGACAAACTCTATATCTTGATGAGCCGTTCTGAGATGAAACCTGCTTCTATGCACCCAAGGATGAGAGAAAACGCCTACAAGAAACATGTAAATGATTCTCGGGAGGTGGGTTGTCTTATGCTTGCAGCCATGTGCTCAGAGCTTCAGAAGACTCTTGAACACTTGGAGGCATTTGACCTTGTTCTTCGTTGAAAGATATGTTTCAAGAACAAGCAAGGCAAGAGAGGTTCGACACCATAGCTGCCCTTGTCTCATGCAAGATGAGCGTAAGGACAGTCTGTGAGCCCTCTGTTGGGGTTTCGATAAAACATGCGCAGCGAAATTAGCATTTAAATTTTGAACCCAAAGCCATGGATCCGTTCATATGATTAAATCAATACAACATGGAATAAAGGAATAAACTAACCCTTGATGGCTATCAAATTCTCTTGGTCTTTGGTGGAGGTTTGAAGACTTGATCACGATCACAAAGCTTGAACACGAACTTTGAAGATGATGATTTTCACCCTCTAGTGGTATCACACTTCGAACGAATATCAAAGGAGCTTCTTTGATCTTGGTTGCTAGACCAAATTGTGAAACACTTTTTCACAATCAAAAGAACTATATGGAATTTATTTTGTGTATTATTTTGTTCCTCAACCACGAATGTCTTGGAACAAAATAAACCTCTCTCTCAAACTCTTTGAGACTCACAAAATCATTGGCCTTGAGTGCTGGCTGAATTGGTCTTTTATACACAAGTATGACCTATTCCAAATAGGAAACTTGTGTCAAAATCCGTCCAAAATTCGTTTTCCTAATCAAATTAGGAATCTGCCACCCGACAGTACTGTGCGGCCGCCCAGAATGCACTGTTGCGGTCACACAACTATCTGAAACAAAACTGGTACAAAAATGGCTAAGTGTGCGGCCGCCCAGTCCATACTGTGCGGTCGCCCACTTCCCCAGAAGAAAGTCCAAAATTTCCAAAATTCCAATGTAGTCCTTTTAAAGATTCGTTCTATTGTGTGTGACCCTCTAGGATTATACTAAGTTGGCAATGGTTCAAACATGAATCCATAAGATATGATTAGGTTCTAGCAAACCGTCATACCTACCCAATTAGTATAACTAGATACAAGTTCGCATTCCTCTTAGAATATGTCATAATCCTTTTGTCCACGATATCATTGATTGAACACAAGTCATGGTCAAAGAGTCAACTTGTTTTGTTCATACTTTCTCGATTCCGAATATGTTGATAATCCAAATGACATTGATCCAATCAATTCATTTGAGTCCGCCCGAACATTTCATCAACATCATTCCTACGAGAGGCCCAAGCTTGAACATCTCTCCGAGGAGGGACAAATCCATTTAGCTTATTATTCTTCCATACGTGAATCCGATTATGCAATCATACCCTTTATAGCTACTCGGTTAAAGTAGCGTTTGAATATGTCAAACATAATGTTCATCAAGTGAAGACTATAATAAACTTCATGTCTAAGGATTCAAATGACATAACTAATATGAGATATGTATGCACAGACCATGACATAAATCTCATAGAGCGGGTCATGTCCAGTACCTTGTTCCAAACAAGTACCCATAAATCTAACATGATCATCCCATGATCATTTAGCCTTTATACTAGTGCTTAACAAGTACTAGGGATGGAGATTATTAAAGTAAACATGAACAACAATAATAATCAAAACATCTCTTTATTGATATGAAATAAATGATAACAATTACAACGTTTATTAAACGTGCCTAGGGCACCACTACCAACAATCTCCACTTGCCCTAGGCCAATCTCCCATGTATCTAATACCCATGGACCTAACATGACCATCATGTTTAGCTTGTGGAAGTCCCTTGTTAGCGGGTCCGCAACATTGTCATCAGTAGGTACTCTGCATATATTTACGTCTCCCCTATCAACGATCTCTCGAATGATATGAAAACGCCTAAGTATGTGTTTGGATTTATGATGTGCTCTTGGTTCCTTTGCTTGAGCAATAGCACCATTATTATCACAATAAAGGTCTATTGGATTAGCAATACTAGGAACCACTTCAAGTTCAGTTATGAACTTCTTAATCCAAACAGCTTCTTTTGCAGCATTCGATGTAGCAATATACTCAGCTTCTGTTGTAGAATCAGCGGTTGTACTTTGCTTGGAACTCTTCCAGCTTACAGCTCCACCATTTAACATAAAACAAAACCCGATTGCGATCGGCTATCATCTTTGTCAGTTTGGAAGCTTGCATCCGTGTAAGCATTTACAACGAGATCATCTTCCATTCCTCCATAGACCAAAAACGAGTCTTTAGCCCTTCTCAAGTACTTAAGAATCGCTTTTACAGCTATCTAGTGATTTTCGCCAGGGTCGGATTGGTATCTACTTGTCATGCTCAAAGCATAAGATACATCCGGCCTAGTACAAATCATGGCATACATGATGGCCCAATTGCCGAAGCATATGGAACATCATTCATTTTCTCACGCTCATCTTTTGTCTTAGGACATTGAGTCTTGCTTAGAGAAACTCCATGTAACACGGGCAAGGTGCCTCTCTTAGAATTTTCCATACGGAATCTTCTAATGACCTTGTCAATGTATGTACTTTGGCTTAAACCAAGTAGCCTCCTTGATCTATCTCTATAGATCTTAATTCCAAGTATATATGCGGCTTCACCCATATCTTTCATTGCGAAGCACTTTCCTAACCAAGTCTTCACAGACTGAAGTGTAGGAATATCGTTTCCAATGAGCAATATGTCATCCACGTATAAAATAAGGAATAGCACTATGCTCCCACTAATCTTCTTGTATACACAAGGCTCATCTTCGTTCTTGATGAAACCAAACTCTTTGACCGATTCATCAAAACGGAGATTCCAACTCCTTGAAGCTTACTTCAATCCATAGATGGATCTTTGCAATTTGCATACCTTAGAATCTTGTTCAAAACCTTCTGGTTGTGTCATATACACATCCTCTTGGAGTTTTCCATTCAGGAAAGCGGTTTTGACGTCCATCTGCCATATTTCATAGTCATGATATGCGGCAATGGCAAGCAAAATTCTTATAGACTTGATCATTGCTACGGGTGAAAAGGTCTCATCATAGTCAATACCATGAACTTGCCTATAACCCTTCGCTACAAGCCTAGCTTTGTAAGTATGCACCTTCCCATCCATGTCAGTCTTCTTCTTGAAGACCCATTTGCATCCTATGGTTTTTACACCTTCGGGCGCATCAATCAAATTCCAAACTTGATTGTCTTGCATGGATTGCAATTCGGATTCCATGGCTCCAAGCCACTTGTCCGAATCAGGAGAAGACATCGCCTCTTGGTAGGTTGACGGTTCATCATTCTCAATGATTTCTACCTCATTACTATCCGTTACGAGAAATCCATATCTCTCGGGCTCAGATCGTAACCTACTAGATCTGCGAGATGCTTGTGTATTTAGAACAGGTTCCACAACTCCTTGTGGTTCTTGTTCTTGTTCCACTATTGGTTCAATGTTATTTTCTGGGTCTCGAATTTCTTCAAGATTTATTTTACTCCCACTGATTTCTTTGGAGAGAAACTCTTTCTCTAGAAAGACACCAGTTCGGGCAACAAACACTTTGTTGTCCTCTCGGTTGTAAAGTAATATCCTTAGTTTCCTTAGGATATCCCATGAAAATACATTTATCAGATTTGTGTGCTAGTTTGTCAGAGATAAGTCTCTTGACATAAACTTCGCAACCCCAAATCCTCATGAAAGATAAACTAGGTTTCTTTCCACTCCACATCTCATATGGAGTCTTTGGAACCGATTTAGTTGGAACTTGATTTAATGTGAAAGCAGCGGTTTCTAGGGCGTAACCCCAAAAGGATATTAGAAAATCAACTTGACTCATCATTGATCGAACCATGTCTAACAAAGTCCGATTTCTCCTCTCAGACACACCATTCCATTGTGGTGTTCCGGGCGGAGTCAATTGTGAAACTATTCCACAATTCTTTAGATGATCATCAAATTCTTGACTTAAGTATTCACCACCTCGATCTGATCGAAGTGCCTTTATACTTTTGCCAAGTTGTTTTTCTACTTCATTTTGAAATATTCTAAATATCTCAAATGCTTCACTTTTATGTTTCATTAGGTAAACATACCCAAATCTACTATAATCATCAGTGAAGGTTATGAAGTATTGAAATCCTCCCCTAGCATTGCTACTTAATGGTCCGCATACATCGGAATGTATCAACCCCAATAAGTCGCTTGCCCTTTCACCCAACTTGGTAAAAGGTGTCTTAGTCATTTTTCCAAGAAGACACGACTCACAAGTATCATATGACTCTAAGTCACATGAACCCAAAAGTCCGTCCCCATGGAGTTTTGAGATACGCTTCTCATTAATATGACCAAGACGGCAATGCCACAAATAAGTATGATTTACATCATTAGGTTTAGATTTCTTATTTACATGATAGACATTAATTTCATTATTGACATCCAAGATATAAAGGCCATTAAATGAATTAGCAATACCATAAAGCACATCATTTAAATAAATAGAAAATTTCTTATTCTCAATAAGAAACTTAAAACCTTCACTGTCCAAACAAGAAATTGAAATAATATTTCTGCTTAAATCGGGAACATAATAACAATTGTTCAAAACAAGAATTAATCCGGAAGGTAAAGTGACTTCATAAGTCCCTACGGCTAATGCAGCAACTCTTGCTCCATTTCCCACACGTAGATCTACTTCACCTTCTTTAAGCAGTCTCCTATTCTTTAGTCCCTGCACATTTAGACAAATGTGAGAACCACATCCGGTATCCAATACCCAAGAATCAGTGGTAGAAAGGAGAATATCTATCATATAGATAACTGAAGTCGACGCAGCCTTGCTGCTCTTCTTCTTCTTTTGCTCTTCCAAGAAAGCCTTGCAATTACGTTTCCAATGACCAATTTCTTGACAATGGAAACAGATTGCATCCTTTTGTGAATCGGGTTTTGCCTCAGAAGCCTTGGCAACCTTTGCCTTGCTTATCTTGGGTTTGACAACTTTTGCCTTACCCTTGCCTTTGGCACCTGGCTTCTTCCCATCATGAACCAAGAGCACGGGAGAACCTTTCTCCACAATTTTCATCTCTGCAGTTTTGAGCATCCCATGCAACTCAGAGAGATTCTTATCCATTCCATGCATGTTATAATTCATTACAAACTGATTATAACTTTTAGGCAATGAATTAAGAATGAGATCCGTGGCTAGCTCCAATGGGATTGGATAGCCAAGTTTCTCAAGGTGCTCTACATAACCTTTCATCTTAAGAAAGTGAGGACTCACTTGTTGCCCTTCATTCATTTTACTAGTAGTGAATGCAACAATGGTCTTGTACCTCTCTTGCCTAGCTTGCTCTTGAAACATGGTTCTCAACTCCACGCCTATCTCATAGGCTTCCAAATGTTCCAAACTTTGTTGGAGTTTTGAACACATAGCAGCAAGCATGAGACAACTTACATCTCTAGAATCATTACGATGTTTCTTGTAATTGTCTCTTTCTACCCTAGGGGCAGTAGGCGGTGGTTCAGCGGGGAGAGGCCCATCGAGAATGTACAACTTATCTTCTTGCCTAAGAACGATTCTTATGCTACGGATCCAATCCATAAAGTTTGTACCATTCTCTTCGAGCTTATCCTTCTCAAGGATTGATCGCAACGACATTGATTGAGTGTTATTAGTCATTATCTACAAATATGCAAAAATTTCCAAAATTTAATAAGTACCGATTTTCATTAAAGAGATAAATGATGTATTTTTCAAACAAAATACTCCCACTAAATTATATAACCTTCATATACATCTAATGTATAATATAATTCAAATGGGTTAAGATCCAACTTTAATTTAATTTCAAGTCCGCTAAGGCGGATTACACAAAATCAAATTAATTAGGTAGACAACTCTTGTCAATCATATCTCATATGACTCTTAGTTCCTTTTATGAGATTCTTTAAGAAATCCAATTTCAAAAAGCATGTTAAACCTCATCTTTGCCTAGGCCCAAAACTGTTTTGACGCCCATATAAGTCCAACCATTTTAAACGCATAGTTAATGTATCCCGCTAGGGCGTGCCCACATTATCTATTTTGCTCATACATGAATAAATTTAATGCATCTCGCTAGGGCGAATCTACATTAAAATCACTCTTGTAATAACAAGTGTTTTAATCATGGCATGGCAATAAGAGACTTAAAACTTTCTTTGAAGGTTCATCACATATAGCATATAACACATTTATGAGCACATAATATAAACATGTTACACATCAATTTTAGCCACTAATTAATCTCCATTAATTTAAGCATGATATTTATGTGTCATTAGTTTCTCTATAATTATGAGGATGAGACTATTTCAACTTTGGTCATTATCTCCAAATCAAGACAACAAGAAGTGCGGTCGAACTAAGCCATTAGGCAACCACAATCCCGCACTAATTCAAGAAACCAAGAAAGTAGTCCATGTGGCCGAAACTAAGCAATAGATGGTCTCGATGAACGTAGGCCAATTGCATTCACAATTCCACATGGATCTCCAATCATTGAATCAAGAACCTTTGTTTCTCAATTTTAGCAATTATGAACTCTTCATAATTCTAACTTCGTTTTATCTTTGAAACTTTGATTGCGATCAATTTGGGAAACACAATCTCGATGAACGCAGATTAGCCATCCAAAACTTGAACCAATCTAGGAATCACAAGACTAAAACAAATAGGAAAATCAAACCCCAAAATCCATACACAAACCAACTACCCAAAACCCATTCCAGATCAGCAAGTCTGGACTGGTTCTGTTACTGGTTCTGTTGAATCTTTTGAAAAATTCCAGATTCTGTTTTTCAACCAAAATCAGACCTTCTGATCACCTTGTGCGGCCGCCCAAAAACCCTTGTGCGGTCGCCCAAAACTGTGCGGCCGCCCAAGGCATTTTGTGTGCGGTCGCCCAGTGCCATCAGAATGTGCAGAATTTTTAAGTTCGAAAATTTTATCTCAAAATTGTTTTTCCCCGATTATTAAAACTTTGATCCAATCAAAAATTAATAATCAACAATTCTGAATCCACCATAATTTATTTATTGCGATTGAATCGTGCGATTAAAGTTGCAAAACGATAAACCACATAAAATCACAAAACACATAAACAACATATATTCCAATATTCAAATCATGCAAGGCACATAAACAATTTATATACACATAACATGATCCAAGTATTGAATTAATCAACATGAACGGGGCTCTGATACCACTGTTGGGTTTCGATCAAACATGCGCAGCGGAATTTAGCATTTAAATTTTGAAACCCAAAGCCATGGATCCGTTCATATGATTAAATCAAATACAACATGAGAATAAAGGAATAAACTAACAATCAAGAACTTTGAAGATGATGATTTTCACCCTCTAGCGGTATCCACACTTCGAACGAATATCAAAGGAGCTTCTTTGATCTTGGTTGCTAGACCAAATTGTGAAACACTTACTCACAATCAAAAGAACTATATGGAATTTATTTTGTGTATTATTTTGTTCCTCAACCAAGAATGTCTTGGAACAAAATAAACTCTCTCTCAAACTCTTTGAGACTCACAAAATCATTGGCCTTGAGTGCTGGCCGAATTTGGTCTTTTATACACAAGTATGACCTATTCCAAATAGGAAACTTGTGTCAAACTCCGTCCAAAATTCGTTTCCTAATCAAATTAGGAATCTGCCACCCGACAGTACTGTGCGGCCGCCCAGAATGCACTGTGCGGTCGCACAACTATCTGAAACAAAACTGGTACAAAAATGGGCTAAGTGTGCGGCCGCCCAGTCCATACTGTGCGGTCGCCCACTTCCCCAGAAAGTCCAGAATTTCCAAAATTCCAATGTAGTCATTTTAAAGATTCGTTCTATTGTGTGTGACCCTCTAGGATTATACTAAGTTGACAATGGGTTCAAACATGAATCCATAAGATATGATTATGTTCTAGCAAACCGTCATACCTACCCAATTAGTATAACTAGATACAAGTTCGCATTCCTCTTATAATATGTCATAATCCTTTTGTCCACGATATCATTGAACACAAGTCATGGTCAAAGAGTCAACTTGTTTTGTTCAATACTTTCTCGATTCCGAATATGTTGATAATCCAAATGACATTGATCCAATCAATTCATTTGAGTCCGGCCGAACATTTCATCAACATCATTCCTACGAGAGGCCCAAGCTTGACATCTCTCCGAGGAGAGACAAATCCATTTAGCTTATTATTCTTCCCTACGTGAATCCGATTATGCCAATCATACCCTTTATAACTACTCGGTTAAAAGTAGCGTTTGAATATGTCAAACATAATGTTCATCAAGTGGAAGACTATAATAACTTCATGTCTAAGGATTCAAATGACATAACTAATATGAGATATATGTATGACACAGACCATGACATAAATCTCATAGAGCGGGTCATGTCCAGTACCTTGTTCCAAACAAGTACCCATAAATCTAACATGATCATCCATGATCATTTAGCCTTTATACTAGTGCTTAACAAGTACTAGGGACGGAGATTATTATAAGTAAACATGAACAACAATAATAATCAAAACATCTCTTTATTGATATGAAATAAATGATAACAATTACAACGTTTATTAAACGTGCCTAGGGCACCACTACCAACACCCTCATGTTTTGAAAATGAAGGCTTATTTTGAGAAACTAGAGAGGCTTGGCCATCCAATTGATGATGAGTTGGCCACCGATTTTATTCTTAATTCATTGCCCAAAAGCTATAACCAGTTCGTCATGAATTTAATATGCATGGGATGGATAAGACAATGTCTGAATTGCATGGGATGCTTAAGCAGGCAGAAAAGAAAATCAGTAAAGAAGTCGCTCCTGTCCTCATAGTGTCAAAGGAGGGAAAAGGCTCTAAAGGCAAAAGAAAAAGGGGTAAGACAAAAGTTGTCAAACCCAAGATTAGCAAGAAAATTGTTGCCAATGCTAATGTGGCTAAACCTGCTTCCCAAAAGGATGCAATTTGTTTCCACTGCAATGAGATTGGTCATTGAAAACGCAACTGCAAGGTTTACAAGGAAGAGTTAAAGATGAAGAAGAGCAGTGGGACTGCATCTACTTCAGGTATCTATGTTTTAGATATTCTACTTTCTACTTCTAGTTCCTGGGTATTGGATACCGGATGTGGATCTCACATTTGTTTAAATGTGCAGGCACTAAAGAATAGAAGTTTACTCAAGAATGGCGAAGTAGACCTGCGTGTGGGAAATGGAGCAAAAGTTGCTGCATTAGCCGTAGGAACCTATGAAGTCATTTTACCTAGCGGATTAATTCTTGTTTTGAACAATTGTTATTACGTTCCGGATTTGAGTAGAAATATTATTTCAGTTTCTTGTTTGGATAACGAAGGTTATAGTTTTCTTATTAAAAACAAGAAGTTGTCTATTTATTTAAATGATATGCTTTATTGTACTGCATGTTCATTTAATGGCCTTTATGTTCTTGACGTTGAAAGTGGAAATAATGAGAATATTTATAACGTAAATAAGAAATCCAAACCTAATAATGTAAATCGTACTTATTTGTGGCACTGCCGTCTTGGTCATATTAATGAGAAGCGTATCTCAAAACTCCATGGGGACGGACTTTTAGATTCACATGATTTTGAATCATATGAAACTTGTGAGTCTTGTTTACTTGGAAAGATGACAAAGACACCTTTCACTAAGAGTAGTGAAAGGGCTAGCGACTTATTGGGACTCATACATACTGATGTATGTGGACCAATGAGAAACAGTGCTAGGGGAGAATATCAATACTTCATAACTTTTACTGATGATTTTAGTAGATACGGGTATGTCTACTTAATGAAACATAAAAGTGAATCATTTGAGATATTTAGAATATTTCAAAATGAAGTACAGAATCAACTTGGCAAAACTATTAAAGCACTCCGATCCGATCGTGGTAGAGAATATTTAAGCCAAGAATTTGACGATCATCTTAAGAATTATGGAATTGTTTCACAATTAACTCCACCCGGAACACCTCAATGGAATGGTGTGTCTGAGCGGAGAAATAGGACTTTATTAGATATGGTCCGCTCCATGATGAGTCAAGTTGATCTTCCTTTATCCTTTTGGGGACGTGTACTAGAAACTGCTGCTCTTACACTAAATAGAGTTCCAACTAAATCTGTTCCAAAAACTCCATATGAGATATGGACTGGAAGAAAACCTAGTTTGTATTTCATAAAAATTTAGGGTTGTGATGCATATGTCAAGAGAATGATCTCTGACAAACTTGCACCAAAATCTGACAAGTGTTATTTTGTAGGTTACCCTAAGGAAACTAAGGGTTATTACTTTTACAACCGCACGGACAACAAAGTGTTTGTTGCCCGAGATGGTACCTTTCTAGAGAAAGAGTTTCTCTCCAAAGGACATAGTGGGAGTAAAATTAATCTCGAGGAAATTCGAGAACCTGAAAATAATGTGGAACAAAATGTTGGATCTGAACAAGTTTCACAAGGAGTTATGGAACCTATTCAGAATACTCAAGTTCCTCCCAGAACTGGTAGGGTGCGATCCGAACCTGAGAGATATGGATTTCTCATGACGAATAGCAATGAAGTGGAAGTCATAGTTGATGACGAACCTACTTCCTATCAAGAAGCGATGTCCGCTCCTGATTCAGATATATGGCTTGGAGCCATGGAATCTGAAATTAAGTCCATGTATGATAATCAAGTTTGGAACTTGATTGATGCGCCCGAAGGTGTAAAAACCATAGGATGCAAGTGGGTTTTCAAAAGGAAAACTGACATGGATGGAAAGGTGCATACTTATAAAGCTAGACTTGTAGCAAAAGGCTATAGGCAGATTCATGGAATCGACTATGATGAAACCTTTTCACCTGTAGCAATGATCAAGTCTATAAGAATTTTACTTGCCATAGCCGCATATTTTGATTATGAGATATGGCAAATGGATGTCAAAACAGTGTTCCTTAACGGGAACTTACTTGAGGATGTTAACATGACACAACCTGAAGGTTTTGTAATTCCAGAAAATTCTAATAAAGTATGCAAGTTGCAAAAATCCATTTATGGATTAAAGCAAGCTTCAAGGAGTTGGAATCTTCGATTTGATGAATCGGTCAAAGAGTTTGGCTTCATCAAGAACGAAGATGAACCTTGTGTTTACAAGAAGATTAGTGGGAGCATAGTATTATTTCTAGTACTATATGTTGATGACATATTGCTCATAGGAAACGACATTCCTGCACTGCAGTCTGTAAAAACATGGTTAGGAAAGTGTTTCTCAATGAAAGATATGGGAGAAGCCGCTTATATCCTTGGCATTAGGATTTATCGTGATAGATTCAAGAAATTGATTGGTTTAAGTCAAGATACATATATTGACAAAGTCCTTAAGAGATTCCGCATGGAAAACTCTAAAAGAGGAAATTCGCCAGTAGGTCATGGCATATCTCTAAGCAAGAATCAGTGTCCTAAGACGACTGATGAGTGTGAGAGAATGATTGGGATTCCATATGCTTCTGCAATTGGATCAATCATGTACGCCATGATATGTACTAGACCTGATGTCTCGTATGCTTTGAGCATGACGAGTAGATACCAATCAGATCCTGGTGAGAGTCACTGGATTGCAGTCAAGACGATTCTTAAGTACTTGAGAAGGACTAAAGATTCGTTCTTGGTGTATGGAGGAATGGAAGATGATCTTGTTGTAAGTGGTTACACAGATGCAAGCTTCCAAACCGATAAGGATGATTCAATATCGCAATCTGGATTTGTATTTGTGCTTAATGGAGGTGCTGTTAGCTAGAAGAGTTCTAAGAAAAGTACCGTCGCAGATTCTACAACAGAAGCTGAGTATATTGCTGCATCCGATGCTGCAAAAGAGGCTGTTTGGATCAAGAAGTTCATTACTGAACTTGAGGTGGTTCCTAGCATTGCTAATCCAATAGACCTTTATTGTGATAATAATGGTGCTATTGCTTAAGCAAGGGAACCAAGATCACATCAGAAATCCAAACACATACTTAGACGTTTTCACATTATTCGAGAAATCGTTAATAGAGGAGACGTAAATATATGCAAAGTACCGACTAATGATAACATTGCCGACCCATTGACAAAGGGTATTCCGCAAGCAAAGCATGATGGTCATGTGAGGTCTATGGGTATTCGATACATTAATTAGGCCTAGTGCAAGTGGGAGATTGTTGGTGTTGTATGCTCTAGGCATGTTATGAGAACGATTAATGTTATCTATTGATTATGTTTTATTAAAGATATTGAAGTTTGATTATTATATCTTTTGAATGTTTATTATAATAATCTCCGTCCCTGATAATTATGTTTAATTGTTAGTATAAGTTTAATAGATAATCATATGATGATTATGGTGTATGGGATACAATTAAGCTTATGGGTGTTTGTTGGAGAACAAATACTGGACTGACCCATATGAGATTTATGTCATGGTCACAATGTCATAATTAAGTCTCATATAGTTATATTACTGGAATCTCTAGACCTGAGATTATTACAGTCTTCCACTTGATGAACGTTACGTTTGACATATTCAAACGTTACCCCTAACCGGGTAGCTATAAAGAATATGATTGGCGTAATCGGATTCATGTAGGGAAAGGTAATAAATCAAGATGGGATTTGTTCCTCATAAAGAGAGATGTCAAGATTTCGCCACTCGAAGAATGGTATTGATGAAATGCATGGCCGTGTTCAAATAAGATTTGTACTATCAATACATTCGGAATCGAGAAAGCATTGAACATTGTAAGTTGACCATTGACCATGGCTTACGTTCAATAGACATCGTGAAACAAAGAGATTGTAATATGTTCTATAAAGGATGCGAACTTATATAGTTATACTAATTGGGTAGGTATGACGGTTTGCTAGAACCTAATCATATCTTATGGTTTCATGTTTGAACCCATTGCCAACTTAGTATAATCCTAAAGGGTCACACACGTTAGAACGAATCTTTAAAATGACTATTTTGGAATTAATGAACATTTTCAGAAGGAGTGGGCGACCGCACAAAGTGTTTTTGGCGGCCGCACATCCTAGCTCAAAATGTACCAGTTTGCTTCAGATAGTTTGGGCGGCCGCACACCGTGTTTTGGGCGGCCGCACAGTATTGTCGGGGCAGAATTCCTGATTTGTTTTGGAAAAGAATTTTGGACGGGTTTAAACACAAGTTTCCTATTTGGAATAGGTCTAACTTGTATATAAACATCAAAATTCAGCCAGAACATATAATAATAGTTTTGTGAGTCTCCAAAGAGTTTGAGAGAGTATTTTCTTGTTCTAAGATCATCATTGTGAAGAACAACACATAATATTATTCCATATAGTTCTTCGTGGTCTAGCAACCAAGATCAAATGATTCTTGATATTCGTTCGCTGTGTGGATACCATTAGAGGGTGACGCTTATCATCTTCAAGTTCGTGATCTTGTTCGTGATTGTGTTCGGGATCATGTTTTTCGAAAAAGCTCCACCGGATTTAAAGTTGCTTAGGAAACGCTTCAAGGGTTAGTATTCATATATTCATTGTTGATGTATTTGCTATAATCATATGAATGGATCTATGGGCTTTGGGTTTCATTAAATTTTAAATGCTATACTCCGCTGCGCATGTTACTACGAAACCCAACACCACTGTCGCTGGAAAAGATGAGGAGGCGGTGGCTATTTTGAGAGAGAGAGAACAAAGTGTGTGGGTGAGGGAGGGAGAGAGAGATAGAGAATGAGTTGCAATTGAAAAGAGGGGAGGGAAGGGTGTTTGAGGGGTAGGGGCAATTTAGGTATTTAGGAGTTTTGTTAGAGGTCAGGGGTGTGAGGGGAAGTACTATCTCGGACCAACTCCTTATCTGGCATTTAGTCTAGGCGTCTCCTTTTTTGGTAATAAAATCTGGGCCTGGGGGCCTTGAGGAAATTTTCCATTGAGAAATCAAGAAAAACGCATAAGAACTCCCAAAATCACGCATTTTCTAAACAACAATGCCAGAATTACCCTTTTCAAAGTTTCCCTTTTTAGAGAAATATGTTTGAGCGGGAAACTAAAATAGAAAGAGGCTCATTCTACTTCAGCCATTATTTATATATAGATTAGACAAAGCCAAGTTAAAAAACATATAATCCATATATTGAATTAAGATATTACTACTAAAAATCTTAGCAACTATAGAAAATGTTGGTAGAATTTTAATTATTCATTATTTACTCCCTATATTTCATATTACAAAGTAAAATTTCTTTTCTTTTTGATCCGTCTCACCACAATTGATGCTATTCAAAATAGTTTTTTTTTTAAATAATATTTTATTTAGTGTGACACACTTGTCATACTCACAACAACAATCTACTTACTATTTCCACCACTCATTTTCTCTACTACTTTACTTTTCATACTCATTACCTTTCATCCAGTACTTTCAATATTTTGTACTCCCTCTATCCCAGAGTTATTTTTTCACCTTTCATTTTTAGTCCGTCCCAGAGTATATGTTCACTTCTTGAAATGGCAAAGAATTTTTACTATTCATCTCACGCATTCTCTCTATTACTTTACTTTTATACTCACAACACCAATCAACGGACATAAGACCGCAGCACCCATTTTAGCCCCACCGCTCCACCGGATGATAATAGATGTGGCCACGTCGCTTGAGAACTATCTAAAGGCCGGAGCTGATAAAAACCAAAATAAAACAATATTTTTTGGTCAAATCCGGTCAAACTCTTATAACTGACGTATAAGACCTGCTCTACTCTTATAATTAGACTATAAGAGTCATTTTTTTTTCACTTTTTCCAACTTTTAATAAAAAAATAAATAATATTTTTTGTCAAAATTTGGTCAAACTCTTATAACCGACGTATAAGACCAGTTCTTCTCTTATAATTAGAGTATGAGAGTCAATTTTTTCACTTTTTTTTTTATTTTTAATAAAAATATAATTAATATTATTTGGTCAAATTTCAGTCAAACTCTTATAACTAACGTATAAGACCTGTTCTACTCTTATAATTAGAGTATAAGAGTCAATTTTTTTCATTTTTTCCAACTTTTAATAAAAAATAAATAATATTTTTTGGTCAAATCTGGTCAAACTATTATAACTAACATATAAGACCAGTTCTACACTTATAATTATATATTAGAGCCAATTTTTTTCACTTTTTCAACTTTTAATAAAAAAATAAATAAGATTTTTTGGTCAAATCCGGTCAAACTCTATAACTAACGTATAAGATGCCTTTTCTTTCACATTTTTACATATTTTCATTAAACCATAATATAATATACTCCCTCCGTCCCATCCGAATTAGGATTTTTGGGTTGGATACGGGGATTAAGGAAAAATTGTTAGTGGAGTAGGTTTTGTGAGTATGAAAAGTGAAGTATGAGAGAGAAAGTGGGGTAGAGAATAATGATTGGAAAGTTGTTGTGAGTGTGAAAGTGGGTCCCATTAAATAAAACAATTTCATTTTTGGGTTTCCTAATTCGAATAGGACACCCAAAATAAAAATTTGTCCTAATTTAAGTGGGATGGAAGGAGTGTATATATATATATATATATATATATATATATATATATATATATATATATATATATATATATATATATAAACTCTCGTAATTTAGCTATGAGTTTTGTTAATTAAGCTATAAGGCTTATTTTTACCCATTTTTTAAAATCAAAATCATGGTTAAAGTCAAACTGGAACAAAAATACACAATTAGCTATGTAGTACTATAATCTACAAATGGCATTCTAAATTTTGCACAAAAAGAGAAAGTGAAGTAAGACAACAAAATGGAACGATGGTTAAAGTCAAACTGAAACAAAAATACACAAATTACATAGCAGCAACCGATACATACTCACACACCCACACGCACAAACAACAACAACATGTTGTTATTGGATTAATACCACATCAATACACTAGCAACAAATACAACCCACAACCAATTAAATCACCCTCCAGCATCCTTAGGCTTTTATCAAGCAGGGAATTTTTCTTTATAAACAATTCCAGGCAAAGTTCTGGTTCTGGGAAAAAAAAACTTGGGTCAAAATCTCAACTAAAACCAAGGCGCGACTCAAGTTCAGTGTTCCAATCATGAATAAACAGAAAGTTGACTAGTGACCAGTCTCTCACATTCCGTCCAGATCTACACATTCCGGCCAGATTTACAATCGCCGGAGAAAATAAATAGTCACCGGAGAAAGGAAGGTTGCCGGAGGGGAGGGAGACCTGGGCGGATTAAAATGATAAAGGTCGCCGGCCCTGAGCACATCCATTGCCACCTTGAAGATCGTCCAAGCGCCGCCGTCGGCAAAGCTTCCTGGCCGAAGGAAAAGAAAGGGGACATCGGGGTTATGGTTAGGGTTAGGGTTTGGAGAGAATGAGAGACGACCAGAGGCGAGGGTGAGACGACTGAAGGCGAGAGGGGCGCCCGGAGGCAAGGGAGATGACCGTCGCCGGAGACGGTTGGAGAAAAAGAGAACCGTCTGCGTGTTTGCGTGTGTAGAGAGAGAGGGAAGAAAGAGAGATAGAGAGGAAGAAGGGGGTTATATCTATAAGGATAGGGGTAGAATTGGTATTTAGAGATTAAATTTTGACCTGGTCAATAGGATGTTGGGTTTAGATGGAATTTTGATTTGAACTTAAAGGGTAGGTGGGCTTAATGATATGGGGTGGGTTTTAATAGCTTTTTAATCTGGGCCTTGTGTCTTGTGGAATTATGCCTTTCCAGAACCACAGATGTGAATGTCGATCTAATTGTGAAACAGTTGCTTGAAATGTAGGTCAAGTAATATGTGATCTCCTAATTTTCTTGTTAAAACCCATAATTGTTTACTGCTAATATACTACCTCCATTCCAAAAAGATAGCAACATTTGATTTTGATGGTCAATACATGTAAACTTGGACCAAACATTAGTGTTGATCAATCGAATCAACGTAATGGTTTGTGACTAACTACAATTAAATTTTTAATGAGAGAAAGAGAGAGAGAAATGGAAGAATGAAGAATACATGTACTGTGTCTGTGCGTGCGCACGAAAGAAAGAAAGAATGCTTGGAAAAACGTTGACATACACAGTAAATATCATTAAACACCAAACCAGTACTTGACTAGCTCGTCGAACCGAACTAAAGCAAATCTCTAGCAGCCCTTTACTACCATAAATTCAAAAAGTGAAGCAGACGTTTTTTTGCCCATAGACGACTGCAGTGTAGTGTAGTCTCTAAACTTCCAGAGCAATGCTATGGGAACAAAACAAAATCACAAAACCATGCTCACATTGAGGTGGCGATATTTTATTGGTTGTAGTGATAGTGGACCCGCCACACTCTAATTAAAAACACCAATAAAAACACTACACCTAGGATTTTATGAGTGAGATTTTGTGAGTTTTTTGTGCCCCTAGTATTATTCAAACTTCCAAAGGTTGAATTGAAACATTCAAAACTTCATTTGGGGGAGGGGGGTGTCAGAGGTGGGTATCTTAACTAATGCTCTTCATCATTTCCATAAAGATGTTCCCATTTGCCAGTTTTGTTTGTCCCAAAAGATAGTTTCATTTTTAATACGAGTAAACCACATTTCTAACATCCGTACTATGACAAGAATATCACTTTGACCTCCGTACTATTAGGGGTGGAAATGATTCGGTTTAGCTCGGTTTGGAGTAATTTAGAACCCAAACCGCTATACATCGGTTTGGAGAAATCCCAAACCGAGCTAAACCACAAAATAGTCCAAGCCGAGCTGAGCTAAACCATCACGGTTCGGCTCGGCTCGGTTTGAACCACGGTCTGATTTTACGGTTTAAACCGTGGCTCAAACCGCGGTTTGAACCATACTATACCACTTGGCACTTGGCACTTGGCACTTGGCACTTGACACTTGGCACTTGACACTTAGCACTTAGCACTTAGCACTAGCAAGAAAGGACAATTAAGAAAAACATCAACTCCAGCAAGCATGGACTTGTATCTCCATGCAAATAAAAAAAAAATAATGACATCTCCCAATACTAATAGATACGTACCTTATGAGGAGGAATTCCCAGCAATGTGCCCAACTCATCAAAGCTGTTCCAAATATAAAATTGAGTATAAAAATGAGCAACATACTAGTAGATATATAACATCATAATTACATGGAAGAAAAAATATCTACAAGGAAAATTAATGCAGATTCGTCAGATGAGAATGACTACTGTGTCTCCTACCGTATATTAGTATACAGTTTGCTTGCACTAAGAAGATTATGCTCAATCGTAGCTCCGTCAAGCACGGTAAAATTATCAGGCAACAGAGCTTTCTGTTATCGGTTTAGCTCGTGGTTTAGCTCGAAAGGGTTCGGCTCGGTTTGGCTCGGTTCGGCTTGAAGGGTCAGACCGTGAGCCGAACCGAACCGTGTGGTTTATCAATTTTTGAAACCGAGCTGAACCGCATAAGTGGAAAAACCGAGCTAAACCGCACGGTTTGGCTTGGCTCGGTTCCGAACCACGGTTTGAGCCGAACCATTTCCACCCCTACGTACTATCTAAACAACAAAAATAACCTGCGTACTATTAATTAATTAGCAAAACTAACCAAAATCGTTAAAAAAATGTAATGGACGTTAATAGGCGTTAGAAACTTAACAAACTAAATAACTGGTTCAGCTCTAATCTCTGCATTTGTTTCCGTTTTCATCCTTAAAACCTGATATTTTCTGTTTTAGTCACTTGCGCCATTATCGTTAGGAACCTCCGTTTTCAATTAACTTGCAACTTTTTTTCTTTCTTGTTAAACACTTACAAATTAATTTTAAAAATAAAATTAACCAATTACTTATTAACTCGGTTATTTGTGAAGAATTAGTGTTTTTTTTTTTTTACTTTTCCTTTTATAGTGCCTAAAAAAGTTTTCCTATTACTCCCTCTGGTCCAAAATAACTGTCACTTTTGGTCAAACATATGTAAGTTTAATCAATAAATTTAAACAAAAAATAATTATCCTTATAAAAATCTAAAAATTATTATTAAAAGTATTATTAATTATAATACAATGACAAATTTTAGATTTTTAATAGCATCATTATTTTTTATTTAAATTATTTGTCAAAGTTACATTTGATTGACCAAAAGCGACTGTTATTTTGGACCAGAAGGAGTATTATGTTACACTGTCAACCTCACAACAACACATAACCCAGCCACTACTGCCCATAACCACCATCACCCTCCCACCACCACCATTCCATCAAGCTGCCCCATCCCCACCATGAAAGTAGTAAATTTGAATTCCTAAAATTCAAAATCAAACCCAAAACATAACATAATCATTCAATCTCTACACAAAATCAAAGAATTAACTTCAAAATGCAGATTCCAGTCAAAAAAATTCAAGCTCCAAATCTCCATTTTTTTGAAATTCAAGTCTGAATAATAAAATTGAAATTCAAATATGAACAATAAAATTGAGAATCAAACTCGAAAAAGAGTCATTATTAAGAAAAGAGAATAGGCAAGATTCAGCGAATCCGTAAATATGGGCTGGATTGTTCAAACTGAGGCAGATGTGTGGGAGAACACGGGCCTACGAGCCTAGGAGGTAGAAAAGGGGAGGGGACGACAAGAGGGAGGAAGGGGAAAGGGAAGTTGCCGGAAGGTAATACGATCAACACCGGAGTTAGTGGCCGGCGTTTGGAGGCAAACAAAAAACCTGAAGTAAACTTTCAGCCAGATCTGGAGTTACCTCGCCGGCTTCCATTGAATCTGAGCAGATCTAGCCTAAGGTGAGGCGAATTTAGGCCGGTGTCGGAGATGGAGAAGAAGGGGCCGGTGACGCTACAGGCAGAGATGGATGAGGATAAAATCTGAAGTAGAGATTAAATTAGACAGGGGAAGTGCGATAGTGAGAGGAAGAGGGATGTTGGACTGGCTCGACTTGGTGGAGTGGGCAACGGGAACTTGGATGGTCGCCGGCATTGGGCAAGAGAGATGGCCGGAGTAGTTTTCGGCGGAGAGAGGTTGTCGGACGAAGAGGGAAGAGGTCGCCGGAAAGAGGAGGGGTCGTCGGAGTTGAGAGGGGAAAGTCACCGGTGAGGAATTAGAGAGAGAAAGAAAATGTGTCTGGGTGGGTGTGAATAAGAGGAGAGGGGAGGGGAGGGGAGGGGGTGTAAATTTTATTTCATTTTTAGTCTTTTCAGCTTGATAAGTGTAAGATTTTCCCATTTTAGTACTCAATTAGGCGAGATAGGAGTTTGTTTCGTTATGGGGGCAAATTGAAAATATTAATAGTAATATCCGTTAAATTGCTAACGCCCATTAATGTTTTATAACATTCATTGACGATTTTGGTTACTTTTGCTAATTTATCAATAGTACGCATGTTACTTTTGTTGTTTCGGTAGTACAGATGTAAAAGTGAAAAAAACTGAATAGTACAGATGGTAAAAATGTCGTTTACTCTTTCTAATACTGTTAGGTTAAAATCATTGAACTTCAAAAGTTGCTAACCAAGGAAGAGGAGAGGATAAGAGCCAACCAAGGAAGAAAGAGAAAGTGATGGAGTGACAATTTGACCTGATTAAGGGTAGTGATGGAAATAAAATTAAATTTTTGAAATGTTTGAATAGTCAAATAAGACTATTATTATGGGAGGAGGAAGTAATTTAGATGACTTTTGCAAAGTACTAGCCTTAGCTACCTTAACCCTCAATAGTTAAATTGGACAAACCTCTCAAAGCTCCCAGAGGGCTGCAGCACTAATTTTTTTTCAAGGAAATCCAATCACTTAGGATAAGCAAGAAGTTCATGCTTATCCTAATCAAGATTCTTCCCATTCTAGCAAGTCGCCATCAGCATTTTGTATTTATAAATTTTTTAGATATTTAATTTTAAAATTTAAGGGTAATTTGGATGATGACGTGGCAGAAGCGAATGACATTCCTGAAGATAGGTGTTGAAAACATATCTCAATATTTATATAAAAAAAATAAAAATCCGAGAATACTGATTTTTTTTTGTTTTGAAGAGACGAATCGAATGACATCACTGAAGATAGGTATTGGAAAAAAATGATGAATAAAAATGAAATTCTCAAAATACACCCGGATATACTTGAATTCAGTAGAATAAGTATCTACTGGATTAAAGTTCAATGTTGAAAACACAAATGGATTCAGTAGAATAAGTATCTACTGAATCCAACTTCAATGTTCAAAATAAACATAATTCAGTACATAAATATCGACTGAATCTGATGACTGATGAGTATTCACTGAATCTAAGTTCAATATTGAAACATATATGGATTTAGTAGAAAAAATATATACTGAATCCATGTGCAATGTTCATAATACACATGGATTCAATACTGAACCAAACCACGGCGGTTTGGTTTGGTTCGGTTTGAACTTTTTCGTGGTTCGGGTCGGTTTGGAATTTTCTCAAACCGATGACTAGCGGTTCGGTCTCTAAAATGGCCGAGGCCAAACCAAACTGAACCATTTACACCCCTAGTTTTAATGATAACATCTTTACTTGGAAACGCAAAAGGGGGGGGGGATTTGTCGTTCGTAGGGGTGGCAAAATGGGTGTCCCGGTTACCATTGGATAAAACCCATATTTATCCATTAACTAACGGATAAGATTGGGTATTATTCATTAGTACCCATTACCATTAATGGTTATTAAAAGATAATACCCAATCTTATCCGTTAATTAATGGATAATACCCGGATAATCCATTATCTCATCACATACTATCAACACCACCGCACCATATCCCACCCCCTATCACCCCCACGTACCACCACCATCACGATACACAATACAATAAATGGCTGAATTTAGTGTTGTACGATACAACATATTCTGCCATTATACATATAATACAAGTAAATAACGTATCACTAAACATAAACCTTATATTAGGATATTCCTGTTTCCTGAACAGCCAACTAACTTGATGGTTGTACCATTTATATATACTAGCTGTACACCCGTGCGATGCACGGGGCGTTACTAATCACTAATAAAAATTTAACTAATAAAAAGATAAATACTCAATTGATAGTATGCTTACAAATAATTCTTTAGAATAGATTTGAAATATAATAGAGAAATCAAAATTAACATTTGTTAAAGAACCTTGTCATGAACCTTGTCATAGACAAATAAAAGAATTAGTTTTTAATGAAGTTTGAGCAATACTTTAGGCTACTTTTAATTATCCAATTGAAAATTTAAAACTTATTATGGATACATCATTATAAATACTATCAATACCAATTCATAGATTTTATTTTTATGAATAAAAGTAGCGTAAATTTTTTCTCAAAGTTCATTCGTGGTAACAACGAAAAAGATGGACTAATTTCCTGTGAGACTGATGGAGTATTTCATTTCAAACGGATATTGTATACTCCCTCCGGTCCAAAATAACTGTCACTTTTGGATAAAAAATTTGGTCCAAAATAATTGTCGCTTTTGAGCTAAATGTCTCTTTTAGCCTTGCATTGAAACTTGTTTTCTTTTATTAATTGTCTTAGTGTGAGACATTAATGAAAGAAAGTTGCACACTTAATAGGGGTAAAGTTGGAACTTTTGTCATCAAACCATGATAATAATTACATTTCTTAAGAGTTGTGCAAATGCAAAAAAAGACAGTTATTTTGGACTGGATGGAGTATTGTAAAATGAAGGCTTCCCATCCTACCAACCAAACTGACTACTCATATACTATTATGGGTATTTATTTCAAAATCAGACTTCAACACATCTATCCAATCTAACCTACTTGGAATAGCTTTAATGGTGAGTCTTTAATTTGTAACTCTAATAACATTGGACGTCTTTTGTGTTCGTCTTTCATTATCATATAAATGTTCATATTTTTAACTTCTATTTTAATCTTTATGCAGATATGGACATATGGAGATATGATCTTTCGCTCCAACTACAATGAATATATGTCCGCCTCATAAACAGATTGATGTATAATAAGGCATATTTAAAATATTTTATTTCATGAGACATGCTAATATTAGTTGTATTTATTAAAATTTTAACACTTACTACCGTCATTCATAATTCAAGTATAATATAATATAAGTATTCATTGGTAATAATACAAAATCATACATAAAATGTTATTTAGTACAACTTAATTCATAATTCAAGTACAATATGAATATAAGTATTGCATGGTAATAATACAAAATCATATATAAAATGTTATTTAGTGCAACTCTCTTCCTTCAAGTACAATATGAATATAAGTATTGCCAGGTAATAATACAAAATCATATATATAAAATGTTAATTAGTACAACTTACGTACATTTATAAATTATAAAAGACTTCCTTGAATACTACATTGTCCGTACATAAATCAGATTTTCCTGGAGTGTCATCATTACACATCAATATTTTAAGACCGTCTGGACTTTTGACTCTTGATAAAGCAACATAGAGTTGTCCATGGCAGAACACCGGTTTCTTTAGTATAAGCCCTACAAAAGATAACGATTGGCCTTGGCTTTTATTAATAGTCATGGCATAAGAAATCATCAACGGAAATTGCCTCCTCTCAAATCGAAAGGGAATTCTGCTGTCTGATGGTGTTAACGACATTCTCGGTATCAAAACTTTTCTACCAACATCACCAGAAGAAATTACTTCAGCCTCTAAAACATGATTTCCAAGCCTAGTGATAACCAATCGTGTCCCATTACAAAGACCACGTGAAGAATCTATATTACGAAGCAACATCATTGGCGTTCCAACTTTTAATGTTAATTTGTGATTCGGAATTCCAGATATAGAAATACTGTTCATAAATTCAGGAGTATGCAAATCACTCAAAGAATCAACTTGTTCGTCAGTATGACACGCTACATCGGAACTCAAGTAAGTTTTACCTTCAGAATGATTCAAAGACACCATATAATCATTAACAGCATTTACGACATCCAACGTTGGTGCTAAAATAGCTCTTTCTTCAAAATAAGACAAATCATGTCGACCGCTCAAATATTCAGAATATACGCTCTCAACCATAGCAGTTATTGGATCACAAAAATTCTCAATTAAAAACTCAGTTGGAATTTCTATGGGAATAATTCCATCATTTGGTTCATTGAGTTTCCCATCTACAATTTTGGCTATCCAATTAGCAAAATTTCTCAATTTCTCTGAACTTATGCTTGAATCCAATCCGTGTATTCTCATATTCTTCGTTAACCTCAACACTGTACAATGGCTCCACAAATAAGAAGAATTAATAGTCGAATGCACAATCAATTGTCTACTACCCTTTGGAATTACAGGGAGTATTTGCCTAAAATCTCCACCAAAAACAATTGTCTTCCCACCAAAAGGATACTCATTAAGCTTAGAATCAACAACTCGCATTATATCTCTTAAGCTCCTATCTAATGCCTCAAAACAATGTTTATGCATCATTGGTGCTTCATCCCAAATAATTAATCGAGCTTTGATAATAAGTTCAGCTAAATGAGTTCCTTGAGATATATTGCAAACCGAATCTTCATTCAAGTTAAAGGGGATGGCAAACCTAGAATGTGAAGTTCTTCCACCTGGTAACAATAGAGAAGCAATACCACTTGAAGCGACATTCAATACAATAAGCCCCTGTGAACGCAATCGCGCAGATAAAGTTCTCCAAATATAAGTCTTGCCACTCCCTCCATATCCATACACAAAGAACATCTTCCCAATTTCATCTAAACATGCACCATAAATGATATTATAAACTTCTCTTTGATCATCATTTAAATTAAACACAAGCTCTTCAAACTCAACTGCTAAACTTTCACGATCATAAGATAGTTCATCATGAACTAACCGATTCGACAAAACTTCAAAGTACTCAGCATTAGGAAATGGCAGCATTGGAAACTCAACTAAACTACGCCCTTGTTTTCTAAGTAATTTCTCTATTTCCACAAGACCGTAATTACGAATCTGAGCTTCATCCAATTTCAACCCTATTAAGATAAAAAAAAATTGTTAATCAACATTGCAAAAAAACAAAAAACCAAACATAAATAATAAAAATAAAACTAAAATGTCTAATTAACACTAACCTGGATGATTAAGGATCAATTTTTGTTTATGAAGCACATCCTCACATAAATAGGTCCAACATTTATCCCACACATGTTCAGGCCTACTCATTGTCCCAGATGTAAGCAATGTTGCAAATAGAGTTCTCATTGAATAAGCAGTTGAAAATTCACTTGATTCAATAATACCGTCAATATACTCCTTATCATCATTTAACAGACCTAACTCAAAGCACGCCTCACGAAAAGTCTCACATTGCTTACCATTGACATGTCGAATTTCAGAATAACTTTGAGGTCCACGAACTTGATTCAATAAAGACCTCAAATAATAAATTTCACCACAACCCGGAGGAACAAAAAAAATCCTCCCAATTGTAAACCCTTTTTTCCTCGGAACCCATTCACGTATATCTGGCTTCCAGACAAACTTCATAGGAAACTGACTATACGTTAACTCTCTAGCTTCCTCATAATTCTTGTTTGCTTCCATCCAACCCAAAAACATACTTTGCGCAATAGATTCTCTAGCTAATACAGATTGTATGTTATCTGAATCAGAAAAAAACACGCTCTGTTCGTTCGGAAGGTGGAAACTCAGGCGTTCGACAGGTGGATCCTTAAATTGAATTTCAAACCCATAAATTCTCCAAGCAGCTTCACATGAAGAAATATAGCGACAATCATAATACATCTTAATCTCATCAACAATATTCTCCACACTACCATCCTTTGCATTCTGACAAAATGTAGGTGTAACTCGATCATCCCCCTTGTGGATATACTTAAATAAATACTTGATAGCACGTGATTGATTACACCACTCAACATTTATATGCGCACCATACGTTATTAAAAGATATTTATTATGAGGCACCACATGTCTATTATCCAACACAACACCATTTTTAACAATTGTTCGGCCATTATCTCTTCTTCTATACACAGCATATCCATCTTCATCAATCACGGTTCCCTCGACAAACTTTTTTGGATAATGTTTACTACATTTCCCATTGATCATACACGGACAATTCGGTCTATTTTTTCCACATGGACCGTGAATCATTAAGTCTTTCACTGCGTTAAAATAAATGGGATCATCATTTTCATCGGGAATTTCAGCAGAAATAATGCGATCAATATCTTCAGGAGATCGGCATTTCGATTCAGTCGCAAGAAATAGTAATATATGAGCATGGGGTAAACCTCTCTTCTGAAACTCAATTGTGTAAATAACTACAAAACACACACAAAATAACGTTGGTATGTATAATCTTTTTACTTTTAAAAGAGTAAATTAAATATATATTCTTCCATTCTAATTTAAAGTTCCTACTTTTTTTTTGTTAGCCCATTTTACAAAATCATGTCCTAAAATAGTTCATTTAATTACAAAAAGATCATTACTTATCTAACTAACTTTAACCCATTTGCTTTATGAAAAAGGCTCGCAAAATTCTATCGTCACCTCTGTACTTTAGGTGACTGTTTTCAACTTGATTTCTTCATAAGCGCGTAAAATCAAAGTAAGAACTTTAAACAGGGACGGAAGGAGTATTAAATCAATAATTATTCAAAAAATAAAAAGACAATATAAAACATACCTGCTTTAACAGCACCAAATATTTTATTTTTCCGGATGTCCTTCATCATCCCATCAAGTTTAGCTTTGAAAATCCGACATAAAATATCCGGACGATCTTCAGCCTTCAACTTAGGTTCTTCAAGAAATCTGACAATTTCTGGCCACTTCGGATTACACGTAAATGTTATAAACAAATCTGAATATCCTATCCATCTGGAAATTGCCATTGCATCATGATAATTCTGAACCATATATCTAACACCACCGGTGAATGAAGATGGCAGTATAACTCGTTTCCCTAATTTTGCTGCATCACAATCACCGCTCAATACAACTTCTTGTAAACCTCTATACATTTGTGTCCTCAATTGATGCTGATGTAACCTTATAAATGTCAAACGTGAAGACTCAATCATCGTATAAACATCAACCAAGTACTGCTGAAATAATCTCTTTGAGAAAAGAATTATCTTCGAGTCACTATATCTTGTATGTAACCGATAAGCAAAGTATTCTCTGGCGCTAACCCTTTTTCTCCCCCCCCCCTTCACCTCGACTATTATGAAATGAAATATCATCTCGATATCCATCTTCACCGTAAGGAAATAAAAGCGGATACTGAAGACTCAAATAAGATGGATTCAACTGATTTATTCTTTGCTTTTTTCCACCTCTACACTCAATAACAATATCTCTATCTGCACCAGCACTGTCAAAATCGCCTACTACCAACGCCGCTACTTCAGAAGCTGCGGGTAAATCATAAAGTCTACAATCACAATTTCGCCTCCCAACCAATTTCAATTTGATATCTACAGGTTCATCCCCATAGTGCAATTTCTCTCTCGCCATACGAAATGACTTGACTAAAACATTGTTCTCATCCAACATATCTTTCAATTCAACGATAATTTCATCATTTAAATCATCAACAGCCCTCCAGGTCTACAAAAAACAAATTATGATAAATTATAATAGAGATTTTAATTTAAATTATATATTTATCCAAAAAAAAATAGTTAACAAAAGAAATTACGTACCTTACAGACGCTTTACGATTTGCAACTTCATTTTCTGTATCATATATATACAACTGTGCAAATTTTGGTGCGTCTCCATCGCGAGGCAATAAAGTACCAATTAAATGATAATTTTGTCCGTGAAGCTTAAACACAGGAGGTGAACAACCATTATTCACACTCCTATCAATTTTTCCACCCATCGACGTAAAAGCAAACATGTTATTATAAGAGCGAATGTTTTTTTTTGTATAGCTGACTCATCTCGGATTGACCAAACAACAAATTGGCCAACACATCAACAAATTGGCCAACACATCAGGAGGATTCCTTACTGGTGGGATACGGATTTTTCCTTGATTGCAACATAAACCAAATTTTGGAGATTTGGTATTATGATGTCGACCTAAATGCTCCTCATACCAAAAACATGCTCCACAAAATGAGCAAATATAAGTATCATCTCCAATATCCCAATACCCTACATAACAGTAAAAACAATAAAAATCATGTAACATATAAACCATATAATGAAAGTAAAAAACACAAAAAAAAAAAACAAAGTACATATTGTTATATACTTACGCAACGGAACCGATGGATTACAATCAATTTGTGCAAGACATCGCTTAACACGTTTAGCCGGAGGAATAGAATTTACTTGAGTCGAAGTTGTAGGTACATGTTTTGCAGCGATTGAAACCATAACAAACTTCCTCATTCGAACACATAACTTTCCAGAATTGAACCTAATATGAGCCACTACAAATACAAAAAGTAATGTAAAATAACCAAACATAAAAACTGTGAAAATAAACCAAATTATTTACCGAAACAAACATATTCGTTATGAAAACAAAGAACAATTTTGTTCTTTGTTTTAAATGCAATACTACTCTAAGAGGTAACAAAAAAATTGCCTACTTCTTACAGTAAAACATAATTATTAACACATATAGAAAATTTGATATTAAATGTGGAATTTTATTTACACTTACAATTTGATAGTTCAAACAAATGACATCCTTGTAAAGAATTTTTTAAATTTGACGTTGATGATTGAATGGACAAATCACCTGCACAAAGCAATGAAATAATAAATCTACAGAAATATAAGATAAATTGCAATACGTTAAAACAAAACTTATAAACAGCAAAAACAAATATTACTAATTACTCCATCCGTCCCAATTTAAGGTTCTTACTTTCGTTTTTGGTTTGTTCCAATTTAATTTTTAAAAAAACTTTACTCATCTAACTTACTTATCACCCACTTGCTCTAAGAATAGTATCTTAAACAATTATATCCCTAACTCCCTACTTTTGTTTGACCTATTTCCGTTGTTCTTGCTTTTGTTTCTTAATAAACCTACCTAGTCAAACTTAGAACCTTAATGCGGGACGTAGGGAGTAATTTATTTTTTATTAAGAAATTATACTGCTATAAACTATCCACATATTTTATTATAATCATAAACCGAGTTATTTAACATTACAAATTCATCAATTCCATAGCCATTATAGACAATTAATAAAATTATAAAATCCAATCAAACTCATTTTCAAATAACACTTCCCAAGAAAGCAAAGCAACGGAAATATACCTCCCCACACTCATTTCTACTTTAATGTGAAGTGTATAGGAATATCCTATACAATCCTCATCAGCTTTACCCTCACACATGATTTCACAATATTCTTCAAATCAACACACCATTGAATATTCCTACCCACACTCTTTCTCTCCTCACCACTCAATGAAACACAAAGCTTAGATCTAAATTTCCACATCTAACACAAAACTCTACCAGAAACAACACATGAGTTTAACCTATCATTGAGAACATTGAGAACACACCATTGAAGATCTAGAGAAAATATTCCATTTATGGTGGAACTTCAACATTATATATGATTTCTCAACTGAAGAACACAACTCCGATAAAGAATACAGCTACAGCTGAAGACTGATTACCCCATACTTCAAACAAATGAGGTGCCTTCTACATACATTTGTTATTATTTAATGTTTAGAAAATTTATTTCATTTTATTAGGCATTTTTTTATAATAGTATATATATATATATATATATATATATATATATATATATATATATATATCACATCTTCAAGAAGTAGTTCATTGTTGAATGATAATCATAAAAGAAATAAAATAATAATAGATCTATATCACGTTCTGTTATGCTTGATAAACAACATTTTTTTTAACAAATATTTTACACTTACTATGCAGATTTAGAGGAGAAAGAAAAGTTGGATTATTGTAATTATATTTTGATTATTAAATATTCTAATTTAAACAAAAACATGTCTTCATTGCTGAAATGATAAACATTAAAAAATAGATCTATAATAAGAAATTATAGATCTACTATATATTTTCATTGTTAGGGTTGATTGCTAAAATATTTTTTCAAATTTGTTATAAACTTGATATATTAGAAAATAAACATTAACATATAAGATGTTCTTCCAAAAATATTATCCTATTATCATTAATTGATATGGTCATTACAATAATAAAATAATAAAATAATCTAATATAAAATTATCATTCATTTTGAGATGAATAGAATGATAATAAAGTAATATAATTACATTCTATATTTTTAATTTATGCTATTACATAAAATATTTGCTTAATCAGATTTCGGGCCAAACAAACAAAAACAATGATATTCAATAATGGGCTTAACCAAATGCCCATTGGCATAAAGATCCATCTATGTTTTGGGCTAAACATACTACTTTCGACCCAATAACTTAGTTCCTCTTATTTCATTGTTATTATGAATTAACTTTGAGCATTAATTTATGGTACTTTTAATTAGCCTACTAATGAAAAAGCCTACTCGCTCCGTCCACAAACAACTTGCACCATTTTGACCAAAATGGTCAACTTAAGTGTAATACACCATTATAAATACTATCAGTACCAATTTTTGGATACTTATGATAACTAAAAGTAGTCAAATTTAATACTCAAAGTCCATTCATAGTGACAACTAAAAAAGAGGGGCTAACTATTAGGACAGTGAGGGAGTATTACATAAGTCCATTTATTTTTGAGAAATAATAAAGTTACTAAAGATGGCTACAAAATGTGGCTTACAAATTGAGGGGTCATAATTGTGTAGGTGTTTTTAATTGGAGTGTGCCGGGTCCATTATCAATACAACATTATAAATACTATCAGTACCACATTTTGTAAACTTATTTTGTAAGCCTAAATTGCCCCCCCCCCCCCTTTTTTTTTTAATGAATGAATTTTAAAATATGAAGTATTAACCTTACAGGACAAAATGTAGTGTTTATTCACGCAGGACACTGATTTGGAAGTGATTTAAAGTAACCAAGGAATGAAAGATTTTTATGTACAGATGCAATAACATAGAAATAAGAAGAAGCTTCAACAAAATCAAGCAGCAGCTGATGGAAAAAGGAGAGTATTACAACACACCAATAACAGACAAAATCAAGGTACATCCTTGACCTTTTAGTCGTGAATATATTCCATTTTGTATTCATAATTCTAAGAAAATAATATAAGGACAATAAATCTTAACATATAAATATACATAGAAATATATACACATACCTTCCCCACACGAAACTTCCATTTTTCTTTTGCAGCACCTATTACGAATCATAAAAGATTTTGGCATCTTCATCTTTTAAGAGAATGAAACAAATCTTGCTGAGTAAAAGAGTTAAATGACTGAATAATGAATTAGGAGGAGGAATGCTATGTTTTTTTTTTGTTTGTTTGCTTCCCACCTTTTGTCAAAATTTGAAAATTCAAAAAGTTATAACCTTGGAAAATGTAAAGAATGATGTTACTCAATGGTATGACAGGAAGAGGGAAGCTAATATACATTAGATTATGTGAGGTTTTATAAATTTCTCGACTTTTCTATGGTCTATTATAATTCAAAATAAAAATACTCCTTCCATCCCATAATACTTGTAATTCTAGATTAAATGCTTTTATAATGACAACTTCCATCATAAATAAAAGTATATTTGACAAACAATGCCAAAGATGTAAAAAAAAAAAAAATACTACAATCAAAAAACATTTTGGGACAAACTTCAACACCTCAAAATGAAAGTATCATGGGACGGAGAGAGTACTAAAAATAATAATCTCCATACAACAGCATAAGAATAGTGTTTAAATACCCATAGGGCAACTAAAAAACCAAAACCCTAAACCAAACGAAATAAGGAAATAAAATCCAAAAATAAAAATATTTGTTTTAAAAAGAAAAAGGCTGTTTTCGAGTCCTAAACGGACTCGGATGGCCGAAAACCATCGTACATCATGGCGAAGCGATGAGTCTTGATCGTGACGAAATTTCCTTTCCAAAAAGTACTCTTAATAGCCATTCTGAGCCCGGACAACCAAATTGCAAAATCTTGCCGCAAGTTTCCTCCGCATACTTGAACTCACAGGTAATTCCATTATAATAACAACAATAATAATAATAAGGATTTCAATCTAGTCCATTTAATATTGAGACCCATATCTGTTTAGATACAACTATTTAGATTATTTTTTTTTGTAAAATCAAAATAATGAGTTTCTATTCATTACTGTATTTTTTTTAAGAGTTATATAGCCTACATTGGAAAAACTGCTTATCGATTATACTTTTTTTAAAGAACTTATCGATTATACTTGAAATACTAAAATTCAACAAAAGATCATTATGAAGTACTTTTATATATGTTGAGCATTGAATTGAATAAACTACTTATCGATTATACTTGAAATACTATAATTAAACAAAAGATCATTATGAAATGCATAAGTTAATTAAAACCGATAATTTACATAAATAGCACAACAAATGCTAAACATCCATCCCAGTAACTTAAAGGGATTCTTTTACATCCTCTCCATTTCTAAGGAGATACCATACCATCCTAACAAAAGAGCCTAACAAAAGAGCAGAACAAATGCTCAACATCAAACCATCCAACGCATGACAGACATGCTATTACATTCACCCTGCTACTACTAATTCCACTACCAAGTACTTGACACTAACTTCGAATAACCATAAATGACATAATTTTAAACTAACTTAATCCTGACACAAGCTCAACTAATAGGCAAAAGAGCGTGTCAACTAAGCACCATGTAGACATATCATTCACTACTCAATCTTTTGTTTCCCATTGTTCTTGGGTACCTTGACTCCTGCCTCTTCCTCACCACCAGAAAACTCCCCCATCAGGTTACGCTTAACCCCAATTGTAACTTCAACTGGAACACCTTTCACTTTCCCTGGCTTAATAGGAGCAAACATATGTTGTGGTTCATCCCTGTCAATGTCCACATTATTCACATTGGTCATGTTGGAGAACTCATTGATTAAGCTAACATCTGTTGATAGTTTCAGAACAGGATATGGTCCAAGGTTGACACCAGTTGAAAACTCTTTCACATTCACTTTAAACAGAGCTTGTAACCCAACCAACCTAGTAATTGCTCTAGGCATTCCCTGAAACATCAACAAATAAGAAATAGTTTTATTATTTACCATTTGATTTTAATAACTTTATACTCTCCTTAGAAGTCATTCAAATCAAATACGAATATTAATACCTTCCCAGCACACGTTGCTTGTAACTCTGCAGCAGTAACACCAATAAGGTCGACACATTCTTTGTCCCAAAGAATGAAAGAAGCCACACCCCAATTATCGGCAACACGCACGAGTATCTTGTACCTCTGATTTCCAACAGGATTAGCCAAATCACAGTTCACACAGTAGAAGATTGAGCCACAAGGAGCCATTTTCTTTAAGCATCGTTTGCATGAAACGTACCACCAATCGAACATTGGTTCGATGGCAACAATTTGACAAAAGACCCAAAACTGGTCAATCTGTCATAACAAACAATAACTTAGTTGAATAATTGATTTAGACATTTAATAATCAAATGAACAGCATATTAAATATGATAGCATACCTCATTAACCCTTATAAGTCGATTCACTGTGAGAATCTTAGTCCTATTCATTTGAAGATCATCCCTAATGCTTATAGGAATAGGTACAACCACATCGGTAACATGCACCTCAAAATTACCCTCTTGAACCAGCCTTTCACAAAATAAATTTACAGTAAATAAGATATTGAGTGTGTGATAAACTTTGAAAAATGATTAGGAATAGTATTAGGACTAACCCTCTTTGGAAATCAGCAATTTCTGGTACATTGGCATTGAACAACACTTTAGACACTTTGAAAGTGTTGGATAACCCAAGTTGTCCACGAAACTTGCGGATACGACACATCTGCATAATGACCACAATGGGACCTTCACCATGATTCTCAACGTATTTGAACAGCTCGTCCGCATAGTTACCCCACAGAGTGCATGGTATGGTGTTGTCCCTGCATTAAAAATCAATTTAGAGTTTTGCTAATAATAATATTAAAAAAAAAAAAGTTCAATATTATCTTACTGCAAATTCTTCAAGGTGATATCCATCATTGTAGTTTCCTTCCCAAGTACCTCCCTAGTTTGCATTCCACTTCGGCTTGAAAGCACTCCAATAACATCTACAACATGTATAAGTTAGAATAACAAATTTCGCAGAACATTTACATTAAAAAAGCAAAAGCTAAAGACAAATTACCTATCAAAAGATCCTCATCAATGTTGTCCCACAGGGAAAGATCATCGTATGTCTTGAAGTCATACACAAATCGTGGGAAATTTGCATCAAACACTTCAACCACATTAGTCTTGGGTGTGAATATCATTCTATAGTTTGATATGCACGTCTTCACCCTCATGGTATTGTTTATCAAAACAAAGTTCTTAATCGCAAACAAATGCTCCTCACGCAAGATTTCTTTCATCTTTGGTATAAGAACCCTCTTAATGGAACCATGGATCCTAGCACCCTAAAATTTAAAAATAAGAATTAGGACAGAACATACACTAATGATTCATTAGAAAGTGAAAAATCGCAGAACAGAGTACTTGTATAAAACACTTACAGTAGCATCATGGAACACACACTCTAGGCTGTAGACATTTGAAACATCATCACCAGCATGAAGGGCATAACAACAGATTAGCCTGACCTTAATGGCTTGTTCCATATTTGATGCATCAAGTTCACTCACCATTTTAAACAAAGGGGCCATTCACTCTTAATTACTGTATTTAGGATTTAGGGTAGAATAGAAAAGTAAACATTTGGGCTCAATTTATAGAAGTAAAAGACAGCTAAAAAATTTTGAAAACAATTTGAATTGTTTAATCAGCTTTCACCGCCAATTAACGCAATCATAATCTAGCTTTATAGAAATGACGGGAAGAAGAGAGATCTGATTTGTAACCGATAGATAAAGAAGCAAATCAGATTTGTAATCACCTTTATTCTGCAGATAAATCGGTAAACATATTCAGATTTGTACTGACCTTTCACCGCCAATCTAAAACTGATAATCAATTTAAGCGAGAATTGGGGGAAGAAGCGAGATATCCATGGAAGATGAGAGACCTTGCTTTATACCAGCAGTTCTATTAAGAAAACAAAAGATAAAAATGAGGAGGTAGAGATGAAGTACACTTCTACATAGAGCAATGGGATTACAGCTTTTAATTTCTCACCTTGAACCCACATGGCCACACAATGTTTATCACCCAAAATTATTATGATAATGGATGCTGATAATAGATGCTGCAAAATGACCACTTTGCCCATAAAATTGTTGGGCGCCAAAAACTCCAAGTTTTGCTATCCTGTTATTCTATATACAGGATTCGATTTTGTTTGGCTTCTTTCATTATTATCTTCTTCTGTTTTATCTCAATTTTAATTATTTTTTTTTAAGATATACTCTGTCTCAAAATAACATTTCACTTAAAAAAATATATTTCAAATACCAATCCATTTTGAATGAAAATTATCACAATCATCTTTAAAATTACTCCTTCCATCCCAAAATAAATTTGCAGTTGACTTGTCAACATTCTTAATAAGTAACTTGCTTTACATGTTTGTACATTTCATGCATGGTAGCTTTTCATGTTTGTACATTTCATGTACGGTGGTTAAATTGCATTAAGACTATTTCCTTATTTTGAAATGCGATATTTATTTTGAAACGAACTATAATGAAAAATGTGATACTTATTTTAAATTTGGGACGGAGGGAAAATCACTATACATTACGACTTGCTATACGTTACACGGCGACTAGGACATATACACAGAGGATATTAACAATAGTCATGTACTCCCTTTAATCCAACAAACATTAGTTTTCATTGAGAGAATATGGATGTATTAGTAACATAGATTTTTGCTAGGAAATAAAAAAAAAAAAAATGACATAAGTTTGATTGAAACACAGTAGTAATGTAATGAAGTACTTGCAAAAGCAAGAATTTAGTTAGACTGGGCCAAGACGCCATGTGCCCTACAAAGTTCTGTGTTCAGCAGTGTGAGTTAGAGATTTTGGGTAAATCCATGGTGTTTGCGCGCGAGGTTTTCCTTCGAGGCACGTTTTCGTCCTTCGATTTACCTTTTTGTTGATTTGAGAGTCGCCACCATGTTATTGTCGGAACACGGACCGAGATGTCTGGATTCGGGGGTTAAGTTATGAATTGGGAAGGTCAAGGAGCACCCAATTCACCCAATCTAGGATTTGTCTTGCTAAGAAATCATCATCATCGTTTCAAAATCATGCATTCATGTACCAAAAGGAAAAAACAAACAAATAAATAATTGCTTATTTATTTGGGATGTCGGATCATGTGCTTCGAGACCATCTCCATGGATTGGAGAGGCTCTAGGCTGATCCTTTAATGGAATCACACTACTTCAAAGCAAAGAAGGAGATGAGAAGATAGAAAACAATGAGTTTACCTAAGCGTTTTCTTCAAGAATCCTATGGATGGCCTTGACTAAAGGCCTTGATCTTCCAAATTTCGTGGGTATCAGAGAGGGGCTGATTATGAGAGCTTCTTTGATCAGATTTGGGGTCTAGAGTTGACCGTTTAATTCACCATTAGTCATTCTAGTCAAGAACAACTATATTTATAAGGGTTTTTGGACCTAGGGTTTTGGCCAAGAAGGTAAGTTGAGGTGGGAATCCAAGACTTGATTCTCACAGAGGTATATTTGGACTCTAGGATCGTCTATGGGATTTTCCCTGGATTGCATGAGTGTTTGCCAAGAAAAAAGGTTAAGATCAACAAGGAAACTGACCAAAACCCGGCTGTCGAGGGGGAAATGTCTCGTACGAGGCATCTAAGTGCTGGAATCACTTATTTGACCTCTGCGATAGTTTTAATGTTCAGTTTGGCCCTTGACTAACAGAGTCAGTCAGAAACTTAACAAAGCATGTCCAACTTAAGGAGTTTTGAACCAAATCAAAGGCGAGACACAGAAGTAGTGTGATTATAAAATGAACGTCCAAAATGGGGTGTCTACAGAGCCCCTCGGCGACGATACTTATGGATGAAGTACTGTCGTCGATAGAAAAGACGCCATTTTGAACTAGGGGTATGGTCGTGCTAAAAAGCTGCCTACGTATTCCTCGGAAGGAAATCAGACCAATCGTAGTTCGACTCTGAAAACACGCAAAAACTGAGGTTTAAGGTATTTTGAAAATCATTTTTGAAAATAATACTTGCGGTAAGTAAAGCTTAGAGTTTAGAGAGTACCCATACTGAGGAATCAATGGCCTTGACCCAATTCTGAATATACTCCTTTTTGCTGATGATGAACCATCTCCAGTTGCAATCCATACTGAGGAACCGATCTCCTCGACTCCAATTCTGAACATGCCCTGTTGTTGATGACGAACCGTCTTCGATTTTGGAGCCGCCAGTTGCCCGGACCTTGCTTCTCCTTCCAACGAGGTTGCCTTATTCGCCGGAAAATGCGAATCCTATGTTATTAACGTATGTCTTGATAACAATTATCAGACTCTGGGTTTGGAGATGCCAATTGCTTGGATCCTTGCTTCTCCTTCCAATGAGGTTGCCTTATTCCCCGGAAAAGTGAATCCTATGCCATTAACTTATGTCTTGATGGCAATTATGGGACTCTAGATGGTGGGATCCTGTGTTATTAACTTACGTCTTGATAACAGTCATGGGATACCCGGATTTGGAGACGCCAATTACTCGGACCTTGCTTCCTCTTTCAAAGAGACTGCCTTTCCGTTGAAAATGTGAATCCTATGCCATTAGCTTACACCTTGATGACAATGTGGGACTCCGAATGGTGGGATCCAGTGTTATTAACTTACGTCTTGATAACAGTCGTGGGATACCCGGTTGTAAATCCTGTGCCATTAACTTACGTCTTGATGACAGTCGTGGGATTTAAAGTTTGCTGATGCAGATTTCGTTGCTCACCCATTATCTTGGATGTGCGGTGAGGATAAATTCGTACTGAGAAACAACTTTGCTTGTTCCAATTCTGAAAATATCCATTTGTTGACGACTCAATGTTCTATCTTGAACCGGGTTCAGATTTAACCTCTTGGTCTAAAGCATGGCTTTTTCTGACCTTTCTGTTAAAAGCAGGGCTTTTCTGGAATTTCCCAAGAAAACATGGTTTTCTGAGATTTTTCTGGGGATGCCTCGTACGAGGGAACGATGTCTCGTACGAGACTTCTTTGTTTTTGCACAGAACAGAGCATATAGGCGCTGAAAGTGATTTCAAATCACTTTTCCTATTTCATTCTCGGAGCTTTCGACCCTAGGCGATTTTCTCACTCAAAAATCTTTATTTTCACAAAGTTTTATTGATTCCTAACCCTTTCAAATGGGCGGTGTGCATCGATCCCACAAAGAGCACCTCTTGGTAGGCATATGAAGGGTAAAGTGTAGGCGACGGATGAGTTGTGCCCGTTCCTGGAAGATCACGTTTCTCACGCCGTTCGGACTAGGTGGGTAAGGATCTCTTCCTTTGATTGAGTTTCCATGTCGATTTCGTTGTTGCGTGCCTCAATTTAGTGTTCTAGCAATTCGACTTTCGCCAATTTTCGCCTAGAATTATCGCTGCTAGGGTTTATCATGCATGGCTGATCTTTCGATAGAATTTCACCCTTGTTGATGCTGAAAATCATTGTAGTATGGTAGTACATGATTTTGACTGTCGCTTTAGGCAATTCCGCGACTTTTCGGGTGAAATGCTTGAATGAGGATTTTACCAATTTTCTGACATCTGTCTCTTTTGTCTCTGTTGTTTGCAGTCATTCAGAGTTATCAATAACTGTAGGGGCAGCGTACGAGCGGTCGCTGAGAGGTGGGCAACTCTCAATGGCGAGATGAAGGAAGAGATCGAGAATCTCGGATTGAAACCCTTCTTCGACGGCCTTGTTGGTGAGAGGAGGAATGTGCACTTGCTCCAGGCCATCCGGGAGCGCTGGTGGGATAGTACTCATACCATGCACATGCGGTGGGTGGGAGGTTACCATGACCCTTACTGACTTTCATGCCATTACCGGACTTGCCATCGTCGGTGAGCCGCCTGAGGTGGATGCGGACTTTGCTCCTAGGAGGGACGATATGATGCATTTTTTGGGATTCTCTTTGCGTACCCTAGGCAAGGGTGTCCTTCTGAAGGCCTTGAGGGAGAGGGTGGATACTTATGTCACCCTTAATGCTGGTCAGATGCATCTCACTGCTCAATACCCCTTTTACACCCATGCAACCCATTAGCCTGTGATAGAATGAACGTAGGGAAGGGCGGAACAACATAACTATAGGAACTATGAACATCTGCATTCATAAGGAGATAAGCGTTCAAGCAAATCATAACTACTAAGATTGTCCACAATTGGATAGTGAAACACAATGTGAATCTACTTTATAATACTAGTACTGACCTTAAAACTATAATTACTATGCCAATAGCTACTCCTAAGAACCTAGTTCAAGTTTATGGAAAACGTAAAATGGCTGGAGAATCAAAGCAGTAGGAAGGCAATAAACAGGTGATATTATGAACAAAAATAACAGACTATTACATACATCCAAGTTTCTCCTCAGCTTCAGTACGCATTAGAATACTTCCAGTCTCTAACCACTGCATAAACGCAAGCAGGGAGACTACCGTCTGTGTTTCAGTCCTCCAATTGTTAATGTACCTGACAACGAACGCAAACAGAGCTTACTCACAGCAAGAACAGCAAATATTAAATGCATAGAGAGCAGTGATATCCAAATGTTCACTCACCTATAGTATTCCCCAGGGCTTTGGCATTCACTAGTAATTGCTGCAATGTGACCGAAAAGCACCCTCACTACATCAATCTGAGCCTTACACTTCTCTAGAATCTCTAATGGAACATAATAACATACTCCATGTCATTATTTTCCTCATACTTTTTTTTAAATGATTTGCATAAAAATACATCCAGAAAACTAACCCGATCTTCTAATATATATACATACAACGAACTCAAAAACTGACGAATAACCTAACAGAGATATGATCAAACATGAACGTGGAAATAGACAAAATTAGCAATAATGATTAGAAATTTAGCAATGTGGAAACATATACCTGGAATTGGACGAGACTGATGAACGAGAAGTAGACTAGAGCGCATGATCCTGGTACACGACTCAATCTTCGAGGCAACAGCTCGAATTCGATCACGCAATCGCACGAACTTGACCAGACGGAGACGGAAGTCGTCGAACTGCTGCTCGATCATAGCAGAAGTTGTCGCCATTGAAGAGCAATCAGACGTAAAGGAGTAGCAGTGAGGTGCGAAGAATGAAACGGTGCCGGAGAATGAACCGACGAGGTGGAGAGAGAGAGAGAGAGAGGGGCGGGAGTGGGTTTAGGGGTTGGGAGAGAGAGAGTGCTGCGGTGAAGGCGTTTGGAAAAACTCAGATTTCGTGACTAGCATTTGAATTGGTGTCTGCTTTTATACCTGGAACTGCTACAGCAGCATTTTACTGTGATCAAATCAACCTGAATTTTGCCAACTTTCCATTTATTTTAGTGGAGCCCACCGAAACAACCTATAATGATCGTGGCCAACCATTACTCCCCCGTTATACCCCTCCGTTTCACGAGAACTGAGACTAAAGAAAATGGCACAAGAACTAAGGAATACTAATAAATAAGAAAAATATGTGGTAGAAAATGAAGAGAGAGAATTAGTGGGGTAAATAGTAGTGTTGGTTGAATAAAATGAGTGGTGGAAAATGAAGAGAGAGAATGAGTGGTGGGGTTGGGTGAATATAAAATATTAAAAAGTTTGCCATTTTGGGCAATCTCAATTGAGGTGAAACGGACGAAAGAGAAATAAGTCTTAATTCACATGAAACGAAGGCAGTACTTACTACTATGTTACACCCACCCGTGCGATGCACGCGTAATCAAATATCTTTATTTAATAATTGAACATTTAATTGTTAAAGTTTTATTTTACACTAAATTAAAATAAAGTTGGTTTTTGGGGAAACTAGTTTATAAAAATTCTGTTTTTTTACCCCTTCCTAAACCTTAAAAAGCCTAAACCCTAAGTCTTAAAACCCTAAACTTTAACCCCTATAAAAACATGACTTTTTATAACTAATGGAGAAACTAGTTTCCTCCAAAATTTTATACCATGTAAATAGTACCCATATGTACCAAAATTTTATTTTGATACCTAAGAAGCAAGGACCACCATTGAAGTTGCCCCTAATAAGGTTTTTCATTGGGAAAATCACAATCGTGTTTGACCATAAAATTATATTACAACTAGTTCTTAAAATGTGATTCTTTGTTTCAAAAAAAAAAAAATGTGATTTTCAAATCTTACTATTTTCCAAAAAAATTAAATCCCTTTTAAAGTTTTTTTGAACAAACCAAAGGGGAGAGTTTGCAATTTTTGGTTTTTGACTTCAAAATCCTAGGGTTTGAAGGATTGATTTTAAAATTTTCATCTATTAGTTTACTTTGAACCCGGATTTCAAATTCAAACCTTCTCCGTCTCTCGATCTAATCTCAAATGTGAATTATTTCTGTGTATTGTTATTAGTTTCCATATTTTGGTTTTAAATAATTAAGGAGAAATGTTGGTAAATTGGTGTTTGATGTTTTTTGCCTTTTCTCCGTAGTGAGAGCCTTTGCATTCTCTCCTTAGCGGGAGCCTTGAATTTTGCTTTGTTTTCTATCTGTACCTATGCAATCAATCCTTGCATTTAGTGATCTCTTCAGTTGTTCAATCTTTCTTTTTCTGTGAAGTTTGGTTGGTCATTTATATCTAACCCAGAGGCCTCCTATTATTGTGTTTTCAACGTCAAATATACTCGATGGGAGATTATGTGAATGACAAGATATGGCAGTTTCCAAGCTATGCTTAGCGAGGTTCTGTTCCGTCCCCGGACATTGTTTACGCGATTACAAAGTGGAAGATTGAGAATAGTCTTCACAATCAACTTTGGGTGATCAATGGCTTCATAAGGATATTAATATCTTTGGTGGCATTGTGACTTCAAGCGAGCACTATCAATTTGTCATTTCTCTTTTTACTTTTACTTTTATTATGTATTTAGAAATGACATTATAGCGGTTAACGCTTTGTTCATTTATGGGTTGAATCTCCGAAATGATGTGGAGATCTACTCAAACATTTGTACTTCCGTGCCATAATATAGTTTGATTTCGAAAAAAACAAACCAAAGGGGAGAGAGGAAGTTATTTTT
>JAOWBW010001532.1:270183-372518 GCA_026119855.1 Campanula takesimana
CATCAATCAAATTCCAAACTTGATTGTCTTGCATGGATTGCAATTCGGATTCCATGGCTCCAAGCCACTTGTCCGAATCGGGAGAAGACATCGCCTCTTGGTAGGTTAACGGTTCATCATTCTCAATGATTTCTACCTCATTACTATCCGTTACGAGAAATCCATATCTCTCGGGCTCGGATCGTAACCTACTAGATCTGCGAGTTAATTTGTGTATCTTGAACAGGTTCCACAACGTCCTTGTGGTTCTTGTTCTTGTTCCACTATTGGTTCAATGATATTTTCTTGGTCTTAATTTCTTCAAGATTTATTTTACTCCCACTGATTTCTTTGGAGAGAAACTCTTTCTCTAGAAAGACACCAGTTCGGGCAACAAACACTTTGTTGTCCTCACTCGGTTGTAAAAGTAATATCCTTTAGTTCCTTAGGATATCCCACGAAAATACATTTATCGGATTTGTGTGCTAGTTTGTCAGAGATAAGTCTCTTGACATAAAACTTCACAACCCCAATCCTCATGAAAGATAACTAGGTTTCTTTCCACTCCACATCTCATATGGAGTCGTTGGAACCGATTTAGTTGGAACTTGATTTAGTGTGAAAGCAGCGGTTTCTAGGGCGTAACCCAAAAAGGATATTGGAAGATCAACTTGACTCATCATTGATCGAACCATGTCTAACAAAGTCCGATTTTCCCTCAGACACACCATTCCATTGTGGTGTTCCGGGCGGAGTCAATTGTGAAACTATTCCACAATTCTTTAATGATCATCAAATTCTTGACTAAGTATTCACCACCACGATCTGATCGAAGTGCTTTATACTTTTGCCAAGTTGTTTTTCTACTTCATTTTGAAATATTCTAAATATCTCAAATGCTTCACTTTTTGTTTCATTAGGTAAACATACCCAAATCTACTATAATCATCAGTGAAGGTTATGAAGTATTGAAATCCTCCCTAGCATTGCTACTTAATGGTCCACATACATCGGAATGTATCACCCCAATAAGTCGCTTGCCCTTTCACCCAACTTGGTAAAAGGTGTCTTAGTCATTTTTCAAGAAGACACGGACTCACAAGTATCATATGACTCTAAGTCACATGAACCCAAAAGTCCGTCCCCATGGAGTTTTGAGATACGCTTCTCATTAATATTACCAAGACGGCAATGCCACAAATAAGTATGATTTATATCATTAGGTTTAGATTTCTTATTTACTGATAGACATTATTTTCATTCTTGATATCCAAGACATAAAGGGCCATTAAATGAATTAGCAATACCAAAAGCACATCATTTAAATAAATAGAAAATTTCTATTCTCAATAAGAAACTTAAAACCTTCATTATCCAAACAAGAAATTGAAATAATATTCTCTGCTTAAATCCGGAACATAATAACAATTGTTCAAAAACAAGAATTAATCCGGAAGGTAAAAGTGACTTCATAAGTCCCTACGACTAATGCAGCAACTCTTGCTCCATTCCCCACGCGTAGATCTACTTCACCTTCTTTAAGCAGTCCTCCTATTCTTTAGTCCCTGCCATTTAGAGACAAATTTGAGAACCACATCCGGTATCCAATACCCAAGAATCAGTGGTAGAAAGGAGAATATCTATCATATAGATACCTGAAGTCGACGCAGCCTTGCTGCTCTTCTTCTTCTTTTGCTCTTCCAAGAAAGCCTTGCAATTACGTTTCAATGACCAATTCTCTTGACAATGGAAACAGATTGCATCCTTTTGTGAATCAGGTTTTGCCTCAGAAGCCTTGCAACCTTTGCCTTGCTTATTTTGGGTTTGACAACTTTTGCCTTACCCTTTCCTTTGGCACCAGCCTTCTTCCCATCATGAACCAAGAGCACGGGAGAACCTTTCTCCACAATTTTCATCTCTGCAGTTTTGAGCATCCCATGCAACTCAGAGAGATTCTTATCCATTCCATGCATGTTATAATTCATCACAAACTGATTATAACTTTTAGGCAATGAATTAAGAATGAGATCCGTGGCTAGCTCCAATGGGATTGGATAGCCAAGTTTCTCAAGGTGCTCTACATAACCTTTCATTTTAAGAAAGTGAGGACTCACTTGTTGCCCTTCATTCATTTTACAAGTAGTGAATGCAACAATGGTCTTGTACCTCTCTTGCCTAGCTTGCTCTTGAAACATGGTTCTCAACTCCACGCCTATCTCATAGGCTTCCAAATGTTCCAAACTTTGTTGAGTTTTGAACACATAGCAGCAAGCATGAGACAACTTACATCTCTAGAATCATTACGATGTTTCTTGTAATTGTCTCTTTCTACCCTAGGGGCAGTAGGCGGTGGTTAGCAGGGAGAGGCCCATCGAGAATGTACAACTTATCTTCTTGCCTAAGAACAATTCTTATGCTACGGATCCAATCCATAAAGTTGGTACCATTCTCTTCGAGCTTATCCTTCTCAAGGATCGATCGCAACGACATTGATTGAGTGTTATTAGTCATTATCTACAAATATGCAAAAATTTCAAAATTTAATAAGTACCGATCTTCATTAAAGAGATAAATAATGTATTTTTCAAACAAAAATACTCCCACTAAATTATATAACCTTCATATACATCCATGTATAATATAATTTAAATGGGTTTAAGATCCAACTTTAATTTAATTTCAAGTCCGCTAAGGCGGATTACACAAAATCAATTAATTAGGTAGACAACTCTTGTCAATCATATCTCATATGACTCTTAGTTCCTTTTATGAGATTCTTTAAGAAATCCAATTTCAAAAAGCATGTTAAACCTCATCTTTGCCTAGGCCAAAACTGTTTTGGACGCCCATTAAGTCTAACCATTTTAAACGGCATAGTTAATGTGTCCCGCTAGGGCGTGCCACATTATCTATCTTGCTCATACATAAATAAATTTAATGCACCTCGCTAGGGCGAATCTACATTAAAATCACTCATGTACTAATAAGTGTTTTAATCATGGCATGGCAATAAAAGACTTAAAACTTTCTTTGAAGGTTCATCACATGTAGCATATAACACATTTATGAGCACATAATATAAACATGTTACACATCAAGTTTAGCCACTAAATTAATCTCCATTAATTTAAGCATGGTATTTATGTGTCATTAGTTTCTCTATAATTATGAGGATGAGACTATTTCAAACTTTGGTTATTATCTCCAAATCAAGACAACAAGAAGTGCGGTCGAACTAAGCCATTAGGCACCACAATCCCGCACTAATTCAAGAAACCAAGAAAGTAGTCCATGTGGCCGAAACTAAGCAATAGATGGTCTCGATGAACGTAGGCCAATTGCATTCACAATTCCACATGGATCTCCAATCATTGAATCAAGAACTTTGTTTCTCAATTTTAGCAATTATGAACTCTTCATAATTCTAACTTCGTTTTATCTTTGAAACTTTGATTGCGATCAAGTTTTGGGAAACACAATCTCGATGAACGTAGATTAGCCATCCAAACCTTGAACCAATCTTAGAATCATAAGACTAAAACAAATAGGAAAATCAAACCCCAAGATCCTCACATAAAACAACTACCCAAAACCCATCCAGATCAGCAAGTCTGGACTGGTTCTGTTACTGGTTTTGTTGGATCTCTCGAAAATTCCAAATTCTGATTTCAACCAAAAATAAGACAATCTGATCCTCATGTGCGCCGCCCAAAACTCACTGTGCGGTCGCCCAAACATGTGCGGCCGCCCAAGTGATTTTGTGCGGTCGCACAAACTGATCAGAATGTACAGAATTTTGAAGTTCGAAAATTTTGTCTCAAAATCGTTTTTCCCCGATTATTAAAACTTTGATCCAATCAAAAATAATAATCAACAATTCTGAATCCACCATAATTTATTTATTGCGATTGAATCGTGCGATTAAAGTTGCAAACAATAAACCACATAAAATCACATAAACACATAAACAACATATATTCCAATATTCAAATCATGCAAGGCACATAAACAATTTATATACACATAACATGATCCAAGTATTGATTAATCAACATGAACGGGGCTCTGATACCACTGTTGGGTTTCGATCAACATGCGCAGCGGAATTTAGCATTTAAATTTTGAAACCCAAAGCCATGGATCCATTCATACGATTAAATCAAATACAACATAGGAATAAAGGAATAAACTAACCCTTGATGGCTATCAAATTCTCTTGGTCTTTGGTGGAGGTTTGAAGACTTGATCACGATCACAAAGCTTGAACACGAACTTTGAAGATGATGATTTTCACCCTCTAGCGGTATCCACACTTCGAACGAATATCAAAGTAGCTTCTTTGGTCTTGGTTGCTAGACCAAATTGTGAAACACTTTTCACAATCAAAAGAATATGTGGAATTTATTTGTGTATTATTTTGTTCCTCAACCAAGAATGTCTTGGAACAAAATAAACCTCTCTCAAACTCTTTGAGACTCACAAAATCATTAGCATTGAGTGCTGGCCGAATTTGGTCTTTTATACACAAGTATGACCTATTCCAAATAGGAAACTTGTGTCAAAATCCTTCCAAAATTCGTTTCCAAATCAAATTAGGAATCTGCCACCCGACAGCACTGTGCGGCCGCCCAAAATCATCTGTGCGGTCGCACAACTATCTGAAGCAAAACTGGTACAAAACTGTCCTAAGTGTGCGGCCTCCCAGTCAATACTGTGCGGTCGCCCCACTCATCAGAATGTCCAGAATTTCCAAAATTCCAATTTAGTCCTTTTAAAGATTCGTTCTATTGTGTGTGACCCTCTAGGATTATACTAAGTTGGCATGGATTCAAACATGAACCATAAGATATGATTAGGTTCTAGCAAACCGTCATACCTACCCAAATAGTATAACTAGATACAAGTTCGCATTCCTCTTAGAATATGTCACAATCCCTTTGTCCACGATGTCATTGAACACAAGTCATGGTCAAACAGTCAACTTGTTTTGTTCAATACTTTCTCGATTCCGAATATGTTGATAATCCAAATGACATTGATCCAATCAATTCATCTGAGTCCGGCCGAACATTTCATCAACATCATTCCTACGAGTGGCCCAAGCTTGACATCTCTCCGAGGAGGGACAAATCCATTTAGCTTATTATTCTTCCCAACGGGATTCCGATTATGCCAATCATACCCTTTATAACTACTCGGTTAAAAGTAGCGTTTGAATATGTCAAACATAATGTTCATCAAGTGGAAGACTATAATAACTTCATGTCTAAGGATTCAAATGACATAACTAATATGAGATATATGTATGACATAGACCATGACATAAATCTCATAGAGCGGGTCATGTCCAGTACCTTGTTCCAAACAAGTACCCATAAATCTAACATGATCATCCCATGACCATTTAGCCTTTATACTAGTGCTTAACAAGTACTAGGGACGGGGATTATTATAAGTAAACATGAACAACAATAATAATCAAAACATCTCTTTATTGATATGAAATAAATGATAACAATTACACGTTTATTAAACGTGCCTAGGGCACCACTACCAACAAGAAGCCTCGGCGTTCCTGTGTGCGAGAGATCCAGCATCTATCAAGGTTCGTATGATTGTAGAGACTTCGGCGCCTCTATGACATACGTATCCTTGATCAATCGTGATTGGCAGAAGCCTCGGCGTTCCTATTTGCGAGAGATCCAGCATCTATTAGGGTTCGTATGATTGTAGGACTTCGGCGCCTCTATGACATACGTATCCTTGATCGATCGTGGTTGGTAGAAGCCTCGGCGTTTCTGTTCGCGAGAGATCCGACATCTATTACTTTAGCGCAATTGGCAGGAACCCTGGCGATCCTGATTGCGTTTACCATTCCATCTTGGGATTGTTTAGACAACGTAGTCTTTAATTTTCCCAATAACTTCATTGCTTACGAATGTTCGTTCTTCATACAAGATAGTACCCGTAGGTTTATTATCCACAGCAGAAGTTCGATGTCCCGTCTTTCCTCAATAGATCCGAACTACGACCGGCTTGATTCCTCAGGGATACGTAGGAAACCTGAAAAGGTCCAGCCACCCGACCAACATGGTCATCCTCATCCCCAGCAAGTGCATTTTCCCCCAGCAGAAAACGTTGTTCCCATCAGAGGACAGTCCTTCCCAATTTCCCATCAGATTTGAACTAGTTTGGCTTGATCCCCCGCGGATACGTAGGTCGCCCTGTCAAGGTCCAGCCGTCCCTTACCTTTCCTCTGTTTTGAAACTCATGTTTCAGAACGGTTCTTATTTTTATCATCGACCCTCCATTGCCTTGCAAGAAGCGTCGCCGAGGGGCTACTGTTAGTACCCGATCTGAAAATGAGTTTATTAGGCTTTCCCAAATATACAAGGACTTTATGGGAATTAGAAACCTTGCAAAGACTTGTCCCGGATTCCCAAAAATAGCTCAATGTTCTAGAAAACATTAAATATGGACATTTAGGGTTGCCTTGTATGAACAGTAAAAACCCTAGCTTGAATTTCAAGTCAGCGCGCAAAGATGGCCACGCGGCCACTTTCGCCGCCGCCCTCAATATTGGCCACGCGGCCACATCCGCCCGGATGATCTGGACCATCAGATCTTCCCTCAGTTTATTATATAAACCAATCTCATGCTATTGGTTTAAGGGGGATCCGAATTTGAGAGTTCTTAAACACAATTTTGCTCTCTAATTAGCATTCAAACCTCCAAGAAGATCAAAGTTTATTTCTTGCCAACATAGGTAAGTTTTCTAACTTATTTCTTCACGTTCTTGCATTATTTCTAATGTAGATCTTTAATATTCATGTTCTTGCATGTTTATTCATAGTTTCTTCATATGCTTCGCATGTTTATTCATATGTTCATATATGTTCTTCATATGTTCATCGTGTTCATAGATTAAAACCTTATTTATGCTATATTTAGGGTTGCGATCTTCATAATTACATGTTATTTCATAGCCGATGATGATCGAGGGTTCATCAACCCGAGGATGATCTAGGAACTACTTCTAAACCCTAATCTTTAGGTAATTCCCCCCTCATTATGCATGATCCCGATTCTTCTGCCTATTCTAAATTCTTCTCGAACTACGCTGACCTGAGCTTCTCACCTTGAGAGGAACGTAGGCAATCTTCGGATCCGGTCTCAATCACTAACACACTACATACACCGCATCATGATAGAAAGACCGATCAATTCGGGCAATAGGAGTGATAACGTTCAATATTCTTCTCTTGTTGTAATTTGACCCCCGAACCCATTAACATGCTTTTCTCAATGTTTGGCTATAATTAAAAAACGGCGTGGCGACTCTCATAATTTTAATGTTACTATGAATATTCCCAAATTCAAACACACGTATTCACACTAGGGCACCACTACCAACATTATATACCAAAATGACCACTTTTTGTGAAGTAGGCATTGGCAATGCCGACTTTAGTGTGAAGTCGGCACTACCATTGCCGACTTAGGTCAAGCCCGGTTAAGGTTAAGAATAATTAGGGGTTAAGAAGGATAGGAGGGAATATTTTGGGGCAGGGTGGTTTTTTGTGATGTGCTGAAATCGGCACTCACAATGCCGACTTTGACTAGGGTTTGTGAAGTCGGCATTATGGATGCCGACTTTAGGTCACCATAAAACCCATAGCTGGTTGCTTTATTTTCACTCATTTCATATTCAAAACACAAACTTCTCTAATATCTGATTCTCATCTTTCATTTTTTTTTTTCTCTCTCTTTCAAGTTGAAAGCTCAAAAGTTGTATTTGGTGAATTTGATTCAAGCATCTAAGGTACATTTTAATCTTTGTTATATGTTTTTATTTGTATAATGTGAATACAAACTAGAGTTATTAAACTATAATTCAGTAAAAAAAAAATAAAAAAAAAGATGTGTTGTCCTTTAAACATTTAACATCCAACGCAAAACTCATTAAATTTTTGATATTTCAGTTAAATTTTTGACATTTCAGTTAATTTTTTACTGTTATTTGTTAACATTTCTTACAATTTCCATGCATATATGATTAACTGTTTCTTAATGTATTATATTAACATTTGACTGTTATTTGTTGACATTTCAGTTAAATTTTTGATATTTCAGTTAAATTTCCATGCATATCTAGTTAAATTTTTGACATTTCATATAAATTTTTTGAAGATCAAGAAATTTTCTTAATGTAACAAATTTTAATGATGTTATTTGTTGCTTTTTTTTTATATATATTTTGACATTTCAGTTAAATTTTCTTAATGTAACAAATTTTAATGATGTTATTTGTTGCATTTTTTTATATATATTTTGACTGTTGAATTAATTTGTTTAGGGGAAAATATGAGTGGACTTCCATTTATTTTCATGTGCTACTGGGGAGGAGATGATGAACACCCGTTTGGAGATAGTAATCTTGAACAGGGGCTGAAATTTCCACTTAGGGCAAAAACTCGTTGGGGTTACGAAAATTGATTAGGAAGTTATATAAGAAAATTGATATAGATCTAAGAGATGCTAAGTTGAAAGTTATTTGTAGATATTCTCATATGATGGGTAATGGGTTTGCAAGTTACATTCCGTTTGAAGTCGAGAATGATATGTGTATGAAAGTCATGTTATTGGTCCATCTGAAACAAACAACAAAACTATTAAACTAAAATTCGTTTAAAAAAGAGGCTGGCCCGTTAAATATTTAACTGAAAAAGGACTCTTTTCTGACAGTTTAGTTAACTTTTTGACATAAAATGGGATTTTTGATAAAAAGAGGGGCTGTTTGTTAAATATTTAACAGAATAATGCAAAACCTGTTAAATTTCGGACAGTTCAGTTAAGTTTCTAACGGAAAGTAGGCATTTTTGTTAACTTTCCAACGAAATTCGGATGATAATGTGAAGTTCATCAACTTTTAATAAATAGATTATTGTTAAATTAATATAAAATCACATAAGCAAATTAACATGTATTATCAGTTAATATTCTAACATAAAATGGGCATTTTTGTTAACTTTCTAACGAAATTCAGTCGATAATGTGAATTTTCATCAACTTTTAATAAATAGCTTTTTGTTAAATTAATTCAAAATCACATAAGCAAATTAACATGTATATTATGAACTCAACAAATTTACATATTCTAATTTCATCGAAAAAGATAATTAAAATACAAATTATATAAAAGAAAATTACTAAATATGATAGCACTAACCTTATAATGTGGAAATTGTGACAAGATTCCCAACACAAATTAATTTTCTGACCAAAGGGACACTGAGATGCAGAGAAGACAGTGATGGAACGAAGGTTGAAGGTTGATGGGGGAATGGGAGGAAGGGTTTGACGGGGAAGGAGGCTGAGGAGGCTGCCGATTTATGTTTGTCTGGAGGTGAAGTCGGAATTGGGAGTGCCGACTTCACCAGAAAACGGCATTCCCATTGCCGACTTCTGCCAAATTCCAGACTCCCAAAATATTCCCACTTTAACCCTTGAAACCCTAATCCGGATTTTTGCTTAACCTAAAGTCGGCATTGGTAGTGCCGATTTCACAAAAAATAGTCATTTTGGTATATAAAGTTTCCCAAATGTCATTTAGGTAGATAATGATTTAAAAGAGAATTATTTGAAAAAAATAAATCCTTACAACACATCACATTTTACATTTTTTTAATAATTTTCGTGAAAAAACGGTTTTGTGCAATTTGAAATGAGAAGGATGAAGTATCTCGGAACCGGACCCGGAATCGCTCCACCCAAAAACGTTACACCCCTCCACCCAATGGCTCAGATCGAGGTGACATATGCGAGCTCATCATCTGTGCGGTCAAGATGATTTCAATTTTTTGTGGGTCCCACTGAGCTCGGCTACATCTCAACCGTTGGGTGGAGCTAAAATGAGGTGGCTCCGATCGGAACCACTGGGTGGAGCTAACTCCCCGGTGATGCAGTTCCAAACCCCTGAGAACCGGACCCACTGCATGTACTTGACAAATGGCCCAATCGATACCCACCTTCCTTCACTGGCCCAATATTATTAGACCATGTCCAATAGTTTCAACTACCAAAAACATTCAACTACCTTAATATTACGACACCTCATCTTCTCTCTCCATCCACTTAATCATTCAACTACACTCTCAACTACCCCTCCCACAATAAGCTAGTTTAGTTTAAAATTCAACTCCTCTCAACTCATCATTCTATACCCCACCACTTTTTATTTTATTTACAATATTTATTTTTATAATTAAAAATAAATATTGATATTAATAATTTATTATTAAAAAATAAATTATTAATGTTTTTAATTATAAATTCGAGATTTTTTTTTTATTTTTTTTAATTCAAACTTAATTAATTTTTTTCGAAGCAATTAAATAAATACGAGAATATTTTAATTTTAATAAAAATAAGAAAAATTACAATAAACTTAGCTCGTTCCACAAATGATGAAAAACCAAATAAAATGAAAAATTACAATAAGGATTATTCGGATTATTGGGATCCATTTCACTAAAAAGATGATGAATATTTTAAAAAATAAGGGTTAAAGAAGGATAATGATTTTTTTGAGAGAAAAGAGAGGTTTTTTTTTTGGTGTGCAAATAAAATGAAAGTTATATCAATTTATAGAGAAAAAAAAATCCAGAATTTTCGCGGAAAAAAAAAAAAAAAAAAAAAAATTTGCTGTAAAATAATTGAGCTCCAAAATTTGGGTTGAAAATGTTATCTAAAAATCTGGACGGACCAATCCTAGGCTGACACTTGGCAAAAGAAAAAAAAAAAAAAAAAAAAAAACTGCCATACGCTGCGCCTCACGCGCCTCTGTCGGCGGTGAGGCGCACGCGCCATGTCGGCACCAACCAGGCGGCGACACGTGTCCATGGCGGGGCCCCTCATTTTACATTCAACCCGGTTGAGTTTTTTCAACCAACCAATTCAACCCCCTACCTCTCAACTATCTTATTGGAGCCCCTCAACTAGTTGAACCCACTTTCAACCCCCTCTCAACTACCTTATTGTACATGGCCTTAGGCACGCGTGTCAAATCACGTAGCTCTCCCCCTTTCGCGTCTCATTCCTTTCCTTTTCAAAAGCCGATTGACTTTTCAGGAAAAAAGAAAGTACTACCTCCGCCCCAACTCAATACGCATCTTTACTGTTTGGCACAATATTTAAGGAGAGATTATTTATATTCAAAAGTATTGTGAGTGGAGAATAATGGGTGGTTGGGAGGAAGAAAGAGAATGAGTGGAGAATAATGAGTGGTTGAGAGGAAGAAAGAGAATGAGTGGAGAATAATGAGTGGTTGGGAGGAAGAGAGAGAATGAGTAGAAGATTATAAAAATAATAAAAAACTTTCCTTTTTTGGATTGTGCACATATCAACGACACCCACTTAAAAAGTAAGTGTGCACATTGAGCTGGGACGGAGGTAGTAAAAAATTAGGGTTCCTCAATTTACGACAAAATTTGGGTATTATTTAGAGGTAATTTTGCTTTTACGTTAAAAATGATTGTTGTATTTCTATTCATCTTGGTGTTTGATTATTTAATTTCTTCTATTATTATTGCATGAATTCTGGATATTCTTCTCAATTCCCAATTTAAATTAAAGTTCTTACTTTTCTTTTTAGTCTGTCTCAATTAATTTAAAATTTTTATTTTACTTTATTACTTAAAATATTAAAATAGAAAGTAGGACCATTTGTAATTCTCACACCAAAAACTTGCTACCCACTTTCCCTCTCTTACTTTGCTTTCCACATTTACAACATTTACTTTTTTGTTAGTCTCCGTGCAAAGTCAAAGTAGGAACCTAGGACGGAGGGAGTATTCATTTTCTTAAGGTTGTTCGAATGCGTTTGTTAATAAGTGTTTTTTCTTTGATTTTTGAGCAGGTTACGTTTTTTATGGTGATCTATGTTTTTCTAGGTAAATTTTAGGGAATTATGCATGCCTTTTCTTTTTTTGAGACATACTGTGCTCAGGCCGGCCAAACAGTATAGTCGACTAAGTCGACCGCCTAGGACCCCCGAAAATGTGTAATTTTTGGGCTCTTAATCTTTCCTATATATGTGTATAATGACCCAAATTAACCTACAATGATCATTTTAAAACTAGACGGCTAAATGGGCTATCTTTGATATCGATTGAGAAAGATATAGTTGATAAAGTTGATTATTCAACTTTGATTCATGAGTTTGCTTCTAAATGTGCTAGGAGAAAAAAGTTTTTATAGTATATAGTGAAAGTACTCCTTACATCGTATTTTTATTTACAGTATAATTTTCTTACATGCTAGTTTCGTATTGTTGTGTTTCTTTATTTTAATCGCATACATAGAATCAAGGGCCCCGACCCCGATCAAAAAATTGTCCTAGGGCCCCAAATACAACGGGACCGGCCCTGTGTGCTCTTATGCCCTTGAGTTTTTCCATCAAATTGCGCTAAATGTATTGTTTTCGGTGATATATTTGAGAAACTTTGTTTTAAAAAAAAAAATTGGGGACAAATTCAAAAGAAAACCATCTTTTTGTGCAAATTGACCTAAAAGTATTGCACTCTTGTGTCTAAGTGAACTTATCTTTGACAGTGGAGTATAGTATATAGTTTCAAAAAGGTGGAAGCCACTCTCAGTTCGTTGTACACGTGTCAACAGTGATTAAACGAGGAATTTTTTTGAAATGAGGTCAAAGTTGCTTTCGAGATGATAACTATTATAATTGAGGTGTCCAAATTTTGCATATTAGGTGATCAAAATAATAGTTTAGTGCAAACGCTATTCTTCTCAAAATTAAGGAGGTCAAAATTTATAAAACCATCATTTTTTTAGTAGTAAAAAACCATTTTCTATAATCTGACAGTTTAAAAATTGACACATTCCATAATTGAAGGCGGTCAATTGACCCCTGAATGTGGCTTCGCCACTGCGCGAAGATGCTATGTCACTAGTCAACGATATGTGGCAAACCACTCGGAGGTATGAAGTCGATAACAGTGATCTGTAGGAAACCACATGGCGGTACAAGCAGATGTGCACACTCTTGGAGAATCGAGTCTTTTGTATTGGGCCTTCTTGCTGTGCCTTAGCTCCAAAGCAATTTGGGTCATGATCCATTGAGTTGGATCCATGTTTTTGGTTTGGGCACATCACTATTTCTTGGTGTTGATATGATAGTGATAAGGTGTATATTCGGCTAAAATCGGCTTCCTTATATTCGTAAAAGGTAACTCCTCATAATTTTTAATGGGTGCGTAGTCAAGTTTTTGCTTAAAATTCTATTGTTTTCAATCCGGAAAGGAAAAAAATACAGTTCCATTTGCATTGGCACGTTGCGCGCTTACATGGTCAGTCCCATACGTGGATAAAGAGATATGTTCATCTTGCAGCCATTGATCCTTATGAACATACACCTCAACTCAACTCATCTTCTCTACTGAGTACGTATTATTTTTTATGGGGTCTACTATATAAATCATTTTTGGCTATTTTGTTCTGTCCAACTAAGTCACACCCATATTATTTGTTATCGTATTTGCTAGTTTATTTCTTCCTACCTCCATTATGGTCGTTGTTGTTGTTGGTGATATATTCACACTATATGGCAAGAGGAGCCTGTCCTACGCATTCTATTTCCACCATATATCCATCTTGTATATTAGCAACTCATCATCTCATCAGGCGTAGGCCATCGCCAACAGCACTTCAAAACGTCAAATTGTACAAGTTTAGCGCACAAGTCCAACTCCAACAGGGACTCCAAAGCATGCGCTATTTTTCCTTTTTTTTTTTCTTTTAATTCTTTTTTATTTTCGATTTATAATAAGGAATATTCTAAGAATATTTTTATCTGATGCAAGATTTGAAGCAAACAGTTGGAGTTGATGGAAATATTGCAATTTCAGCACCAAACTGTGGGAAATATAACTTTTGTGGCTTGATTAGAGAATTGTTTCCGCACCCCCCCCCCCTACCCGGTGATCTCACTGAATTCGGATTGAATCGATTTTTACAGGGTGGGTGAGTCATTTATATTTCTAATCATCTAAAACTTATTTTGACCTTATATGACCATGATTCGAGATAAGACCAAGTTCAACTCTTTTGGACCTAAACTAGTGATGAATTGCTTTAGCTAAATAATCTGTGCTCTGTACAAGTAAAAGGAAGAAGAGGTTTTTGCTTACCTTACATTGTACTAATTAATTTTTTTTATCAGTATATATTAATATCACCCTCCTTAGTTAAACCCTAAATTTATTTTCCTCCTATTTATTCTTTGTTTCTGTTTGAATATACTCCCTCCGTTCCAAAATGATCTTCACATTTGACTATTCAAACTTTTTTAAGGATATGAACACTTGATTCACTAGTCATGTTTTGTTTGGGCACTTTTAAGCCTAGGTTGTAGAAATGTGAAGATTTTTTTGGGACAATGAAAAATGCCAAATGAGAAGATCATTTTGGGACGGAGGGAGTATCAAAGAACATGTGTGCATGATCAGTTTTTATGGGTCAAACTCCAACTCTAATCCTGTAGTCTTTAACTGAAACTTTAACTGAATTGTCTGTATTTGAAGGTTGACTTTACTTTTCAACCCTGTTTTACTTGTTCAACTTTTAACAACGTGAAATGAAATACTAGATTTGGGAAGAGATAAACTGGCATATAAATATTTTTTTCTTTTTAGATAGAAAATGTCTCTTCAATCTTCCATTATCCACTAATAGTCCGTGCCAAAACAAAGACCAAATATAAATTTCGATTTGGGTGTTCTTTGAACCTACCTAACAGCTCAACTAATGCATGTATTGGATTTTAGTTCTTGTTTCTACCCTTTCTAGACACCCTACCCTCCAATATCCAAAACCTTCTCACGGAAACTCGAACTTACGGCCAAATAGATGTCACCTGGTCAGATCCGTCCCTAAAAGATAGTCTCATTTAGAATGCCAAATTAGAGTATCCAATTATTTTTGCCCCTGGATGAGACTTGAACTTGTGACCAGATGAAATGGTCATGTGGTCAAACCTTAGCTTTGTCAAGAGTCAATAATGTAAAACATGATGTTGTTAGCATTAATTTCAGTGTTTGATTATATATTTATTATTTTCAATTTGCATAAAAGTTTGTGACATGATGTGGGAACAGTCTAGTTCTTTAAGGAAATAATTATTCTTATCCTGAGTCATGTCTGACAAAACAAAGGATGGATTTTGTGACTTTTATTTAATGAATTGAATGGTATTTATAATTTTCTCCAAACTTTATTCAAATCAAAGAAAGAAAAAAAAGGTAGTTGGGTTTTGGTTGTTTTTGTCACAAGAAAGAAAGAAAGCCAGCCAGCCAGCCAACCTTTTTGATCACAAGATTCAGCAATCTTACAACTTCACTCACTGTTGAGCTTCTACAAAGCATTGGTCTCTCTGTTTGTGAATAGAGGGAAAAAAAAAAGATTTTTTTTCTTGCTTTTTTGCCGTTTATGCCCTTGAAATGGATGGTGGTAATGTTGGAAATGCAGGGGATCGGTTTGAGGCCGTGAAAATTATCAAGGACAAGAATGGAATTGATCAAGTGAGGCTTCTTAGCCCCCGGGGATTCTCTGTTCAGGTTAGCTTGCACGGAGGTCAAGTACTCTCGTGGAAGACTGAACGAGGAGAAGAATTGTTGTTTCGAAGTACTAAGGTGAGCTTGAGCTTTAACAATTTGATCCTATCAACAATATTTTTCGAGCCTCGACTGATTCATAATTTAATATTTTTCATCTGGTTATGTTCTTTGTTAGGCAATCTACAAGCCACCAGCTGCAGTTAGAGGAGGGATTCCCATTTGTTTCCCTCAGGTATATGTGTGTACATATATACATATATAGATAGATATAGATATAGATACTCCTCCCAAATAATTTTACTCAATTTCCCTGAACAAACGCACATCAACAATTAAAAATGCATATAGAAACCTCTTGATCGATGTTCTGATTTTTTTTTTTTTTTTTTTGATGTCTATGTTAAGTTTGGGAAGCGTGGCTCGTTGGAGCAACATGGATTTGCTAGAAACAAGATTTGGGAAATCGATAGCAACCCTCCCCCTATGCAAGCTAACAAGGATTGTAATGGAAAGGCGTTTATTGATTTGCTGCTAAAGCCATCTGATGAAGATTTGAAGGTTTGGCCTCATAGGTATGAATTAACACAATTAAACGGTCCATTTTGTTTAGCATTTCCAGAACTCTATTCTGTTTGTCTAGCTTTATTTTTTTTCTTTAAATGGGAACTTAATTTCAGATACGAGTTTCGGTTAAGGGTGTCGTTGGGAGGAGACGGATGCCTTTCATTGATATCGCGCATTAGAAATGTGAATTGCAAGCCATTTAGCTTCTCATTCGCCTACCACACCTATTTCTCAGTTTCAGATATCAGGTACTTTTTGCCAAGTTTTTCATGTGAAGTACTAAATCCTTCCCGGGAAAGGAAGTCTCATTTAACTTTCTATGCTCAACACGTGAACTTTGACAAAGTGATGTTTGGTCAAAGTTCACTTGTGTAGACCATGAAAAGTCAAATGAGACTATCTTTCCTGGGCGGAGGTAGTATTTATTTTGGAAAACTCTAATGAAAAAAGGGTGTTTTTGCCAGTGAAGTGAGGGTAGAAGGTTTGGAAACACTAGACTATCTGGACAATCTACGCGACAGAGAACGTTTTACGGAACAAGCAGACGCTCTTACATTCGAGCACGAGGTACATAAAATCTGTGGCGGGACCTACGTTGGCTATATGAGTGCAAGTGCACCCACTTAATCAAATAGTTTGTCTACCACTGTAGTACTTAACTGACTCTTTACGCTTGATATATGAAGGTTGATCGAGTATATGTGGGGTCGTTAGATACGGTTGCAGTGTTTGATCACGAGAAAAAACGAACATTTGTGATACGAAAAGAAGGGCTTCCTGATGTGGGTAAGTTATTTCATTTCCGTCTCATAAAAATGTCGCAGTTGACTTGTCAAACATTTTTTTTTTAAAAAAAAGTAACTTAACTGATGATTTTTATGTAATAAATGATCAGTGGTATGGAACCCATGGGAGAAGAAAGGGAAATTGATAGGAGATATGGGAGATGAAGAATATAGGCAGATGTTATGTGTTGATGGTGCAGCTATTGAGAAGCCCATTACTATAAGGCCCGGTGAGGAATGGACGGGCCGGTTGGACTTTTCCGTGGGCCCTTCTTTCTAACAATAAATGGATTGGGCTTGGCACGGGTAAAATGAGAAGCCTATTTATTTGATTTAATCTTCATTTTATTTTATTAACAAATGATTACATAATTGATTTAAAAAAAATGCTTACATATGGCTTATGTGTTTTTTTGTTTTGAGTGGTGACTAATTTTTTGTAAAGTCACCTCAATTTGATATCTAAATGTGTACTATCTGTTATTTTGGCAATAGTTATAATGTTTTTAATGTTTTTCTATTAGATAAAAATCCATCAAATGATGACTTTTAACAAATGAAATAGTAATTGCTTCGGAAAAAAAAAAACAAATGAAATAGTAATTTTCACGAGGTGAAGATGAATGTTCAAATTTTCTATACATCTAGAACCAATTTGGACATTTATTTTAGGACAGAGATAATACGGAGTAATATTAAAAAAAAACATTTTGTGCTTTTTATTTTTTTGTGAATAGAATAAAATGTGTATGTTGATGACTTGGGGCTCGTCTGGTACACGGTTTTATAAAGGTGATTTTTTTGGACGCTAGTATTTTGAGCGGGCACTTTTTTTAAAAAGCTCCGCTCAAAAACTCTCCATTGAGACGCTTAGTTAGAAAAAAAAAAAAACTGATTTACATTTTTAAAGGTTATTTAAGTGACTGGACTATAAAAAAATAAGAAAACTAAAATGGAAACTTTTGGATTAAAAGAAGATTTTTCAAAACGGAGATTTTTTTGGACGCTAGTATTTTGAGCAGCCAAAATTAGCCAATTTTTTTAAAAAAAAGCTCCGTTCAAAAACTTTCTATTGAGACGCTTAATTAGCAAAGAGCTGATTTACATTTTTAAAGTTGCTTCAAGCCTTCTCTATAACAATGTAAGAAATTAAAGTTGCAGTCCAAATTAAATGAAAGAAATTAAAAAAAGAAACTGGGTTAAAAAAATAATGGAAGCCTTCTCTATCAGAGCCTGGTTTCGATCCAGGGACCTGTGGGTTATGGGCCCACCACGCTTCCGCTGCGCCACTCTGATTTGTTGATTACACTTTCTCTAAACATTTATTTACTCCAATCAGAGATTAATAAATCCCAAGGCAGCTAAAGTAATGTACTCCCTCCGTGCCATCCGAATTATGATTTTTTTGTTGGGCACGGGAATTAAGGAAAAAGTGTTAGTGGAGTAGGTGTTGTGATTATGAAAAATGAAGTAGGAGAGAGAAAGTGGGGTAAAGAATAATGAGTGGAAAGTTGTTGTGAGTGTAAATGTGGGTCCCATTAAATAAAATACTTTCATTTTTGGGTTGTCCTAATTCGAACGGGACACCCAAAATGAAAATTTATCCTAATTCGAGTGAGACGAATGGAGTATAACACATGAGGTAGCTAATTTACTTCTAGCTCAAATAAACATAAATCGTATACAAACATCAAATCAAATCCATAAATTAGAATAGAAGATAAGCTTGTAAAACCGAAAATATAAATCGTCCGTCTTAAAATGATTATTATACGTATAGTTATTTTTTAAAATTATTAAGTTAAAATCAATAAAACCCTAAAATTGTGAATCAATTAAGAAAGGGAGAATGAGCTAATCAAAGAAAAACAGAAGAATAATGAAGTATTAGTTAAACCTCATTAAAGAAAGTGATGAAAATAAAAAGATGTTATTAAAATGTTTAAATTCTTAAATGAGACTATTATTATGAAACAAATATAATATTTATTTAAAACAATAATAAAAACATGTAGGCTTATTTTTCATTTTTATATTTTGATAAAAAGAGTGGGGGAATTGAACCTAAAACTTTTTTTAAAAATAAAAATAAAAATTATGTCGTATGAGTTAATGCATATTTCGAAAAAAAAAACTTGTAAACTACTATTTGTTGTAAGCAGTGAGATTAAAATAAAATTACAAAATAAACCATATGATATCACGAATTTAAAGAGAAAGTCTCCTGTAAAACGCGTTTTACACTAGGCTTAGTGTAAAACGTGTTTTATTAATAACGGCAAGTAGGGTTTAATAGACGCGGTGGTATAAGTGTAAATATCTGAAACTTATGAAATCTCAAGAGGCATATTTTAAAACTGCAGGAGACATATTATGAAACTGAAGGAGGCATATTTTTGAAACTCCATATCAGCCACTTTGTAAAACCATAACAGGCATTTTTTTCAAAGAGGCAATTCTAAATTTTAAAGCATGCATTTTTATAAGTGCCTGTTGAGTTTTTTTATTTTACTAAAAATCTCAAGAGGCATATTTTGAAACTGAAGGAGACATGTTTTACAACTGGAGTTTGAAATTGGAGCAAGCATGTTTTAAAACTGGAGGAGGCATATTTTTATACTGCAGGAGGCACATTTTTAAATTAGAGCAGGCATTTTTTTCTTTAAAAAAAACAATGTTAAAAGTTTAAAAAAATCTCAGGAGGCATGTTTTGAAACTGAAGGAGGCATGTTTTGAAACTGCAGTAGGCACATTTTTTAACTAGAGCAGACACTTATTTTTTCTCAAAAAAAGCACTGTTAAAAGTTCAAAAAAAGTGCCTCATCTAGAGTTAAAACATGCCTGCTCTAAAAAAGTGTCTCCTCTAGAGTTAAAATATGACTGTTGTGAAGTATTGAAAAATGTCTCCTCTTGTTTTAAAATGTGCCTGCTGAGATTTTCATGAGTTCCACTTATTTACAAAATTGTCACCGCGTCTTTTAATTCATCTTAAGCCGTTATTTGAAAAACACGTTTTACACACAGTTAGTGTAAAACACGTTTTTTACAAGATTTTGTGGAATTTAAATTACTCCCTCCGCCCCAAAATGATCTTCTCATTTGCCATTTTTCATTGTCCCTAAAAGTTCTTCATATTTCTACATTTTAGGCTTAAACAAAGCATGGTTAGTGAAGCAAGTGTTCATATGCTTAAAAAGTTTGAATAGTCAAACGCGAAGATCATTTTGGGTCGGAGGGAGTATATCACAGGCTTCCCCATTTCAAAATGTTGGAAATGGGTTTTAGAAATGTGGTTTGACCACATTTTGACCCGATTTTTAAAGTGATTTCATTTTATGTAAATGAAAACAAGTTGCAAAATTAAAATCTACATTTAGTGTAGATTAGGAAAATGCATTTATTTACTCAAAACCATTTCCGGATGAATGAGAAATTAATGCTCAAAGTGTCTTTAATGGGTTTATGAAGAGTTGGAAATGTGGAAAGCCATGTATCCCACAATGATTGGAAAATGAAAAAGATGAGAGTATTTAATATAGCTCATCTAAGAAGGTTTCAATCAAGTGTGGACTTGGACTTCCAAGCTTAAGTAGTCCATTGGGCCAACAATGCAAGCTAGTGGGTAAATAAGTTGATTTTGGGCTAGCCCAAAATTGACTCATAACCCGCGAAGGGCGGAATGGGCGGTTTAAGGCGCACTTTGCACTTCGTACGTACGCATCGGTCGCTGGGAGCTGTGGAGCTTAAATTTTTGGCTAAAGTGGGCTCAGATCTAATCCGACGGCCCAGAATCCACCAGGCACCAATTATGCCTATTCCCAAAAGGCTCCTTGACTCTTCATATACTATAAAAGGACCCCCCAGGATTGTCAATTCATTCACTCAGTCATTAAACATTTTATAGCAAGATAGAGAGAGCATCTTGAAGCATAAAATTCCCTTCAAGTCCAGAAGTTTCAAATACTTATATTTGTTCGCCGATGTCGTTAATTTGGAGTGCTCCTATTAACGACAGTTAAAGTCGTTGCATCTTACGAGAAGATTGCCAGTAACTGTTAGCACCAGTGCGGGCAATTTCTTCTTACGGAGATTGTGTCTAACACAAGCCTCGACTATTTTCCGTTCCCGATTGCATTTATTATTTTCGTCATTTTCAAGAAAACCGCTATTTTCCCTATCAATCGTAAGAAGTAATTTACGTTTTCTTGAGAGATGGCAACAGAGAATGCTGCATCCCAGTCATTAAGGGCTACTCTCCGCCCAAGTTCAGAAGCGAAAAATCAGACTGTTGCTCTTGCCCCTGCTCCGACTTACCCATCGTTTGGAAAGGGTATGACGATATTCCCAGAGGTGGACTTCAAAAGTTGGCAACAAAATATGATGTACCTTTTGGCCACCCTCAGTTTGCAGAAGTTCCTGATGGAGGACCGCCCTGCTATCCAGAATGATGATCAATCCCAAAAGGCATGGGATCATGGAAATCTTATATGTAGAATGTACATATTAAGTGGGTTAAATGATGCCCTCTACAGAGAGTATTGTCTCATAGAGACAGCCAAGGAGTTGTGGAACTCTTTGGAACGGGTCTATAAAACCAACTCCAGAAATCAAGACATTACTGAAAGGTTGAATAGGCTTGATTTAGCAGCTATGGTGTTTGAAACCAACTTAGCGAAGTTGGATGTCAACCCAAGAGAATGGTGGATAGACACCGGAGCTACCCGCCATACATGCTCAGACAAGGAGAGCTTCTCGTCCTACACTCCCATCAATGGAAGGAAGGTATATATGGGAAACTCTGTAACTTCTGACGTCATTGGACTTGGAAAGGTTGTGGTGAAGATGACTTCAGGCAAGGAGTTAACGCTCATTGATGTGCTGCATGTCCCAGACATTCGTAAAAACCTAGTGTCCGGATCTTTGTTAAGCAAGGCCGGTTTTAGACTAGTTTTTGAATCCGACAAGTTTGTAATGACCAAAGATGGTCAGTTCATAGGGAAGGGATATCTTGAGAAGAGTCTCTTCAAAATGAATGTAATGAATGTTTACCGCCCAGAGGCGAATAATAACAATGTTTCTTATGTTTACTTGTTGGATAGTCCTAATTTATGGCATGATAGATTAGGACACGTAAATTTCAAAACTATTAAGAAGTTAGTGAATCAAGAATCTATACCTATATCTAAATCAGATTCAACTGACAAATGTGAAATTTGCGTAGAAGCGAAAATGACTAAATGATCATTTCACTCAGTAATAAGAAACACGAAACCTCTTGAATTAGTTCACACAGATATTTGTGATCTAAAGTATGTGCAAACAAGAGGTGGGAAAAAGTATTTCATTACTTTTATTGACGATTGCACAAGATATTGTTATGTATATCTCTTAAGAAGTAAGGATGAAGCCCTAGGGCTTTCCAGACTTTTAAGAATGAAGTTGGGAATCAACTTGATGCAAAAATCAAGAAAATTCGAAGTGATAGAGGGGGTGAATATGTTGCTCCATTTGAAGACATATGTTGGGAATCCGGAATTATTCATCAAACGACAGCTCCATATACACCTCAGTCTAATGGAGTAGCTGAACGCAAGAATCGTACTCTTAAAGAGATGATGAATGCAATGCTAATAAGCTCCGGCTTACCTGATAATTTGTGGGGGGAAGCTATACTCTCTGCAAATTATATTCTGAATAAGATACCCCAGAAAGGTAAAGATGAAACGCCTTATGAATTATTTCATAATCGTAAGCCGTGCTATAAATACCTTAAAGTGTGGGGGTATCTGGCTATGGTTGAAGTACCTAATCCGAAACAGGTCAAGATCGGACCAAAAACTATTGACTGCATTTTCATTGGATATGCTAGTAATAGTAGTGCCTATCGGTTCATAGTGCACAAATCGAATATTCCTGATACGAATGAAGGAATGACGATAGAATCAAGGAATGCATCATTCTTTGAAAATATCTTTCCTGCGAAGGAAAGAAAAGAAGCAAGTTCTGGTAAGAGAACTTATGAAGCTACGAGCGGTCCATCTCAAGAAGAAGATGAAGGACCTAGACGTAGCAAAAGGGCAAAAGTGGAAAAGTCTTTTGGTCCTGATTTTCTATCATTTATGCTAGAAAACGAACCAGCAACTGTTAAGGAAGCTTTAGCAACTCCGGATGCTCCGTTCAGGAAAGAAGCTATTAACAGTGAAATAGAGTCCATTATGCATAACAATACTTGGGAGCTGGTTGATCTACCTCCAGGATGCAAACCGTTAGGTTGCAAGTGGATCCTCAAGAGGAAGTATAAAGCTGATGGATCTATTGATAAATACAAAGCCCGGCTAGTAGCCAAAGGGTTTAGGCAAAAGGAGGGTTATGATTTCTTCGATACATATTCTCCTGTCACAAGGATCACATCCATTCGTGTTCTCATAGCATTTGCAGCATTGCATAACCTTGAGATACATCAAATGGATGTGAAGACAACTTTCTTGAATGGAGAGCTAGAAGAAGAGATTTACATGGAACAACCCGAGGGGTTCGTAGTTCCTGGTAAAGAGCAAAAGGTGTGTAAACTTGTAAAGTCATTATATGGACAAAACAGACACCTAAGCAATGGCATGAAAAGTTTGACCGAACAATGTTGGCAAACGGTTTCAAAATAAATGAATGTGACAAGTGTGTCTACATTAAAAGAACATCCAATTCATTTGTGATAGTTTGTCTGTATGTAGACGACATGCTAATTATGGGAAGTACTCATGAATTAATCATGAATACCAAAGGCATGCTGAAAAGGAACTTTGACATGAAAGATATGGGAATAGCTGATGTCATCTTAGGAATCAAGATTTTTAGAACATCAGATGGAATAGTCTTGTCACAATCCCATTATCTTGAGAATATTCTCCGGAAATTCAATGTCATTGATAGCCCTCCTCCAGCTAAGACCCCGGTAGATTTGTCTCTACACTTAGCCAAGAATAGAGGGGAACCAGTTTCTCAACTGGAATATGCAAGGATAATTGGCAGTCTAATGTACTTAACAAATTGTACACGTCCAGACATTGCATATTCAGTGAGCAAACTAAGTAGGTTCACGAGTAATCCTAGTTCGGATCACTGGAAAGCCCTGACGAGGGTATTGAGATACTTAAAGTATACATTGAAACATGGGATACTTTATAATAGATATCCAGCAGTATTAGAAGGATACTGTGATGCCAATTAGATATCCGACACGAAAGACTCAAAGTCCACAAGTGGATATGTATTCACAATAGGTGGAGGAGCGGTGTCGTGGAAATCTTCCAAACAAACGTGTATAGCACGATCTACGATGGAATCGGAGTTTATATCCTTAGACAGAGATGGTGAAGAAGCTGAGTGGCTAAAGAACTTTTTGGAAGATATTCCTTGTTGAAATAAGCCTGTGCCTGCTGTTATGATACATTGTGATAGTCAATCAGCAATAGGAAGAGCACAGAGTAGTATGTATAACGGTAAGTCTAAACACATTCGTCGTAGACATAATACCGTTAGACAGTTGATCTCAAATGGCGTTATCACAATTGACTATGTTAAGTCACAGGATAACTTAGCGGATCCGTTTACGAAAGGTATAAACAGAGATCAACTGTATAAACTGTTAAGGGGAATGGGTTTAAAATCCACAACAAAAGAACTCAAAGTGGACACTCAACCTTGAGAATTGGAGATCCCAAAAATTTAAACCCGGGAAGGATCTGGTTCGGAACGGCAAGGGTCACACCGGTTCGGTTGTAACTGCCGGGCCGGCCCGCGTCTATTCGAATAGGCGGGTCGGGAGACTTGGATCAACCCAGTCGATCTCAGCCCTCTGTTCAGATCTAATCCGACGGCCCAGAATCCACCAGACACCAATTATGCCTATTCCCAAAAGGCTCCTTGACTCTTCATATACTATAAAAGGACCCCCCAGGATTGTCAATTCATTCATTCATTCAGTCATCAAACATTCTATAGCAAGATAGAGAGAGCATCTTGAAGCATAAAATTCCCTTCAAGTCCAGAAGTTCTAAATACTTATATTTGTTCGTCGAGGTCGTTAATTTGGAGTGCTCCTATTAACGACAGTTAAAGTCGTTGCATCTTACGAGAAGATTGCCAGTAACCGTTAGCACCAGTGCGGGGCAATTACTTCTTACGGAGATTGTGTCTTGATGGATAAAATTCCAAGTAATAAATACCTAGCAAGCGCACTAGTTACCGTAGTAGTAACGCGCGAAAGCGAGGGTCGATCCCACAGAGACTTGTTGGACAAACAAGTGAATTTAATTAGTGCAAAATAGTAACCAAGGGGGGTTTTTGATTGATTTTGATTAACCTAAATTAACTACTAAACAATGAAAATAAATTACTAAATTAAAGATCACTAAGCTAACAAAGATTTAATTCAAGATTACGAAGATTCACAGATTGGGGTTCACAACTATCTCCTCTCTATGCTATTTTATTAAAAAGATTATTAAACTTGTTCAAGAAATCGTTCACTTATTTAAGAGTTGGGACGGTCTGGTCACCGGATTGCAACCCTATTATTATCTCTATGTGAAATATTCCACTAGGTCAACAACACACAAAAACAACTTATTAAGCTCTTAAGAACACTTGATCTTAAATTCTTTTGATTTCCGCGAAGTCCTCAATTAAATCTAATCACAAACTAAGGTCTGAAAATCTCAAACGGACCAATAAACCTCGGAGCCAATTTGCCTTTCTTCCCAAACCTACGAATACCCACCTTTGGAGATACCTTCAAGAACACCCAATCACCGGTCTGAAAACTAAGGTCTCGCCTTCGGTTATCTGCGTAGCTCTTATGTCGACTCTGGGCTGTTTTCAATCTATCCCGGATAACTCTAACTTTCTCAACTGAATCCCGAAGCAAATCAATACCCACGATCTTCGCTTCACCAACCTCATCCCAACAAATAGGCGATCTACATTTCCTTCCATACAAAGCCTCAAACGGTGCCATCTCGATACTAGCCTGATAACTGTTGTTGTAGGAGAATTCCACTAACGGTAGGTGCGAATCCCAAGAATCAGAAAAGTCTATCGCACAAGCTCGCAACATATCCTCCAAAATCTGAATGGTCCTCTCGGATTGACCGTCGGTCTGGGGATGAAAAGCTGTACTGAATCGCAAATCTGTACCCAAAGCTTCCTGAAACACCTTCCAGAATCTAGAAGTAAACCTCGGGTCTCGATCTGACAGAATGCTAACCGGAACCCCATACAATCTCACAATCTCATCAATATAAAGGGTCGCAAGCTTCTCCATCGAATATCTGATGTCAATAGGCAAGAAATGGGCACTCTTGGTCAATCTATCCACTATTACCCAAACACTGTCATACTTCCTACGGGTACGAGGTAGTCCCGTAACGAAATCCATAGTCACATGCTCCCATTTCCACTCGGGAATCTCTAACGGCTAAAGTAGTCCCGCGGGTATCTGATGCTCGGCTTTGACCTGCTGACAAGTTAAACACCTCGATACATACTCGGCTATTTCCCTTTTCATATTAATCCACCAAAATTGTTGCTTCAAATCCTGATACATCTTCGTACTACCTGGATGAATAGTATACCTCGATTTGTGACCCTCATCTAAAACTTGCCTCTTTATTCCACCAACATCGGGTACGCACAAACGACCACGGAAAGTCAACACTCCACTCGAGCTAATAGAAAAATCCTCGAAGTTCTTTTCCTTCAATTTACCCATTATCTTCACCAACTCGGGATCTTCTTTCTGAGCTTCCTTTATCCTCTGAATTAGGGTCGGAGACGCCCTAATATTCGCAAAAATAGCCCCATGTCTCGATTCACGAGGAGACCAATCTCGAACATCCTCAAGCATTTTCCATTCACGAACCATCATCGAAGCCACATAAGATTTCCTACTAATCGCATCGGCTACCACATTCGCCTTCCCCGGGTGATAAGAAATCGTGCAATCATAATCCTTCAACAATTCCATCCATCGGCGCTGTCGGTTGTTCAATTCCTTCTGAGAGAATAGGTACTTCAAACTTTTGTGATCGGTAAAAATCTCAAACTTTGCCCCATAAAGATAGTGCTTCCATTTGTGCAACGCAAATACAATAGCCGCTAACTCCATATCATGAGTCGGGTAATTCTGTTCACTAGGGGTCAACTTCCTCGAAGCATAAGCAATTACTTTCCCATTCTGCATCAACACACAACCCAAACCCTCTTTCGAAGCATCACTGTAAATCACTAGGCCATCGCTCCCATTAGGCAAAGTAAAGATCGGTGCGGTAGTCAACCTCTTCTTCAATTCCTCGAAACTCTTGTCACATTTCTCGGTCCACACAAACGGAACATTCTTCCGGGTCAACTGAGTCATCGGAGTAGCAATCCTCGAAAACCCCTCAATAAATCTTCTGTAATAACCGGCTAAACCAAGAAAGCTTCTAATCTCTGTCACCGATTCGGGTTTCTTCCAATCCACTATAGCCTCTATCTTTGGCGGATCCACCGAAATCCCATCTTTAGAAATCACATGACCCAGAAATGACACCTTCTCTAGCCAAAATTCGCATTTACTAAACTTCGCAAATAATTTCTCCCTCGCAAGAACGGATAAAACTGTCCTCAAATGTTGTTCATGCTCTTCTCGAGATTTCGAATAAACAAGAATGTCGTCGATGAAGACTACCACGAACGAATCAAGATAGGGGTGGAAAATCCGGTTCATCAAATCCATAAACACGGCCGGCGCGTTAGTCAACCCAAACGGCATAACCAAGAACTCATAATGACCATAACGAGTGCGAAAAGCAGTCTTCGGAATATCCTCCGATCGAACCTTCAACTGATGGTACCCACTCCTCAAATCAAGTTTAGAGAAAACCACGGACCCTTGAAGCTGATCAAACAAATCATCAATGTGCGGTAGAGGATACTTGTTCTTCACCGTAACCTGATTCAACTTCCGGTAATCGATACACAATCTCAACGAACCATCTTTCTTCCGCACGAATAAAACCGGTGCTCCCCACGGGGAAACACTAGGGCGGATAAACCCTCGATCAAGCAACTCTTGCAATTGAACCTTTAATTCTTTCAACTCTGCGGGAGCTAACCTATAAGGTGCTTTCGAAATTGAAGCCGTACCCGGCAAAAGATCTATACAAAACTCAATCTCACGATCGGGCGGCATATCATACTCGGTAGAGAAAACATCGGGAAATTCCCGAACTACCCGAACACTAACCAAACTAGGGGATTCTTTCCTAGTATCAAGAACACTAGCCAAATACCCCTCACAACCACTATGCAATAATTTTCCCGCTTTCATAAAAGAAATTAAGCGAACCTTTCTACTCAGAGGACTAGCCTCAAACACAAATTTAGGCACATCGGGAATAGAAAAAGTAATAGTTTTCTTACGGCAATCAATGGAAGCATGAAACTTGCTCAACCAATCCATACCCAAAATGACATCAAAGTCTTGGATAGGAAGAACTACCAAATCCGCACAAAGGACTCGACCACAAATAACCACATCACAAGCGCGAAAGACTCGATCAGAAATCAAGCATTCTCCTATAGGGGTCGACACCTCTAGCACGTACGGTAAAGACTCGAATGCAGCATTTAACATGGAAGCAAATTGCACAGAAATGTATGAATGAGATGATCCTGGATCTACTAACGATCGTGCGCTCACATTAGACACAGAAACAATACCTCCAATAACGGATGGATCATCGGTATCTTGTTGTTGATTCATGGCATAAACCTTCCCTTGAACTTTGGGCTTCCCAGCGGCATCCCTTTTCTGACCCTGATTAGTACCAACCCCTGACCCGGATGACTGACCTCGGTACCTCGTGCACTCTCTCGCAAAGTGCCCCATTTCACCACAATTGGTACACTTGCCTTGCTTTTTCCAACACCTATCCTCCGTATGTCATGTAGTTACTAATGCAACTACATGACATGCTATGATGCAATATACTATAAGCAATAATAAATATCACATAGCACATAGCATTTATCACATAACAGATAGCAGCGGAAATAAACACATAACAAAGGATATAGCCAAGGTTTTTCCAAACCGGAACATCCAAATAAAGGATCGCTGCGCAGCTTCAATAATCAACCAATCATCATCTTCATAATAGCATGAAAGCCGAAGAGAAAACCCCGGTACCGGAACCAATAACCATAAAAGTGTCACAAAGGACAAGGACCATGACACAAAGTCATGCCCGTTAGCTAGATACATTCACAGAGGAACGCTAACTTGACTTTTCCAAGGCCAATCTGGAAAAGGGTATAGAAGGGGGCAAAACAATGGTCAACATTATAATGGACTTGGCTTTGCCATTATAATATTTCCCATCGCCCGATGCAACAAATATGCCAGCTGGGCTTCCAATTAAATGCTAAAAAATAATATATTAGCATGAACAAACAACTTAAAGTTCCAAAGTAGGGAACCATACCAAGAAGTCACCAAGAAAGTGAAATGTACCAATCACGCACAATTAAATTGTTCCAACAATCTCAATTAACACTTAATTAATTTCCAACACAAATTTAATCACAAAGGACCCAATTCTAACACTAGAGTGTACTACAATGTTCACTAAGGTCAACTAGAAGGACACCCAAGACTTAGACCAAAACGCATTCTTCAATCACACAAAATTGACAAATGTAAACTTTCATGGGTTTTGTGCGGCCGCCCAAAAGGGACTGTGCGGTCGCCCAAAATCCTTCAAAACAAGAACGAAAGCTTTCAGATAGATGTGCGGTCGCCCAGACATTTTTGGGCGGTCGTACAAAGCTCTGGCCTGCTGGAAATCGGGAAGAACAACTGGGTTCTTCCAAATTTTAACCCAAAACACATTTCAACCAAAATTTCAACATTCTAACTAGCATACTAATGTACCAACACAACTAATAAGTCTAAAAAGACTCCTACAACAACATTTAACAACCAAAATCAAGAATCAAACCCAACATTCAGATTTCACCATTTTTGATCAAAACCCAAAATAAATTCTCAATAAATTCAAAACCCAACCAAACTTCAAATATAACACATCAAACATTATCTAAACATGATATGAACATTTTAGCATCAAAATGGGGGAAAAGTAACTTACTTGATAAATCTCAAAGATGACGGAATTCAATTCTTTTTGGTTCTACGCGATCCTATCGACGATCTAAACACATTTCGAGATTTAAGAAATGAGAGAAGATGAGAGGAGGAGGAAGAAAAATGAAGAGAGAAGGAAGAGAAACTTACCTACACCAATGGGGGAGAGAGAGAGTGAGTTTAGCTGGGAAGGAGAGGGGAGAGTGAGGGAGAAGGTGAGGGAGGAGAGGGGAGTAGGGGAATTATTTTAAAAAGTTACACCTAGACCCCCTCCCCATCTACTAACACAATTACTCCCCACTAACAAATAAGACTCAACATTTCTACACTAGCACAAATGACCCAAATAAAATGCTAGGCATAAATATTATGAAACATAAAATGCACACATAAATTTTAAAATAAATAATAATTTAAATAAATAATTGAGCAAATAAATAAATAATAATCATTTAATTACTAATAAAATAGAGCCTAGATTTCGGGTCGTGACATTCACTCCCCCTTAAAGAAAATTCGACCCGAATTTTAACGAGACTCACCTTAAACAAAAAGCCACGGAAATTTCCTCTCGATATCATCTCGGAGCTCCCACGTCGACTCCTCGATATTATGATTCCTCCAAAGAACTCTAACCAATGAAATACTTTTGTTCCTCAACTCTTGGACTTTAGAATCAAGATTCCGAACCGGTCGTTCTTCATAAGTCATATCGGGCTCAATATCCTCCGGTATCCTCGGTAACACGTGAGATGGGTCATGAACATACTTCCGAAGCATAAAAACGTGGAAAAAGTTGTGCAACCGGTCCAAATATGACGGTAACGCAAGACGATACGCTAGAAGTCCAACCTTTCCCAAAATCTCAAACGGACCAATAAACCTCGGAGCCAATTTTCCTTTCTTCCCAAACCTACGAATACCCACCTTTGGAGATACCTTCAAGAACACCCAATCACCGGTCTGAAAACTAAGGTCTCGCCTTCGGTTATCTGCGTAGCTCTTATGTCGACTCTGGGCTGTTTTCAATCTATCCCGGATAACTCTAACTTTCTCAACTGAATCCCGAAGCAAATCAATACCCACGATCTTCGCTTCACCAACCTCATCCCAACAAATAGGCGATCTACATTTCCTTCCATACAAAGCCTCAAACGGTGCCATCTCGATACTAGCCTGATAACTGTTGTTGTAGGAGAATTCCACTAACGGTAGGTGCGAATCCCAAGAATCAGAAAAGTCTATCGCACAAGCTCGCAACATATCCTCCAAAATCTGAATGATCCTCTCGGATTGACCGTCGGTCTGGGGATGAAAAGTTGTACTGAATCGCAAATCTGTACCCAAAGCTTCCTGAAACACCTTCCAGAATCTAGAAGTAAACCTCGGGTCTCGATCTGACACAATGCTAATCGGAACCCCATGCAATCTCACAATCTCATCAATATAAAGGGTCGCAAGCTTCTCCATCGAATATCTGATATCAATAGGCAAGAAATGGGCACTCTTGGTCAATCTATCCACTATTACCCAAACACTGTCATACTGTTGGTGTTGTATGATCTAGGCACGTTTTGTAAAACGATTAATGTTATTAATATTAATGATATTGAATGTTTGATTATTATATCCTTTGCATGTTTATTATAATAATCCCCGTCCCTGATAATTATGATTAATTGTTAGTATAAGTTTAATGGATAATCATATGATGATTATGGTGTATGGGATACAATTAAACTTATGGGTATTTGTTGGAGACCAAATACTGGACTGACCCATATGAGATTTATGTCATGGTCACAATGTCATAATTAAGTCTCACATAGTTATATTACTGGAATCTTTAGACATGAGATTATCACAGTCTTCCACTTGATGAACATTACGTTTGACATATTCAAACGTTACCCCTAATCGGGTAGCTATAAAGAATGTGATTGGCGTAATCGGGTTCATGTAGGGAAAGGTAATAAATCAAGAAGGGATTTGTTCCTCGTAAGAGAGAGATGTCAAGCTTTGGCCACTCGAAGAATGGTGTTGATGAAATGCATAGCCGTGCTCAAATAAGATTTGTACTATCAATACATTCTGGATCGAGAAAGCATTGAACATTGTAAGTTGACCATTGACCATGGCTTACGTTCAATAGACATCGCGAAACAAAGAGATTGTAATATGTTCTATAAAGGATTCACGAACTTATACAAGTTATATTAATTGGGTAGTCATGATGGCTTGCTAGAGTCCGCTCATGATTTATGAGCACAAATGTGTTTGGGCTCATTGCCAACTTAATATAATCCTATGGGGTCACACACAAAAGGACGAATTGTTTAAAAGGCTAAAATCGGAATTCTGGTGGTGCTCGGCCGAGCACCTCATATGACTCGGCCGAGCATGGGAAATCAGAAGGTCAGATTTTCTGGAGCAAAGGTGCTCGGCCGAGCACCTTAAAGGACTCGGCCGAGCAGGCCCTGTTCGGGCCCAAAAACTGATTTCGTGTTGTGACGGGTTTTAACCTATTTCTCCTAAACGGTTTAGGACTAATAAGTATATAAACCTCTAACAACGACCTAATCAGTATGTATTGATTCCATATCAATTAGATAGCCTCCGAGAGAGAGAAAAACAAGTTCTTCTTCTTCCTCAAGAACAAGAACATTGATTTTCTATATAGCCTTCAAAATAGAAAGAGTTTCTATTGGGTCTAGCAATCCGGTTCAAGAACCGTTCTTGTAATTCGTTCGCGTGTGGATAAACATAGAGGGCGTTGGCATCAACTCCTTCAAAGTTTGTGATCCAAGTTTTGCGGTCGTTCCTACGTTCGTGATTCGAAGAAGCGCGAAGAACAAAGATTGAAGATCTCAGAATTTTAAAGATCCGTCACGGTTAGTGTTCTAAATTCATCTCCATATTAATTTAATCATCGTGATCGGATCTAGGCTTTTGGGTTTTATTCCGCTGCGCATGTTTGCACAAAACCCAACAGTGGTATCAGAGCCCCGTTCATCATGATTATTTTAATAATAACATGTTAATGATATAATTGGATTATATGTTTTGGCATGCTATGTGAATTTGGATTCAAGATGTTTATGTGATCTGAGTTTTATGTTTGTATATGAGATATATTGAAATCATAAAATCGCACCGTTTAAATACGTTATGTGGGATCTACGATTGCAATAATAATTTGATTATTATGTTCCTTTAGATTATCAAAAATTAATTGGATTGATTTGTTGATGATCTTTGATTCATGAATAAATCGTTTATTCAAGGTTTTGATGAACATGATGATATGATCATTATGAACACCAAATCCTAAATGAATCGGGAAAGCAATCTTAGAATTAAAATTCGACAAGAAAAACTGTTTTGTTCGTGGTGCTCGGCCGAGCAGTCTATAAGACTCGGCCGAGCAGAGTCGTCAGAAGCAAAGGGTTTTCTGGAACACAGAGGCGCTCGGCCGAGCACCTTAAAGGACTCGGCCGAGCAGGTTGATTTTGGACATAATTTGTTTTTCAGATGGCTGGTTTTAGAAACCGTGTTTCCTGAAATTAAATGGCTTGTTTAAAATCACTTTGGATTGAATTTGTTTGTCAGATAGCTGGTTTGAGAAACCGTGTTTCCTGAAAACAAATATCAAGGTCAAAGTAATGAATTGATGGGACAAAAGAATTTAGAATCGAGTTACTTTATGTAAGGGATTGTGGATGCCTATTGGCTTAGTTTCGACCTTACATAGTTGTTCCTTCTAGTTTTTAAATTTGGTACGGGATTGTGGATGCCTTCTGTCTTAGTTTCGACCGTACAATCGTGCTCTCAATAATGTGTTAAAGAATTTATCCCCATAAATCAATCACATGAAATCTTAATTTAATTAATGAGATTAGTTAAATTATTAACCGTTGCTTTATGTGTTTATATTATGTGACTATAAACATTGACCATGCTATATGTCATGAACCTTCTTTAAAATTTAAGTTCCGTGTCAATCCATGATTAAAACACTTGTGAGTACGTGGGTAGTTTTGTGTGGGTTACGCCCTAGCGTAGGTGCATTGATTCTATCCATTTATGAGCAAGATGAGGAAACAGTGATTCCTATACGTTTAAAACGGTTTAACTTAATTAGGCTATCAAAACAGTTTTGGGCCTAAGGCACAGATGAGATTAAAACATGTTAGATATACGATATCTAAAATCTCATAAAAGATCTAAGAGTCATATACGATATGATTGACAATGAGTTGTCTACCTAAATAACTTATTTTGAGCAGTCGTGCCCTAGCCGACTCAAAGTTAAGTGAAATATGGATCTTAGCCCATTCAAATTATATTATACATTGGATGCATATGAAGGTTATATAATTTAGTGGGAGTATTTGTAAAATACTATTAATTTAATATCTTTAATTAAGTCGGTACTCATATTTAATTATATGTTTGCATAATTGTAGATAATGGCTCAGAATACAAATTTATCACTGCGATCTATCCTTGAGAAGGAGAAACTTCAAGAAGATGGAGCTAACTATACGGATTGGATCCGTAGCCTTAGAATTGTTCTAAAGCATGAGGATAAGCTCTATATTCTTGATGAGCCCGTTCCTGAAGAAGAACCTGCTTCTAATGCACCCAAGGATGAGAGAAACGCCTACAAGAAACATGTGAATGATTCTCGTGAGGTGGGTTGTCTTATGCTTGCGGCCATGTGTTCAGAACTTCAGAAGATTCTTGAACACTTGGAAGCATTTGACCTTGCTGCTACATTGAAAGATATGTTCCAAGAACAAGCAAGGCAAGAGAGGTTCGACACCATAGCTGCCCTAGTCTCATGCAAGATGAGCGAAGGACAGTCTGTGAGCCCTCATGTTTTGAAAATGAAGGCTTACTTTGAGAAACTAGAGAGGCTTGGCCATCCAATTGAGATTGAGTTGGCTACCGATTTTATTCTTAATTCATTGCCCAAAAGCTATAATCAGTTCGTCATGAACTTTAATATGCAAGGGATGGATAAGACTATGTCTGAATTGCATGGGATGCTTAAGCAGGCAGAAAAGAAAATCGGTAAAGAGACCGCTCCTGTACTCATTGTGTCTAAGGAAGGAAAGGGCCAAAAAGGCAAAGGAAAGGGTAAGGCAAAAGTTGTCAAACCCAAGATTAGCAAGGCAATTGTTGCCAAAGCTAATGTGGCTAAACCTGCTTACCAAAAGGATGCAATTTGTTTCCACTGCAATGAGATTGGACATTGGAAATGGAATTGCAAGGTTTACAAGGAAGAGTTAAAGAAGAAGAAGAGCGGTGGGACTGCATCTACTTCAGGTATCTATGTTATAGATATTCTACTTTCTACTTCTAGCTCCTGGGTATTAGATACTGGATGTGGATCTCACATTTGTTTAAATGTGCAGGGACTAAGGAATAGAAGGCTACTTAAAGATGGCGAAGTGGACCTACGCGTGGGGAATGGAGCAAGAGTTGCTGCATTAGCCGTAGGAACATATGATGTCATTTTACCTAGCAGATTAATTCTTCTTTTGAACAATTGTTATTACGTTCCGGATTTAAGTAGAAATATTATTTCAATTTCTTGTTTGGATAATGAAGGTTTTAAGTTTCTTATTGAAAATAAGAAGTTTTATATTTATTTAAATGATATGCTTTATTGTACTGCATGTTCATTTAATGGCCTTTATGTTCTTGATGTTGAAAGTGGGAATAATGAGAATGTTTATAATATAAATAAGAAATCCAAACCTAATGATGTAAATCATACTTATTTGTGGCATTGCCGTTTTGGTCATATTAATGAGAAGCGTATCTCAAAACTCCATGGGGACGGACTTCTAGATTCACATGATTTTGAATCATATGAAACTTGTGAGTCATGTTTACTTGGAAAGATGACTAAGGCACCTTTTACTAAGAGTAGTGAAAGGGCCAATGACTTATTGGCCCTCATACATACTGATGTGTGTGGACCAATGAGTTGCAATGCTAGGGGAGGATATCAATACTTCATAACTTTTACTGATGATTTTAGTAGATATGGCTATGTCTACTTAATGAAACATAAAAGTGAATCTTTTGAGATATTTAGAATATTTCAAAATGAAGTACAAAATCAACTTGGCAAAACTATTAAAGCACTTCGATCAGATCGTGGTGGAGAATATTTAAGCCAAGAATTTGACAATCATCTGAAAGATTGTGGAATTGTTTCACAATTAACTCCACCTGGGACACCACAATGGAATGGTGTGTCCGAACGGAGAAATAGGACTTTATTGGATATGGTCCGCTCCATGATGAGTCAAGTTGATCTTCCTTTAACCTTTTGGGGACATGCACTAGAAACTGCTGCACTAACACTAAATAATGTTCCAACAAAATCTGTTCCAAAGACTCCACATGAGATGTGGACTGGAAGAAAACCTAGTTTGTCTTTCATGAAGATTTGGGGTTGTGAAGCATTTGTTAAGAAGCTCATATCTGACAAACTCACACCTAAATCTGATAAATGTATTTTCGTTGGTTACCCTAAGGAAACTAAGGGTTATTACTTTTACAACCGCGCGGAAAACAAAGTGTTTGTTGCCCGTCATGGTACCTTTCTAGAGAAAGAGTTTCTCTCCAAAGGAATTAGTGGGAGTAAAATTAATCTCGAAGAAATTCGAGAACCCGAAAATTACATGGAACAAAATGTTGGATCTGAACAAGTTTCACAAAGTAATGTGGAACCTATTCAGAATACTCAAGTTCCTCGCAGAACTGGTAGGGTGCGATCTGAACCTGAGAGATATGGATTTCTCATGACGGATAGCAATGAAGTAGAAGTCATAGTTGATGACGAACCTACTTCCTGTTAAGAAGCGATGTCCGCTCCTGATTCAGATAAATGGCTTGGAGCCATGGAATCTGAAATTAAATCCATGTATGATAATCAAGTTTGGAACTTGATTGATGCGCCCGAAGGTGTAAAAACCATAGGATGCAAATGGGTTTTCAAAAAGAAAACTGACATGGATGGAAAGGTGCATACTTATAAAGCTAGACTTGTAGCGAAAGGCTATAGGCAGATTCATGGAATCGACTATGATGAAACCTTTTCGCCCGTAGCAATGATCAAGTCTATAAGAATTTTACTTGCCATAGCCGCATATTTTGACTATGAGATATGGCAAATGGATGTCAAAACAGTGTTCCTTAACGGGAACTTACTTGAGGATGTTTACATGACACAACCTGAAGGTTTTGTAATTCCAGAAAATTCTAACAAAGTATGCAAATTGCAACGATCCATTTATGGATTGAAGCAAGCCTCTAGGAGTTGGAATCTTCGATTTGATGAATCGGTCAAAGAGTTTGGCTTCATCAAGAACGAAGATGAACCTTGCGTTTACAAGAAGATTAGTGGGAGCGTAGTATTATTTCTGGTACTATATGTTGATGACATATTGATCATAGGAAACGACATTCCCGCACTGCAGTCTGTAAAGACTTGGTTAGGAAAGTGTTTCTCTATGAAAGATATGGGAGAAGCCGCTTATATCCTTGGCATTAGGATCTATCGTGATAGATCCAAGAAATTGATTGGTTTAAGTCAAGATACATATATTGACAAAGTTCTTAAGAGATTCTGCATGGAAAACTCTAAGAGAGGAAATTTGCCAGTAGGACATGTCATAACTCTAAGCAAGAATCAGTGTCCTAAGACAACTGATGAGCGTAAGAGAATGATTGGGATTCCATATGCTTCCGCAATTGGATCAATCATGTATGCCATGATATGTACTAGACCCGATGTCTCGTATGCTTTGAGCATGACGAGTAGATATCAATCAAATCCTGGTGAAAATCATTGGATTGCAGTCAAGACGATTCTTAAGTACTTGCGAAGGACTAAAGATTCGTTCTTGGTGTATGGAGGTGTGGAAGGTGATCTTGTTGTAAGTGGTTACACAGATGCAAGCTTCCAAACCGACAAGGATGATTTTAGATCGCAATCTGGATTTGTATTTGTGCTTAATGGAGGTGCTGTTAGCTGGAAGAGTTCTAAGCAAAGTATTGTCGTTGATTCTACAACGGAAGCTGAGTATATTGCTGCATCCGATGCTGCTAAAGAAGCTGTTTGGATCAAGAAGTTCATAACTGAACTAGAGGTAGTTCCTAGCATTGCTGATCCAATAGACCTTTATTGTGATAATAATGGTGCTATTGCTCAAGCAAGGGAACCAAGAAACCATCAGAAGTCCAAACACATACTTAGGCGTTACCATGTCATTCGAGAAATCATTAACAGAGGTGACGTGAATATATGCAGAATACCAACTGATGATAACATTGCCGACCCATTGACAAAGGGTCTTCCACAAGCAAAGCATGATGGTCATGTTAGGTCTATGGGTATTCGATACATTAATTAGGCCTAGTGCAAGTGGGAGATTGTTGGTGTTGTATGCTCTAGGCACGTTTTGTAAAACGATTAATGTTATTAATATTAATGATATTGAATGTTTGATTATTATATCCTTTGCATGTTTATTATAATAATCCCCGTCCCTGATAATTATGATTAATTGTTAGTATAAGTTTAATGGATAATCATATGATGATTATGGTGTATGGGATACAATTAAACTTATGGGTATTTGTTGGAGACCAAATACTGGACTGACCCATATGAGATTTATGTCATGGTCACAATGTCATAATTAAGTCTCACATAGTTATATTACTGGAATCTTTAGACATGAGATTATCACAGTCTTCCACTTGATGAACATTACGTTTGACATATTCAAACGTTACCCCTAATCGGGTAGCTATAAAGAATGTGATTGGCGTAATCGGATTCATGTAGGGAAAGGTAATAAATCAAGAAGGGATTTGTTCCTCGTAAGAGAGAGATGTCAAGCTTTGGCCACTCGAAGAATGGTGTTGATGAAATGCATGGCCGTGCTCAAATAAGATTTGTACTATCAATACATTCTGGATCGAGAAAGCATTGAACATTGTAAGTTGACCATTGACCATGGCTTACGTTCAATAGACATCGTGAAACAAAGAGATTGTAATATGTTCTATAAAGGATTCACGAACTTATACAAGTTATATTAATTGGGTAGTCATGATGGCTTGCTAGAGTCCGCTCATGATTTATGAGCACAAATGTGTTTGGGCTCATTGCCAACTTAATATAATCCTATGGGGTCACACACAAAAGGACGAATTGTTTAAAAGGCTAAAATCGGAATTCTGGTGGTGCTCGGCCGAGCACCTCATATGACTCGACCGAGCATGGGAAATCAGAAGGTCAGATTTTCTGGAGCAAAGGTGCTCGGCCGAGCACCTTAAAGGACTCGGCCGAGCAGGCCCTGTTCGGGCCCAAAAACTGATTTCGTGTTGTGACGGGTTTTAACCTATTTCTCCTAAACGGTTTAGGACTAATAAGTATATAAACCTCTAACAACGACCTAATCAGTATGTATTGATTCCATATCAATTAGATAGCCTCCGAGAGAGAGAAAAACAAGTTCTTCTTCTTCCTCAAGAACAAGAACATTGATTTTCTATATAACCTTCAAAATAGAAAGAGTTTCTATTGGGTCTAGCAATCCGGTTCAAGAATCGTTCTTGTAATTCGTTCGCGTGTGGATAAACATAGAGGGCGTTGGCATCAACTCCTTCAAAGTTCGTGATCCAAGTTTTGCGGTCGTTCCTACGTTCGTGATTCGAAGAAGCGCGAAGAACAAAGATTGAAGATCTCAGAATTTTAAAGCTCCGTCACGGTTAGTGTTCTAAATTCATCTCCATATTAATTTAATCATCGTGATCGGATCTAGGCTTTTGGGTTTTATTCCGCTGCGCATGTTTGCACAAAACCCAACAGTGGTATCAGAGCCCCGTTCATCATGATTATTTTAATAATAACATGTTAATGATATAATTGGATTATATGTTTTGGCATGCTATGTGAATTTGGATTCAAGATGTTTATGTGATCTGAGTTTTATGTTTGTATATGAGATATATTGAAATCATAAAATCGCACCGTTTAAATACGTTATGTGGGATCTACGATTGCAATAATAATTTGATTATTATGTTCCTTTAGATTATCAAAAATTAATTGGATTGATTTGTTGATGATCTTTGATTCATGAATAAATCGTTTATTCAAGGTTTTGATGAACATGATGATATGATCATTATGAACACCAAATCCTAAATGAATCGGGAAAGCAATCTTAGAATTAAAATTCGACAAGAAAAACTGTTTTGTTCGTGGTGCTCGGCCGAGCAGTCTATAAGACTCGGCCGAGCAGAGTCGTCAGAAGCAAAGGGTTTTCTGGAACACAGAGGCGCTCGGCCGAGCACCTTAAAGGACTCGGCCGAGCAGGTTGATTTTGGACAGAATTTGTTTTTCAGATGGCTGGTTTTAGAAACCGTGTTTCCTGAAATTAAATGGCTTGTTTAAGATCACTTTGGATTGAATTTGTTTGTCAGATGGCTGGTTTGAGAAACCGTGTTTCCTGAAAACAAATATCAAGGTCAAAGTAATGAATTGATGGGACAAAAGAATTTAGAATCGAGTTACTTTATGTAAGGGATTGTGGATGCCTATTGGCTTAGTTTCGACCTTACATAGTTGTTCCTTCTAGTTTTTAAATTTGGTACGGGATTGTGGATGCCTTCTGTCTTAGTTTCGACCGTACAATCGTGCTCTCAATAATGTGTTAAAGAATTTATCCCCATAAATCAATCACATGAAATCTTAATTTAATTAATGAGATTAGTTAAATTATTAACCGTTGCTTTATGTGTTATATTATGTGACTATAAACATTGACCATGCTATATGTCATGAACCTTCTTTAAAATTTAAGTTCCGTGTCAATCCATGATTAAAACACTTGTGAGTACGTGGGTAGTTTTGTGTGGGTTACGCCCTAGCGTAGGTGCATTGATTCTATCCATTTATGAGCAAGATGAGGAAACAGTGATTCCTATACGTTTAAAACGGTTTAACTTAATTAGGCTATCAAAACAGTTTTGGGCCTAAGGCACAGATGAGATTAAAACATGTTAGATATACGATATCTAAAATCTCATAAAAGATCTAAGAGTCATATACGATATGATTGACAATGAGTTGTCTACCTAAATAACTTATTTTGAGCAGTCGTGCCCTAGCCGACTCAAAGTTAAGTGAAATATGGATCTTAGCCCATTCAAATTATATTATACATTGGATGCATATGAAGGTTATATAATTTAGTGGGAGTATTTGTAAAATACTATTAATTTAATATCTTTAATTAAGTCGGTACTCATATTTAATTATATGTTTGCATAATTGTAGATAATGGCTCAGAATACAAATTTATCACTGCGATCTATCCTTGAGAAGGAGAAACTTCAAGAAGATGGAGCTAACTATACGGATTGGATCCGTAGCCTTAGAATTGTTCTAAAGCATGAGGATAAGCTCTATATTCTTGATGAGCCCGTTCCTGAAGAAGAACCTGCTTCTAATGCACCCAAGGATGAGAGAAACGCCTACAAGAAACATGTGAATGATTCTCGTGAGGTGGGTTGTCTTATGCTTGCGGCCATGTGTTCAGAACTTCAGAAGATTCTTGAACACTTGGAAGCATTTGACCTTGCTGCTACATTGAAAGATATGTTCCAAGAACAAGCAAGGCAAGAGAGGTTCGACACCATAGCTGCCCTAGTCTCATGCAAGATGAGCGAAGGACAGTCTGTGAGCCCTCATGTTTTGAAAATGAAGGCTTACTTTGAGAAACTAGAGAGGCTTGGCCATCCAATTGAGATTGAGTTGGCTACCGATTTTATTCTTAATTCATTGCCCAAAAGCTATAATCAGTTCGTCATGAACTTTAATATGCAAGGGATGGATACGACTATGTCTGAATTGCATGGGATGCTTAAGCAGGCAGAAAAGAAAATCGGTAAAGAGACCGCTCCTGTACTCATTGTGTCTAAGGAAGGAAAGGGCCAAAAAGGCAAAGGAAATGGTAAGGCAAAAGTTGTCAAACCCAAGATTAGCAAGGCAATTGTTGCCAAAGCTAATGTGGCTAAACCTGCTTCCCAAAAGGATGCAATTTGTTTCCACTGCAATGAGATTGGACATTGGAAACGAAATTGCAAGGTTTACAAGGAAGAGTTAAAGAAGAAGAAGAGCGGTGGGACTGCATCTACTTCAGGTATCTATTTTATAGATATTCTACTTTCTACTTCTAGCTCCTGGGTATTAGATACTGGATGTGGATCTCACATTTGTTTAAATGTGCAGGGACTAAGGAATAGAAGGCTACTTAAAGATGGCGAAGTGGACCTACGCGTGGGGAATGGAGCAAGAGTTGCTGCATTAGCCAACCAAACTTCAAATATAACACATCAAACATTATCTAAACATGATATGAACATTTTAGCATCAAAATGAGGGAAATGTAACTTACTTGATAAATCTCAAAGATGACGGAATTCAATTCTTTTTTGTTCTACGCGATCCTATCGACGATCTAAACACATTTTGAGATTTAAGAAATGAGAGAAGATGAGAGGAGGAGGAAGAAAATGAAGAGAGAAGGCAGAGAAACTTACCTACACCAATGGGGGAGAGAGAGAGTGAGTTGAGCTGGGAAGGAGAGGGGAGAGTGAGGGAGAAGGTGAGGGAGGAAAGGGGAGTAGGGGAATTATTTTAAAAAGTTACAACTAGACCCCCTCCCTATCTACTAACACAATTACTCCCCACTAACAAATAAGACTCAACATTTCTACACTAGCACAAATGACCCAAATAAAATGCTAGGCATAAATATTATGAAACATAAAATGCACACATAAATTTTAAAATAAATAATAATTTAAATAAATAATTGAGCAAATAAATAAATAATAATCATTTAATTACTAATAAAATAGAGCCTAGATTTCGGGTCGTGACAAAGTGGGCGCCTGGACTTGCATAAGCGGGCGCCTGGACTTGTTTCCAGCTTTTCCTTCTTTTCTTTTTGACTTTGACCACGACTGACTTTGACTCTTGATGTTGACCCGACCTTGGTCTTCCACACTTTAAGCTCTCGGGCTTTGTAGTTACATAATAACACTAAAAGTGTTCCAAAATACACAAATCCTAACAAAGTTCCTTAATTACATAAAGACCAAGATTACATTAATTCTATTCTAAATTACATCAAAAAGTCCAGAAAAATAACATGAAGATGTAGATAGTATATACATGAAAAACCATCCATCATGTCTAACACAAGCCTCGACTATTTTCCGTTCCCGATTGCATTTATTATTTTCGTCATTTTCAAGAAAACCGCTATTTTCCCTATCACAAATTCTAATCCATACCAATTGAACATATCAACATTCCCCTTGTGAATAAAAACGTCAAATCAAATCCTTTTTTTTTTTTTTTTTAAGGAAAATCAAATCTTTTTTTAGCAATAGATAAACTCTAGCTAATTCATTTCATCATCCTCAAAAGGACAGATTATTTTTTCTTATCCCTGAAAAATGGAACTTTACGTGATGTCTCCTCCATACTAGAGTACTATTACGCGTTTGGATGAGTGAAAAATTCCAAGTGCAACATTACAGCTTTATTGATGCAAATGCACACACACAAAACACAAAAAGTACATGAAATAAATCAAAATTTGGGTAGTCTTATACAATTGCCAACTTGTAATAATTTGTTGCTTCATTAATAATTTAATTATTATCTTTAGCCTTTTAATATATAAACAGTTTGTATACTAATAGAATCTGCTTTCAGCGGGAGTAAAACCTAAGACCTCCCCAAGGGGGAAGCCTCTAATACCAACATGGATACCACTAGACTAAAAGGTCATTGGTATTTTTTACCTCAAATATAATCAAATTTCATCTATTTCAATGCAATTTTTTTTAAAAAAATAATTTTTTTTGATATTTTTTTTATTAAAAACATCACTAATTAATTATTCTTACAAAAAATAGTAAAAGTAAATAGTTTTACTTATAATTGAAGCCGGGGGGTTGTAATTACTACTAGTACATCAACCATTTCCATTACATTAACCAAAAAATAGCAAAATAAAAAATAAAATAGGAAGTGAAAACAATAGCAGTGATGTATTATGAGTATGAAAAGTGAGGTAGATTGAGAATGTGGGGTAAAGAATGTTAGAGGAATAACGGTTTTCTTGAAAATAACGGAATAATAAAATAAAATGGGGACGGAAAGTCGAGGCTTGTGTTGGACACAATCTCCGTAACAAGTAATTGCTCCGCACTGGTGCTAACGGTTCTTGGCAATCTTCTCGTAAGATGCAACGACACTTTAACTGTCGTTAGTAGAAGCACTTCAAACTTTCGGCGAACAAATATTAATATTCGAAACTTCTGGACTTGAAGGGAATTTTTTTGCTTCAATATGCTCTCTCTAACTTACTATTGAATGCTTGATGGCTGAATGAATTATTTTGACCATCTTGTGGGTAGTTTTCCAAGAGTTATGGTGGCTTTTAAGGAATAGGAACAAATCAGGTCGGATGGATCTGGACCGCTCGATCTGATTTTGATCAAGGCTCAAGATTTGACGGATCCACCCGCACCCATTCAGAATGACGTGGATCCTTATTTGAACCGACCCATGTCCATTCGAATGGACACATCCATCCGTTGCACCTATTCGGCCCAAAACGTCAGACCCAAACCGAAGATGGATCCATCCAGACGGGCCAAGGCCCATCCAACCACACCTCCCAACCACTACAAGCCCAAACCTGAACTTGACCGAGCCGCACGCAATGGATTACTTAGTTTGGAAGCACACACTTGGTTGGTACCTCTTTAAATGGGCTATATTAAGGGTGAGTTTGAGATTGCTTTTGATTCTCAAAAAGTGATTCGTTAAAAGTGATTACAATATAAATGATTATATTATCATTAATTTATCAATTATAAATATGTTTGGATACCACATGTCCGAAATTGATTATAAAAGATAAATTCCAAAAATATCCTTACTATACATATCAATATGGTAAATGCACATATAAAAGGAAGGTTATTAATGTAAAACATCATAAAAACACAGCTTTTTAGAATCACTTATAGCAAAAGCTGGGTTATAGCTGTTTCTGTCAAAACGTAGTTTTCTTCGTTTGGTAGCTTAAAATCATAATCAAATTTTGCATCCAAACACAGAGAAAGTGATTCTTGATCTCTGAAAGTGATTATAAGCTTCAAAAAAGCACTCCCAAACTCACCCTAAATACTCCCATCCTTTTTATTTTCCAATCAATATGGGATACATGGTTTTTCATATTTCCAACTCTTCATAAACCAATTTCAAGTTGCACACTTTGCGCAATAATTTCTCATTCACCCGGATATGGTTTTGAGTAAATAAATGCATTTTCCTAATCTATACTAAATGTAGATCTTAATTTTGTAACGTGTTTTCATTTATACAAAATGAAATCACTTTAAAAATTGGGTCAAAATGTAGTCAAACCACATTTCTAAAAACCCATTTCCAACAAAGAATATTAAGTTGATTGATGTTGTGAGTATAAAAATAAAGTATGAGAGAGAATGAGTGGAGTAATAGTAAAAAATTACCCACGTTTTAAGTGATAAATATTTTAAATTTTTTAATAAAAAATCAATCGCTATTTTGAACGGGGTATATGTACACATCTAATCCCTCCGTTCCACCACAAGTGAGACCAATTTGTGTGGTACAATAATTAAGAAAAAGGTAGTATATGTGTGGTAGAAAATGAAGAGAGAGAATGAGTTAGGTAAATAGTAGTGTTGGTTGAATAAATTGAGTGGTGGAAAATAAAGAGGGAGAATGAGTGGGGTTAAATGGTGGGTTGGTTGAATATAAATATATTAAAACATTATCATTTTGGTCAGTCTCACTTTTAGTGGGACATACTGAAAAAGAAATTAGTTTCACTTGTGCTAAAACGGAGGGAGTATTGGTTAAAAATAAATGGAGGATGCCGCATAGCATCCTAGACCGAGCTGGATGAGTTGTCAACGGCCATTGGAGTATACTCTATCCGTCCCAATTTCTTTTTATTTTATTTTTATTGTCTCATTTTAAACTTTAAAACATAAAAAAAAGTGTTTTTTTATACTTTTTTTATTGGTGGCCCCCAAATGTCATACACAATAATTACACACTAACTATTTTCTACCTCACTTTTTCTCTCCTAGCAAATTATCTACGATCACTTTTTTTTTTTTTTTTTGAATTTTTAATCGGGAGGGAAGGGGTAGTGTAATACTATAATCCAAAGGCGAGGATTGGGTGATTAGTTGTACTACTCAGTCTCATATTCTCATAATACTCCTTGGCCTCATTTTTTTTTTTATTATTTTCCCTCTAAATACAAATGAATTTGGACAATAATTTTATGATTTATATTAAAAATTGAAATTTGTTATTAATACAACATCAATATTTCAGATTTTCATTAAAATGATTATATTAGTTTAAAATCAATGCTCAAATTTCATTAGATGAACGGTAAAAAAAATGGGAATATCGTTTTGGGATAAAAAAAAAATATCACAATTTTTTTCCCATTCCATATCAATATAATTATCACATTTTTAAGTAAGAAAATAAATAAATATAATTTTACCATTATATAAATAATGTATCAACAAATAAAATGTTGTTCCTTAAAAACGTCAACGTACAAAATACTCCATCCATCTCATTTTTATTGTTCACATTTGATTTTTTAGTCAAAAAGAGTGAACTTTGACCAAATATTAAAGTCAATTTAGTTATCATACTAAATTTTTAGAAAGTGTTAGTGATAAATAATTAAATAATTTATCGATTGCGAGTTTTAGAATTTTATTAAAATAATTAGATTGCTATTTATATTTGGTCAAAATTTATTTGTGTTGATCAAAAAATTTATATGTAAAAGACAATATAAATGTAACTAAGAGTGTACGATATTTATAATGCGTTCGTCCCATTCTAAGCTTCAAAACATAGTTGGGTGCAAAAATTAAGAAAAATAGTGAAAAAGTGATGTGTTGTGCATGTAGATACTCCCTCCGTCCCTATTTACCTTACAAAAATGAGGCATTGCACAAAAATTAAGACAATGATTGTAAAGTTGATGTGTTGTGAGTGTAGATAGTTGAGTGGGAGAGAGAAAGTGGGTAGAGAAAAGTAAGTGGATAGTTGTTGTGAGTATGACAAGTGGGTCCCACTATTTAATTTTTTTTTTAAAAGTTTCCTTTTTGGAATTTTGTAATGTAAATAGGGACACCCAAAATGGCAATTTTTGTAAGGTAAATAGGGACGGAGGGAGTAGTTTAGTAAGAGCGAGAAAGTGGGGTAAGAAGTACTAATTAGTGCCTAATTATGTGAGTATGATATGTGGGGTTCCCAAATAAAAAAGTATAAAAAAATTTCTTCCTCAGGTTTTAAAGTTTAAAAAGAGACGATCAAAATAAATACTCCCTGCGACTTAGTATATGTCCATCTTTTCCTTTTTAGTCTGTCCCAGATTATATGTTCATTTCCTAAAATGCAATTTTTTTTTATTATTCCTCCCAGTCATTCTCTCTTCTACTTTACTATTATACTCACAACACTCACAACACCTATACTATTTTTTAATTTCCGTATTTGGTGGACATATACTTAGGACGGGAGGAGTAATATTTATTATGAGCATATGTCACTGCACTGTCAAATTTAATTAAGGTGTGTCTCTCAATTTATGTCGCCACACAATCAATGTGAAACCTACTCTACTACAGACAAATCATGTGAAGGAATGATGTAGTCTTGTAGATAATGGTCCCTTGCCCCTCACCTTTTTCTTTTACGCGTGTGTCTAATTTTGGTAGATTAAATCAAATGTACATATATGTATTTGTTTGACAAAAAAAAAAAAAAATACTTTCTCTGTCCTAAAATGATCTTCTTATTTACCATTTTTAATTATCTCAAAAAGTTCTTCACATTTCTACAATTTAGGCTCAAAAGTGCGCAAACAAAACATGACTAGTAAAGCAAGTGTTCATATCCTTAAAAAGTTTGAATAGTCAAATGTGAAAATCATTTTGGGACAGAGGGAGTAGGTGCTTTCATTTTCTTTGGTGGTGGTCATAAGTGTTTGTTTTTATGAGAAAGAGTTTGGGGGTATAAGATTTTTTAGGTATTTTTATTAAGAAAATATTTATTCCGTTTTATAAAGATAGTTTTACTTTTTTCTATTAGATTTTAATCAATAGTTTATCTTAATAAATTGTCTTAATAAAAATTTAAAATTATAATTAATAATAATTTTGATGTTTAATTTAAATGGGGTAAAAAATTAAGGGTAAATTGCAATTTGGTTCCTGACATTTACAAACTTTTGCAATTTAGTTCCCAACAGTTTTTTTCGCCAATTGGTTCCCAACATTTACATTTTTTTGCAATGTGGCTATTAAAGTAACTGGGCGTTTGTCGCGCCCCGACCCGTGGTCCTACTCTCATAAAAAGGATCACACGACCAACACAAGTACTTGAAACTTGACTTGAAGTCATAAAACAAACCAACTTTCACAACGAGTACTGAGCCACTTGGCCACAATTTTACTTACAAATATACAACACCGACATCTACTAAAAGAGATGATACAAAACTAAGTCACGGGTACACTACCCAAAATGTGTTACATTTACATAATGTATCCTTTAACATACACACCACTTCCCAAAAGTCTTACCAAAGATCCTCTTCCCGACGTCCTCCCTGTGTGTGAACTATCCCCTGGGTTCCTTATCTAAAACGGTAAACAAATAAGGGGTGAGAATAAATCTCAGTAAGTTACTAAAATGCAACTACATTACATGCTTATATGATAAACATAAAGGAACAATGTCACAAATGATCATATAGCATATAGCACATAATATGAGAGGCTCCCTATCGCCAACCGTCCCATACCGGTTGGAAATAACGACCAACTCATCATACAACACATAGTGTAGGAGTAAACACTCCTACGAGGATACCAAGCCAAGGTTTACCGAAATAACATGATCATCAGAGAAAACCATCTGAATAACCATCTGAGAAGACCATCTGTCTGAAACCATCTGAGCAGCATAAATAGCTGAAGCCGGGATCCCGAAAACCAAACCATATCCAACAGAGCCAAAGTAACAACGGGCAGCATCAATAGCTGAAACAGGTTCCGAAACCATATAACATAACAACAACAATAGTGGGAGAAAATGACACAAAGTCATACCCCTAAATGCTCAAGCGAGGGAGCGAGTTCATCCCATCCAAGGCCAATCTGGACTGAGGAAATAGGTCCAGTAGAAAAGCCTTATAGTGCACTTAAGTGATGCCACTACAATGCCTTCCACCTCCACTCGATAACATCCCAAACCTGGGAAATAGGACCAGTGGAAAAGCCTTATAGTGGACTTGGCTAGTGTGCCACTATAATGCTTTCCACCTCCACTCGATAACACACAAAACCAGCTAGACTTTCAACAAAGAGCACAGTAATAAATACTTGCTAAAACAACAACCAGGGCATGATTCCATAGAAGGAAACCACACAAGCTCATCATAGAGAAGTAAACACGTTTTCACAATAATGTGCACAATCTTGACATTAAGTCACCACACAATCCATCTACACAATCACATTAAGTCAAACACGATCACAAAGGACCAATTCTATCATTTTGATACCTCATAACAATTATCTAGGTATCCTAGGACATCGCCTAAGACCTAGCCCAATACTTAACGAAAAACAAACAAGTTGTTAAAACTCAGACTGCTCGGCCGCTCTACTTACTTGACTCGGCCGAGCGGACCGGTCGAATCCTTTACTTTGATCGGCCGCTCTCCTAGAACTCAACATTCGACAATAAGGGGATCGGCCGCTCTAATTTACTGACTCGGCCGCTCCACTGCAGAATGGCCAATTCCCAGGAAAAATCTAACAAAGTTCACTTTCATTACCAAGTTCTTACCCAATCCTAAAGCACAACAACATCATTATAACTTCACAACACTACCATACCAACCTCATCTAGCATATACCCATAATAATAAAAGTTATTACTACTCCCTCCGTCCCAAATTTACAAGTATAATAAAAGTTATTACTACTCCCTCCGTCCCAAATTTACAAGTATATATAAAAGTATACCAAAACATCATTTCACCACATATTAAGCATATATAGCATGATTATGACCATTTTAACACTTAAAGGGGGGGGATTAGTAACTTACCTATTTTTCGGAAACGAGTCAAGAAAATTATATTGTTCGGTAAATAAGATCTAATCAACTCCCTGAACATTTATATATAATTAGATTTGAAAATGGAGTAGTAAATAAAATGATAGAAAATTAACAAGACAAAACCTTACCTAGTTCTTCTTTCACCAACAATGGAGTTCAAGGTAAATTTGGGAAAGTAAATGGTGAGGGGAGGGGGTATGCGCAGAGAAGGGGGAGAGGGAGGAAAGTCATCAACAATTTTTATCCCATTTTCTCAATTAAATCCCTAGAGTTCTACTTTCAACACCCAACCCCTCAACTCAAATTTTCACCTAAGCCCCTATAGTTTCCTACTAACACTACTAACACCAAAATGACTTCCCAAATAAACTTTTCTACTAACACTTTAACTAACTCAAATAATCATATAAGATGTGCAATTCGTATATTATGATGCAACACATAAAATGCACACATAATTTTAAATTAAAATTCACAAAAATATAAAATAAATATAAAATGAATAACACGAATTTTGGGGTCGTTACAGCGTTAGTTTTCTAACAGATTTTATGTCATGTGACTAGCACATGACGTTTTAAGATATTCTTAAAGCTACACATATCCGATTAATATGATTCTTCTTTTAAATTGAAGCTAATATTTAAATCTACAATATATATTTTTTTGGAAATTTATTGGGTAGCTGGATTATTTTTACATTTAATCTTAATTTTAAATATTAAAAAAATAGAAAACACGTAAAATATAATCTAAAAACGATATTAGCCCAAATATGTTCCATATGAAGTAAATTCTATATGTAGATTATCAGTTCGTAAAAATCTTTGATAGAAAAAAAAAAGGAAGAAGAAGAGGACGATGAATCGAGGGAAGGGTGTATGTGGAATGGGTGTTGCGGGAAAGTGGCAGAGGGGTGGAGAAAAATAAGCTTTAGGAAACATACATATAGAAATTACTTCATATGAAACATACTTGGGCTAATACCTTTTTTAGATTATATTTCACGTGTTTTTATTTTTTTAATATTTAAAATTAAGATTAAATGTAAAAATATTTTAGGTACCCAACAAATTTCCAAAAAAAATTTATGTTGTAGATTTAAATATTGGCTTCAAATAAAAAAAGAATCATATTAATCGGATATGTGTAGCTTTACGAATATTTTAAAACTTCATTTAAAACGTCATGTGCTAGTCACATGACATAAAATCGTTAGAAAACTAACGCCCAGTTACTTTTATAGCCACGTTGTAAAAAAATGTAAATGTTGGGAACCAATCGGCGAAAAAAACTGTTGGGAACCAAATTGCAAAAGTTTATAAATGTCAGGAACCAAATTACAATTTGCCCAAAAATTAATATATTTTTATTTTGTTAAAAAGGCGGGCAGCGGCAGAATATTAATTTTAGAAATAACAAGTGATTTTCTTATACTCCGTACATTGTTTAGTGCTAAATTTGTGTATTGTGAATAACAAAGAGGGGCAATTGCTCAATTATCCCTCGTCCCGGCTTAGCTAGCGATCCATTACAATATTTTTTTTTTTTTTTTTTTTTTTTTTTTTTTGTATCATCAAATTGTGAAAAAACTAGTAAAAAACGCGTTTTACCATAAGCTTAGGGTAAAACGTGTTTTTTTAAATGAGGCGGTGACATTTTTGTAAAAAACTGACACTTATCGTAACTGTCAGTGCTAGTTTTAAGAAGTGCCAGTGATATTACACTGGCACATATTAACATAGACACTGACACTTTTCATAACTGCCAGTGCCAGTGCTAAAAAAGTGCCAGTGTATGTGCCTGACACTTTTTAACACTAACACTGACACTTATGAAAGTACCAGTGTCTATGTTTATGAGTGTCAGTGGCCAAGCCTGGCAGTTTTTGATATTAACACTAACATTTTTTTGGAAAAACACGTTTTTTCTATCCTTAGGGTAAAACACGTTTTACACAAGACATACTCAATCAAATTAGCATAAAATATACGTCAATTTTAAAATAATGAAAATTTTAATGGACGCAACTCTTTCTTTACAATTGTGCATAGTTAAGAATAGTAAGTTAAATTTTAGACTTTCAATATTAATGACTGTTGTAATTAAAATCTAGCATCCTTACTGTTGGGTGAAAATCTTGAGAAAAACTTGTTTTAGACTTGCTTTAATGTAAAACTTGTTTTCATCTCTTAATTTAAAATATAATCTCTTAATGTAAAATAAGTTGTACACATCTTTTAGTGTAAAACATGTTTTTTATAAGACTGACTCTACTGTTGGACCCACTTGTAAATATTTTATTCCTTAATACTATAAATTAAATTTTGTATTAAAAAATATTTCGAAATATTGAGACTGGTAGTACAACTTTTTTATTAATGACTGTTGTAATTAAAAAAAAAAATACAAAGGCTATTGAATTTTATTTTTCTTTCTGAAAATTAATGTTTATTTTGGGGACGGATGAAGTACTACTTTTTATTTGCATTTTGAGACAGAGTTAAAAAGGCTACATATTTTTTGAACAAAAACATTTTCACTTCCTTACATAAAAAATCAGAAGAAGAAGAAAATTTTAGGGATAGGGCTCTCGCTATATATGGAGCGCTCTATCAATTTCATCCTACTTGGTAGACACACGCCCAAAAATACTTGGGAACCGGAACCGGCGGGTAAAATCGAAACTGGGAACTGTCGGAATCGAAAACTGAACCGAACCGAGAACCGTCCCCAGCGGGTTCGAATACGGGTCCAATATCCCTAGAACCGTGGAACCATCGGTTACGGAACTGGAAACCGGAACCGGAATCGAGGAACCGAACGGTTCCAACGGTCACTAGACTCAAACTAGCTGTTGGTTGGCCCCCCTTCCTTCCAGTTAAGAGCCGTTAGGCGCCTGAAAGAATTAGGGATTACAATTTGTCTGAACCTGATCCGTATTCGGGACAACCCCCCCCCCCCCCCCCCGGCAACGGGGTGCGTTTGGTAACAATTTTTCATAACCCGGCGGGTTAAGGGGCGGGTTTGGTAGCACACTCCAACCCGTGAGGCCCTGCCCCGCGCCCGTATACGCAAGTATGCTACTTATTTACTATTATGCCCCTAAGTGATTTGCGAAGCCCCAAAACCGATCGAGTTTCTGCATTGATGTTCATATACTCAAGTTTGAATTATTTGTTAATAATCTGTTATGAAATAGTTGTTGTCAAATTTGAGTTTGTTGTGTTAATATTATACATGCTACGTATCCACCCTGCTAAATGCGGGGCGGAGGCTGTTTTAGCACTCTGCGGGGCGGGTTAGGTACAAAGAGTGTTTAATACGGGGCGGGTTCGGTACAAAGAGTGTTCAATGCGGGGTGTGTTCAGTATTGAGTAAACTCGCTCCGTATCCGCCCTGTTGCCATCCGTAGGAAGAATATAGCCGTTAGTATCGGTTGTATTTAACTTTTTGGTCAATTTTGACCAATTTTGACCTCCTTTTGGAGGATTTCCAGGTAAAAAAACAAAACAAATACTTACTTGATTGTATCATTTTTAATTATACTAAAAAATTACAAGGATACTGTCCTCTTTTTTTTAAAAAAATATTGTTTGATTTTTTATTACATGCTTGATAATTAATAACCAAATTTATTAAAAATTAACCTAATTTGTTAGTTTTTCTAATTGATTTGGCTAAAAAAATCAAATCAGTTTTTTTTTCTCAACAGATCAGTTACTTTTCTAACGGATTTGAACCAAACTGCAAAAAAAAAAAAAAAAAAAAAAGGGTTAACTGGCAGGAACCGTTCAAACAGCCGGATAGAACAGGATCCGGGAACCGAATTAAGACAGATCGAATACGGTTCCAACTTTCCGATAATCGGGAACCGCCGATTCCAAAACCGAAAACTGAACCGGAACCGTTGATGCATGTCTACACTTGGCATATCAAATAAGCAAACGTGAGATAGAGCTCAAACACGCAATTAGGGATGGCAATTTGACCGAGCACGAAGGCGATCCGCCCCGAAAAAGTAGGGTTCAGGTTGCAATTTTCATGACCCGAGCGGGTTAGGGTCGGGTTCGGGTTTTGATATTAAGCCGTCGCGATCCAACACGACCCGCACCCTCATGTACAAAGTCAAGATATTATGTTAGTTAATCATATTATATGTTGTTCAATTTTTTTTTATAGTTGTTTTTTAGTAACATTTGATGATTTTAAACTAATTTCTATAACTAATTAAAATTTAATCTTAGACATAGATTGAGCCCAATCAAATATGAGCTGAAATTTTATAATTTGATACGCTTCGTGTCGGGTTCCCTTGTCTTCGGGTTCGGGTCACTCATTTTGACATTAGGGCCGGGTTCGGTTTTGACGAAACTCACCCCGAACCCGCCCGGATCCGGAACCGCTCCACCCAAGTTAGCTCCACCCCTCCATCCAACGGCTCCGATCAAGGCCACATAGGCGAGCGGTTTGGGTGTGCGGCTAAGATGATTTCAATTTTTTTGGGTCCCACAGAGTTCAGACACATCTCAACCGTTGGGTGAAGCTAAAATAAGGTGGCTCCAATCGGAACCATTGGGTGGAGCTAACCACTCGATGCAACAGTTCGAAATCCGAACCCGTCCCGTTGCCATCCCTACATCATGCAATAGTGCTCAACAATAAAGCCATCAAAGCTACTGATAATGTTGCCCTTTTACCCCTACGACTTTCAATTTTTAAACCCCATTCCACACACACTCGCACACTAATACTACACTACTACTACTACTACTACTACTAGTTGTAATTGTACTTCTTTATTCAGACATTAACCTTGAAATATATTTCTCCCTTTTTCGCTTTGTCCTTACTTTGTATGGATGTTTTTCCCTCCTTTCCTACATGAAGTATACTCCGTAATTAGCTGGCATCAGTTTCAGCTTCTTCTCTTGTATCAAAACCACTGCTTGCTTAACTGAGCTGTGTGTGCCATTGTTTTAATTTTCAGGATTTCTCCTTTTTTTCAGTATTAGAAAATTTCGTACAGTTTCTCGCCAATTTCTTGGTGGATTTTCATTTTTCATAGTGGGTTTGAATCTTTTTAGCTGATTTTGGGGGTGTCTTTGGCTTAATAAATTTCATACTCTTAGGACTGCAATTTTTCTTGGTTGATATCAATTTCTTTAGCTGATTTTTTGGTGGGTTTTTCTCAGATTGATAAACTTCTTACTCAAAAGAATGTAATTTTCTTAGTGGGTTTTGTTTTTTTCTTCTTGTTAGTTTAGAAATGGAGGTTAGGGCGTGTTTGGTTTGATAAATACTTTCTTTCAAAAGAGTGTTCAAATGGCGGGATTTGGCATTTTTCACTTGATTTTCTTGGTGGGTTTTCTTTGTTATGGCGGTAAAAGCAAACTTATTGATGATGATAAAAACGCATTGCTTGATTTTGTGAACAATTTACCTCACTCACGTGTACTCAATTGGGATTCAAATTCTCCGGCGTGTAACAACTGGACGGGAGTAACGTGTAATGAAGATGCATCTCGAGTTATATCCCTCCGGTTACCCGGAGTTGGGTTTCACGGCCACATTCCGGCCAACACCTTGAGCAGGCTGTCAGCACTGCAGATCTTGAGCCTTAGATCCAATGGTATTTCCGGCCCTTTTCCTTCAGATTTCTCAAACCTAAACAACTTGACTTATTTATATCTCCAGTCTAATCATTTCTCTGGTCCTTTGCCTGTTGATTTCTCAGTTTGGGAAAATCTTAGCATTGTTAATTTGTCGAATAATGAATTTAATGGGCCTGTTCCTGTGTCGATTTCAAACGCAACCCACCTTTCAGCTTTGAATCTTGCTAACAATTTAATCTCCGGCGAGATTCCTGATCTGCATTTGCCTAATTTGCAAGTGCTGAATCTGTCAAACAATAATCTTACTGGCATTGTGCCGAAATCCCTTCAAAAGTTCCCGAAATCGGTGTTTGATGGTAACAATGTTTCTTTAGAGTACACTACTGAGCCTCCAGATGTTTTAGCTACTCCTAAACCAATCAAGAAAAATGGTGGGAAGTTGAGTGAAAGGGCATTATTGGGAATTATTATTGCTGGTTGTGTAATTGGGTTTATCGCTTTCGTGTTTCTTTGTATAGTATGTTGCTTGAAACGGAAACGTGTAGATGGGATTTCTGGGAAGTTAGAAAAAGGGAATGTTTCACCTGAAAAAGCTATTTCAAGAAGCCAAGATGCTAATAACCGATTGGTTTTCTTTGAGAATTGTAGCTACGCTTTTGATTTGGAGGATTTGTTGAGGGCTTCTGCTGAGGTATTGGGCAAGGGCACTTTTGGTATGTCGTATAAGGCGATTTTGGAGGATGGAACTTCTGTTGTGGTTAAAAGGTTGAAGGAATTGAGTGTTGGAAAGCGGGAATTTGAGCAGCAAATGGAAATTGTGGGGAGTATTAAGCATGAGAATGTGATTGAGTTAAGGGCTTATTACTATTCAAAGGATGAGAAGCTCACTGTATGCGATTATTATAGTTCGGGGAGCGTTGCTGCAATGTTACATGGTATGTTTCTTTCTCTGTTCTTCAATTTCGCATGTGTGATTTCAACTTGAGATGAATTTGTTTCATGATTAGTCGTTTGATTATTCATTCACGGAACTATGAGTTCAGTCTAACGGGCACAACTTATGTTTAGCCAATATGTCTTCGATATATTATGATTCTCAGTAGTGTGGCTGCATGTTTTCATTTCAAATGTTTCAATGAGGATGAAAATATTGATAAGGAATAGTATGATAGAAAACAAGAATACTCCCTCCGTCTTAAAATGAATGTCCAAAATATTTTCGAAGTCAAGAACAAATTTTATAATTTACATTTATCTTGGGATAGAGGGCGTAGTTGAACTGTATGCTCGAATCCACGAAGAAGCCAGTGATGAAGGATTTCAGCTCCATGAAGATGGAAAAGGATATCCACCCTTATAGGGAATCCCATTCATAAGGTTAATTATATTACACTATCCACCCCTGAAGTTTAAACAACTACCCCTAATTATTTAACGTGACTAATCTAGTATTTGGATTTTGGACCCAATGTTTTAGGGGTGAATCAGTCATTTTACCTACATAAAGTCTATAGAAAGGGCCGTAGTAATACGAAACCAATTCTTAAGGGGACAGTGATACTTGTTTAGTTCAGTTCAGAGGTTGGAATTGAAATACTCCCTCCGTCCTTAATTGGTAGTCATGTTTGACTTTTCAAATATTTTTAGGTTACATTATCATTTTGAGAGTGTGGGATAGAGTATAATGATGCAATTATGGATAATGCAAACATGTGATTCAAGCATCTTTGTGGGGTAGAGGAATCTTTACTGGATGTTTGATCATGTTATTGCTTTCATTTGCATGTTTTAAACATGATATATTTACACACACACACACACACACACACACACACACATCCATACATACACATCATTTAAATAGGTCTTTTACGTATGTACCTACTACCCGTTTGTATTTCTCTGTGTGTATTTGATACAGTCAAGCCACTCTGTCTACATAACTTCATATACTCCCTCCGTCCCAAAATGATCTTCGTGTTTGACTATTCAAACTTTTTAAGGATATGAACACTTTGCTTCACTAGCCATGTTTTGTTTAGGCACTTTTAAGCTTAAATTATAGAAATGTGAAGAACTTTTTGGGACAGCGAGAAATGCCAAATGAGAAGATCATTTTGGGACGGAGGGAGTAGATTCCAACTTATCTATGCATGACGGCCAATAATTGCCATTCCTCATTCTTGAGAATATCTATAACATGGCCAAGTACTAAAATACAATTATTTACCTATTATTATATCTATAATATTTAAAACATTTTTGACTTTTGAGCTTTAGTTGGTTATGTTCGTGTTTAAGATCTTGTGCCCGAACCCTACCATGTTGGAACAAAGATGTAAATTTTCTAAAATACCAGCACCGTGTTTGAAACACGATCCATTCACATGGACAGCTCAAAAGCGATGATGAATTTGAACTGACTAATTGTTGAAACATATTTTCATATCTGTTGATCGTTACAGCTAAAAATTACTACATTATTTTCAGGTAAGAGAGGAGAAGACGGAGTTCCATTAAGTTGGGAAACCCGACTTAGGATAGCCATTGGTGCATCAAGGGGACTAGCTCGAATACATACCGAGAATGGAGGAAAGCTAGTTCATGGCAACATTAAATCCTCAAACATCTTCCTTAATCTCCAACAATACGGTTGCATATCAGATCTTGGTCTGTCTACAATAATGTCCCAACTGGCCCCACCTATTGCCCGTGCAGCGGGTTACCGGGCCCCAGAAATAACCGACACCCGAAAAGCATCACAGCCGTCCGATGTCTATAGTTTCGGAGTTCTTTTACTCGAACTCCTAACCGGAAAGTCTCCTGTCCACACGATGGGTGGGGACGAGGTCGTACATTTGGTTAGGTGGGTAAACTTGGTGGTTCGGGAAGAGTGGACGGGTGAAGTGTTCGATGTGGAATTACTAAAGTACCCTAACATAGAGGAAGAAATGGTGGAGATGTTGCAGATTGCTATGTCTTGTGTAGGGAGGGTGGCTGAACAGAGACCGAAAATGGGTGAAGTTGTCAGATTGATCGAGAATGTTAGGAGCGTCGGATTTGAAAATCCGACGTCGTCGAACTCGACTCCTTATCCGGACGTTTCCAAAGCGGTATTGGGGGATCGTTTATGAGTGTTAGTTAGTAATGTGTTTTGTTGTTGTATCTTGATGTTGATAAACCTTGGAAATGTCAGTAGTATTATCTTTCACCATCTCAGTGAAGAGTACTTGTTTAGATGTTTTTTTTTTTTTTTTTTTTTTTAAATTTTCTGAATCTTGTTTGAAGACAGGTGAATGTCAAATTTCTTGTTGATGAATTTGAATGGCGTTTGTATTATTAACTATTTAATTTTATTGCTTCAAATAAAATGCTATCATCCACAGTCTTATAGTTAGAGGTTATCCCCAGTTTTATAATAGATGTCATACGTTAAATTTTTGTCAAAGATAAATACTCCCTCCGTCCCAAAATGATCTTCACGTTTGACTATTCAAACTTTTTAAGGATATAGGCACTTGCTTACTAGCTATGTTTTGTTTATACATTTAAGCCTAAATTGTTGAAATAAGAAGAACTATTTGGGACAATGAAGAATGGCTAATGAAAAAATCAGTTTGGGACAGAGGGAGTATTACTTTCTACGTCCCAAAATGATATTTTCATTAAACATTTTTCTTTGTCCCACTCATTTTATAATTTAAGTTTGAAAGTACATAAATAAAATATAACTAATGAAACCTATGTTTATATTTATAAAATATACGAATAATCAAATGTGCAAGTCATCTTAAAATATAAAAAATGCATTTCTAAATAGAAAAAAGTGTTTTATTTTGTTATAATTTTGCTATTGTACCTCCAAACAACAAGATTGACAAGTCAAATTCATTTTTGACCAACGAAATTAAAATTAAATAAGCAAAGAAACAACATTCAGCAATAAATTAAAAGTGATTAAATAAAGTGGGGCCCAACAGGTAGATAAGACCAATCGGAAGCCGATTGAGTCTTCACTACCTTGGCAGACTACAGACAAGAGAAAGAAGAAAGATTAGGTGTCAAAATTCCGACGGATAGGATATAAATATACTCCCTGCGGCCCATAATTATGTGCACAAATTATCATTTTAGATGTCCTATTGATAAGTCATACTCCAATTTTCACAATCACAACCACTACTCACTACTACTACTACTATTAATCCATTAATTCCCGTGCAAAACCCATTTTGTGCGTATAGTTATGAGACCGAGAGATTATACTCCCTCCGTTTCATAATACATGACGTTTTAGGAGTAATTTTTTGTTCCAAAATATTTGACGTTTTACTATTACCAAGAAAGAATTATTCTTGTTTACCTATTATACCCTTATTCATTAATTGTGAACTATTTCTTGTATAGACATTTAAATGCCTAGGTAATTGGATATTTTTAGGGGCACACATGTCTTTTTAATATGTATTAATTGCATTTTTTAATATGTGTGAAGAAGTCTAAAACGACATGTATTATGAAACAAAGAGAGTAATATTTTTTCTACAAATATCCATTTTCTAAATGTTAAAATTCCTCCCTGATATTTCCCACGAACCAAAAAAGCCCTAAAAAAGAGGGGGAAATCTTAGGGAGAGAGGGAGAGGCGAGAGGATCTTCGAGGTAATCAATCAGTCTTTCCCCCTCTGTTTCTTCCTTCGTCATCTTTCATTTCGTAGATTGTTCTTTGTTGATTATGTTGGTGTCATCATTTTAGGGTTTCATTTTGATAGGATTTGGTGATGGCTTCGAAGCGGATCTTGAAAGAGCTCAAAGATCTTCAGAAGGATCCTCCCACCTCTTGCAGCGCTGGTACGATCTGCCGTCTTTCAACTTTTTCCCCCAATGTTACACGATCATTTCTATATGCAATTGTCATCTGCTGAAATTTGGGCCTGATTGCTGCAATTTACCTGAGATTGTGAGCAGTGAACATTAATAGCTTGGTTTGTTTGATATAGTTTGCCTTCAAATCAGCTGCTTTATTTTTGTTCATGAAATGGTTGTGGTGAAATTAGCGAATTGCGTACTTATAAGCGATTGTGAGCAGTGAACATTAATAGATTGGTTTGTTTGATATAATTTGCCTGCAAATCAGCTGCCTTATTTATTTTGTTCATGAAATGGTTGTGGTGGAATTAGTGAATTGCTTATTTCAAAAGGCCGTTGGGATTATATAAGGTTTTAATGGTGTAATGCTCATAGAAATACTGAATATATTGAAATAGTGATAGGCCTTGGTGCATGACTGGAGCTGCTTCATTAAGACATCAGTTTTATGTATCGGAATCATGGAGTGGGCTCTCTGCATGTAGGTGAAAGGTTTTCTCCTCATACGTTCCTCTTAGAGTCCAAAATGATGCAAGAAGTTAGGAATTGAGGAGTATTACTATATTACTGATTAATTTTTTTTTTTTTTTTTTTTTTTACTTTTGGTCCTTTAAATATGAAAATATTCATTTTACCCCTTAAAAATTAATGCTACTAACTTCATGTTAAGTCAGCATGCACATACATATTTAACGGAAAATCTGACATTTCCTTCAAAAAAACAAGCCCCAAACTTTATGCCCTTAATTGTCACTCACTCTATTTTTTTTTTTTTTTTGTATTAAGGTTTTGTTGTTCTAGGGAGCATCTTCTCTTATGGGTTTATTATAACTGTCATTCAGTTGGTAGTGAGTCGTATGTATTTGATCTGTTTGTTGGATTCATAATTTTAGGTTTTGCTGTCTATCTGCTCTTTGTTAACGGACCCGAACCCAGATGACCCACTAGTGCCAGAGATTGCACACATGTACAAGGCCGACCGGAGCAAGTACGAAACAACTGCCCGGACCTGGACTCAGAAGTATGCCATGGGCTAAGTTACCAAAAGTCTTTATTATATTTATAATGTGTGAATTAATGGTAAACAAAGGAAAAAAAAAAGGTGTGGTATCTGTCTATTGTGTCAGATGGACTAAAAAAAGGGAAAAAGTAAAAAAAAACATCTCTATGCTTTTGATTTGTATGGGAAAAGAAATGGTAGTTGCAACTGCAACATAATTATGTTTTTGTTGTCAGGAGTCCTCTTTCAAACTCTGGCTTCTACTTTTTGTTGGCTATTTCAGGAGATGAAATTTGTGTACCACTGTATACCACAAATGATCTAATGGCTATAAATAAGTAAGACTGAAATAACTTTAATATCACTAGTAATGCATAGCCATCAGATCACGTGGTACACAAATTGTGGTACGGAGGATTTCATTTCCTATTTCAGTGTGTACTTCGTATAAAGGGTGTAGAGGTCAATGTGCAATTACCTCCACTAGGGATGGCAAATACTTTAAAACTAAAATAAAAATTTGATATTTACTTTGGAGCGGAGGTAGTACAGCGTATAATAGCATGAATTACGTTTTATAGGTAATTTTACATCCTAAAAACATATACTGTCTCCGTCTCCGTCTCAGACTGCATGTCTATTTTTAAAAATGACAAAAAATCTTTACTATTCCTTTTACTCATTCTCTCTACTACTTTATTTTTATACTCACAACACTAATCAACTTACTATTCTCTCATACTCATTCTCTCTCATATTTTAGTTTATACTAACAACACTTACAGTACATCACTTTCACCATTTCTTAATCTCTGTGTAAATGAGAAGGTGGACATATACTCTAGGACGGAGGGAGTAATAACATCACTTCCACCATTTCTTAATTTCTGTGTAAATGAGAAGGTGGACATATACTCTAGGACGGAGGGAGTAATAACATCACTTCCACCATTTCTTAATTTCTGTGTAAATGAGAAGGTGGACATATACTCTAGGACGGAGGGAGTAATAAGGTTTGTTATACAGTTTGAAACTTTCACCTAACAATACTGTATTTAACTTGGGTAAAAGACTTGCTCAAAATTGATTAAATGGATAAAAGTAATACTCCTTCCTTCCCTTTCTAAATTACATAAAATGGGATAGTATAACAAGTGTTTTTTCGTTAATTTTAAAAATATACTATACATTTTCATTTTTGGCCCAACCCAATGCCTTAGGATCTTTTGAGCCCAGCCCAATGCTTTAGGCTCTTGTAAGGGTTGCTTTCGTCAGGAACTATAGGGAAGGTCCATCTAATAAATATTACAACCAAGTATGGGCCTCCACCTCCACTAACACCTTGAAACAATAAAAATTGTCCCCTCGAAGCTTTAATTTTTAAACGCATATACTCCATCCGTCCCATCTCACTTGAGACTCTTGAGGTGGGCACAAGAATTAAGGAAAATTAGTTTATGTGTAGTAGAAAATGAAGAGAGAGAATGAGTTGTGGGGTGGATTGAATATAAAATTATAAAAAGATGGTTATTTGGGATAAGATGAGACGGACAAAAATGAAAATAAGTTTCAAGTCAGAGAGGGAGTATGCATGAGTATGGCATGTGGCTAAGCCATGGCGAAACAACAAAATTTTAGTTCCAACAAAATGATAGGCTTTCACACTTTTTTTTTAAAAAAAAAAAAAATACTCCATATGTCCTGAAGAGATAGTTTCATTTTGATTTTTTATGGTCTAACAAAAATAAACTTTGACAAAACATTGATGTTAATGTAACGATTACAATAAATTCTAAAAATTGTTATTGATAAATCACTTAATGATTTATCAATTACAAATTTTAAAATTTCACTAGAATGATTAGATCGTCACAACATAAAAAATAAAAATGAGGCTATATTTCCGGGATAGAGGGAGTATATATGAGCTTAATTTAACCCTAATAAAACTGATAACGGTAATCTTCATTTAGTGTAGTAGTATTCAGCTGGTCTTTACTAATGAGAAGATGCCCAAACAAAAACGACAGTAAAGAAAAATAAAAGTTTGCTAAGCTAATTCCAACTTCCAAGGAATAATGTTCAATATATACTTATTCAGGGGGTAAAAAATGAAAAAAATTAATAAAAAAATAAAATAAAAAAGTAGTCTCAAGGTAATAATATTAATATATGAGCATGAGTTTGCGACTACAGTTTACACGTTCCGTCCGTCTTTTGCATGATTCCTTTTAAATACTATAATCTCTTGGGTGTTCCCAAAGGTTCCTAATTAAATTCATATAGGCCCCAGAAATTAATTCTTTCCCAATTATTCACATTTTAGTATCTGATATGGATTTAAGACACTCTGATTCACTTCCTCAGTCCAAGTCAAACTCTACAGTTAAGTTTACTCCCTCCGTCTCACCTCACTTGAGACCCAGGCGTGGATACAATTTTTTTTTTTTAAAAGTAATTTATGTGTGGTAGAAAATAAAGAGAAAGTATGAGTGGGGTAAATAGTAGTGTTGATTGAATAAATTGAGTGGTGAAAAATGAATAAAGAGAAAATGAGTGGTGGGGTAGATTGAAATTGAAATTAAAATTATAAATAGATGGCTATTTTAGTGAGTCTCAAATGAGCTGGGACAGACCAAAATAAAAATAAGTCTCAAATGAACTGAGACTGAGACGGAAATGAACTGAGACGGATATAGTATACTCCCTCCGTCCCATAACAATGTGCACAAAATGGGAAATGCACGGGAATTAAGGGATGCATAGTGATGGGTAGTTGTTGTGAGTGTGAAAAGTTAAGTAGGAGAGAGAAAGTGGGGTAGGGAATAGTAGGTTGATTGGTGTTGTGAGTATAAAAATAAAGTAAGAGAGAGAATGAGTGAGATGAATAGTAAATATTATTTGCTATTTTAGGAAAGTGTGATTTATCAATGGGACACCCAAAATGGCAATTTGTGCACATTGTTATGGGACGGAGGGAGTATGCAAGTGTGGCTAATAGTCAACGGAGAGGGTATGTTGTAGGTGATTTTATCAAAATTAAAATGTCAAAATGTATAAATTCGTCATTTTTTCTAATGAAAGAATAATGATCAAAATAGCTGAGATTTAATATAGTAATTCCCTCCGTTTCAAAATAATATCCATATACTTTTTGCTGTTAATACGAAGGATTCTTTAGCAATAAGTTCAGGATGATTTAATTATAGTAATGAAAATTTAAAACATTTTAATGATACACCATCAATGTTTTTTTTTTTTAATTGTGGCTTTCTTTTTTTTATTAGTGATAGATAAATTACACTTAGGCTACATCAAATAGTCATGAAGGCTACAACTGAGCCTACAAATAGGCTAACACAAATCTCCTTAACGGGATTCTAACTCGTGACCTCCGAATGGAAAACTAACACCGGATACCGCTTGAGCCAGAGCTCTTTAGTTTAATGATACACCATCAATAATACTATCAATAACAAATTTTAGATTTTTATTAAAATAATTAAATCAACATAAAATTATTGTTTTTTTTTCTAATAACGGCGAAAAAAATATGAAGATTATTTTGAGACGGAAATAATAATTTGGTTGGGAAAATTGACTGTCTTGAACGAAAACTTACTCTTCAAAGTAACATACATGATATAATCCCCACATCCCATAATATTTGTCTCTTTTACCCATTCAAGCATATTAACTACTCTCTCCGTCTCACTATGTTTGGCCACATTTCTATTTTTATTTGTTTCATTTTGTTTGGCCACTTATAAAACCAATGTAAATTTATTCATTATTTTCCTATCATACCCTTATTTAAGTTTAATAATTAATACTAGTTGGTATAAAAACAAGGCACATATTCTCATGCACATACATCCTAATTAATATTAAAGAAGGGTATAATAGAAAATATAAAATTTGAACAAGGTATTAATTGAAGCTTCTTAAACTACGAAATTTTGTCTAGTGGCCAAACATAGTGAGACGAAAGGAGTAAATAATTTCATTTTCAACACTATCCTTCTCGCTTCTCCTTTGTTTTTCATTCTTCCCTAACTCTCTCTCTTTGTCAACTTCCATCATTGGTTATTACAAAGGTATCTATGAAATTTTAATAAATTTAGCTTCCCAATTATCAATATAGGAATTCATTCGAAAAAAATAATAATTATCAATATAGGAATATTTTACGAGACAAATAAAAATAATAAATGAGACTATTTTTTTTTCCGAGAGAAATGAGACTATTTTTTAAGATTGGGTAAAAATAAAATAAACAGTTTTTAAGTTAGATGAGGTAGTTCTTTTAAAAAAAAAAAAAAAAAAAAGGTTAGATGAGGTAGTTTAAAGATACCACTTAGTAAGGAGTTACAAAAAATGCAGCCTTTTTTTTTCTTTTCCAAACACCACGACTTCAATGGCATTAATCATAAGAATAGAGACGGCACTCCACAAAAGCCGGAGGCTCACCCCAAATATTCGTAATGGAACCATTTCTTAACTTACAAGAATGACAATTTCGAAATAAATCTTGAAACGTACGGATCCTACTCCAAGTAGAACTTGGAAACTGCCTCAAATCGGCATTTAAGAAAACCCCCATCGGATAAAATTTAGCGTTGGGTACTTGACATGAAGAATCCGGGTCGACGAAGAATCGTCCACCAAACATTCCAAAATCCACGAAACATCCTTGTGCAGCAACATCAATGGCATCCTTTTCGTCTTGGGCTGGAGCGAGATTCGTCATTGAAGTTTAATTTGCAATTGCAGGGAACGATAACAAACACAACAAGCCAACAAACACACAAAGGGTCTCACGAAGGAGACAAAACAAAGGGTCTCACCAAAGGAGACAAAACCAAATCCACAATTGATTACTGCGGACAAATCAATCGAATATTTATTAAAACCTACAAACTTACAACGAAAATATAATTGAGATCATCAAACAATTATTTGTAATCTCAAGATAGAGATTACAAATAATTGTAAGAGATCAGACAAAAAAACAAAATGTATAATAATGGAGGACCGTAAACGAAGAGAGAGAGAGAGAGAGAGAGAGAGAGAGAGAGAGAGAGGAGATGACAGTTTTTGGAGACAGTTTTTAGGCAAGGAAAATGGAACTGGTCACGAGCCAGTCCAATTCTAAATGCAGCCTTTTGTGCACTGAATTTTGACACTTTCTTGTTCCCAATAAAAGAAAAATAAAAAAATAAAGGAAGAAATGGAACTTAGTTGCATGATCTATCTTCTTTAACTTAAAAGTACCACATTTTGGGGACAGTGTGATCTATGTCTTTAATATTTGGATTCCTAATGAATTAGTAAAAGATTTTTTTGAATTAATTTAATTTAATTTAATTATATTTTCAAAGTACTTCTAAAGTACTGATTCTACTGAAAACTTAAATTAAAATAAGTAGCACGTGTAAGCCCTATTGGTGGATACATAAATTTAAAATTTCAGACCTGGCAAATGGGTCGTGCACACGGGTTGAGAAAAGTCTTTTTGTCTCTTGCCCCATACTTAAGGGGTACCCTATTTTTTTTTTAATTATTGTTAATTAACTGAAATTGTCAGTCTCATAAAAAACCTGTTTTACATTAAGAGATATATAAAGTTTATTTTACATTAAGAGATTATGATTTTACATTAAGGGGATGAAAACAAATTTACACTAAAACGAGTGTAAAACAAGCTCTTTTTTTTTCCTTGAGATTTTCACGAAATTATGAGAGAATTTTCCTAATGAAGATAAACTTAAGAGTGAAAAGGCCATACTCATCCCCTACCACTCAAAAAAATTCTAGTGATTTATGATGTGGCCATTTTCATGTTTAATATTCTTTTTTCTACCGAAAATGTTGTACATTTGTTTGGTTGTTTAATGCTTATAAAGTGAAAATAAGCTGTAGTAGAATTATATCGAGATATAGTAGTTTTCCCTTGGTTTCATAATAATTATGTATTTTTTTTAGTTTTAATTTCTGAATTCTAAATAATTGCCGTCTTTTGAAATAACAATGTAGTAGTACTTTAGGTGGCTTTTTTAAGTGTTAAGTTCTGAAATTTGAATTTACATTTGAATTGACTGAAATTCATAAGAGACAACATATGATTACTAATTTTTAAATTATTAAAGCGGTTTGATTATTTGTTTGAATGCAAATCTGAAATTAAGATTACAACATTAAATGGAGTTGAGAGGTGACGCGAATATTTAGTGTTTTGGTTAGTTATCTTTGGATTTATGAGTTTAAACAAGGGATATATTTATGAAAGAAAATAATATTTCAAGGAAAATAAGTCTCATTGTTACACCTAAAAACTAAGAGAATATTAAGTGACATTCACATATGAAAAAAAAAAAAGGACCGAATTTTTTAATGTGTAAATGAATCAGACTTCAGACCTAATTAAAATTTGATATTAAAAAAAAAAAGGAACCTTTAATTCAAAACGTACATTAACAAACAAACAAAACACATTTTCTAAAAAAAAAAAAAAAAAGGATAAATTAAGTGCCACCCTATTGAATGATGGAGTACGATCTAATGGTTCGCTTGTGAAAGCTTAATTATTATCAACAACTAAACATATAAGGCGGAGAGAATTAAGCTTTTGGGCTTCTAAAATTTATTTTGGTGGATGGATGATGAAGTGAATCTTAAGCTAACAAAATACACACATATAATATACTACCTCCGTCTCAGCTTAATGTGCATTTTTACTGTTCATGTGTCAATTCATTAGAACTTTGACCATTATTTTGCGAAAATCTAGCTATTATTATACAATTTTAAAAGTTGTTATTGTTTTATTGTTAGGAATAGTATTAATAACATCTTTCAAAATTGCATAGAGATATACAGATTTTCATAAAATTAAGGTCAAAGTTCAGTCAAGTTGACCACAAAAGTCAAACAGTGCACATTGAGTTGAGACAGAGATAGTATGTGTGTATATATAATATATGAGTAAAAAAGAAGCTTTCTTCAATTGTGTACTTTGTCCTCGAAAAGTATATATGGTCAACGGAGTCTCAATAATGGTCAACTTAAACATTCATGTTTGACACTAAGAAATATTACCTCAACTTAAAGATATCATACATACCTTGCTTGTTGAGGTTCATTTGTGTTCCCTACCTAAATTAAACTTAATTGTGTCACATTCCTACATGATTCAAAAACATTTATTTTCAAGGAATTTGAATGTCTTTTTTTTTTTTTTTTTTTTTATTATTATTTATCACTTGTTTTGCATTATACTGTACATAATCTAAAGTCTATTCTACAAATACTGATAATATTTTCTCCTACTAAGAAAAAATGTATCCTCACCATTTCAAAAAATATGCATTACTCATATATATATATAACCTTAAATGGTTTTTTTTTTCAACACATTTTTTCATGAACCGTTCTTAAATAAAAAATTGGATATAAACGTTTAAACTATTCTTTTTCCATATATTATATTGCACTTTTTTTTTTTTTTTGAAAGAATATTATATTTCACTTTAGTCATTGCTAGTCCAAGTATTTACTTTAATGTATCATAAACTATACCACATTGAGATAATGGATGCGATAATTCACTTATCAGATTTTTTTTTCAAATTTTTTACTTTTTAATTTGTCGATGATCATATTTTATAAATTATTACAGTAAAATTATGAAACATTAGTATTTTTCTCCAAAATTAATGTTCAATTCTATATTTGATTAAAATAAAATTACTACCTTTTTTTTTTTTTTTTTTTTAACTAGTTGGTCAATATTTAGTGTTTTTGGTAGGTAGGGTTTGTGTGTGTTTGTCTATACATGGAGTTCACAACTCCCAACCCGGTTCAGAAGGGGATGGCACGTCAGCTACACATGGAGTGTAGCACGTGTCAATCACGGGTCCGTCGAAGTATAATCGGCGCCGGTAACGGAAATCAGGTCTTTGAGTTTGACCCCAACTCGTCGCCGGTTCCCCTCCTTTTTTTATTTTGTCTTCGTTTCTCGAGACAAATCACACCCGTCCACCCTTTTGTTGTTTCCCTCAACCTCACTCACCCCCCTAAACTATTCCATATTTTAATACACGACCCCCCTAATACTTCCAAAGTTTACAATGGGTAACGTTTATGGACCAATCAACAACTTCGCAATAATATCACACACTACGAATTTTAATTAAGAAACTCGCAAAGACACATCAGTATTACAAGAATTGAGGTATCCATATCCTTCTCAACATTCTCGATCGAATACTCTCACAATAGTGTACAACTCTTTTATGATTGTACACTTGAGCTCTTTCTATTTGTGCCTCAACCCATTTAAGATAAGAATGTATCCAAGAGAGAAATAGAACACTAAGGGCTCGTTTGGTAGGCCGGTAGGATTAGTTTGTATTAATACTAAGCCGATTATTAACCTAGGGATTAATAACACAACCCTTTTTTTTTTGGATAAATATGAAGGGGATAAGAGTGGATAAGGGGTATTATCCGGATTGTTAGGATTAGTACGCTGATAGTATTTAATCTACCAAACATCAAACTTATTGGACTAATAATCATATCCAACTTAAGAAGGGCTACCAAACGACCCCTAAGAGTTCTTTGGAAACTCAAACGACATCCAAGCATGTATCTTGTTTATAAGAATACATGTGATAATGAACTTAGACAAATGAATTTGAGCCAATTCCAACAATTATTGATCAAATTTTCTCGTACTAACGTAAAAAAAAAAAAAGAGCAAATTTATTACGTTATCCACATTGATATACATTTGACAACTAGTCTACTATTGATGCAAGACAAAGTTTCCAATACTAGCTTAAACGGAGTACACATTTTGCAGCAGCTTGTCCTAAAAGAGAATAGAATAAAATTTGGGGCAATTTGCAATTTGGTTCCTGACATTTACAAACTTTGCAATGTTGCTCCCAACAGTTTTTTTTCGTCAAGTTCCCAACATTTACATTTTTTTTGCAATGTGGCTATGTAACTGAGCGTTAGTTCTAACATATTTTATGTCATGTGACTAGCACATGACATTTTAAGACTTAAAGCTACACATATCCAATTAATATGATTCTTCTTTTAAATTGAAGCTATATTTAAATCTACAACATATATTTTTTTTTTTGAAATTTATTGGGTAGTTGGATTATTTTTACATTTAATCTTAATTTTAATATTAAAAATAGAATACACGTAAAATATAATCTAAAAAAGATATTAGCCCAAATATGTTCCATATGAAGTAAATTCTACTCCCTCTGTCCCTATTTACCTTACAAAAATGAAGCTTTGCACAAAAATTAAGAAAATGATTGTAAAGTTGATGTGTTGTGAGTGTAGATATTGAGTGGGAGAGAGAAAGTGGGTAGAGAAAAGTAAGTGGATAGTTGTTGTGAGTATGACAAGTGGGTCCCACTATTTAAAAAATATTTAAAAGTTTCCTTTTTGGGATTTTGTAATGTAAATAGGGACACCCAAAATGGCAATTTTTGTAAGGTAAATACGGACGGAGGGAGTATATGTAGATTATCAGTTCGTAAAAATGTTTGATAGAAAAAAAAAGGGAGAAGAAGAGGACGATGAATCGAGGGAAGTGTGTATGTGGAATGGGTGTTGCGGGAAAGTAGCAGAGGGGTGGAGAAAAATAAACTTTAAAGATCAAAAGGCCCTTTCCATATAGAAATTACCTCATATGAAACATACTTGGACTAATATCTTTTTTAGATTATATTTCACTTTTTTTTTTTTTTTTTTTAATATTTAAAATTAAGGTTAAATGTAAAAATGATTTAGGTACCCAATAAATTTCCAAAAAAAAATATATGTTGTAGATTTAAATATTAGCTTCAATTTAAAAGAAGAATTATATTAATCGGATATGTGTAGCTTTAAGAATATCTTAAAACGTCATGTGCTAGTCACATGACATAAAATCTGTTAGAAAACTAACGCTCAGTTACTTATATAGCCACATTGCAAAAAATGTAAATGTTGGGAACCAATTGGCGAAAAAAAACTGTTGGGAGCAACATTGCAAAAGTTTGTAAATATCAGGAACCAAATTGCAAATTGCCCTAAAATTTGCAAAGAAAGACAAGAAAAACTGTTATGTGCATTTCGAGTAGAAAAAAAGAAACACATACTATTACGCATAAAAATTTCAAAAACACTTCCAATGTAAAACAATTTAACTTTTTTCTTATACAGTTATTCTTACATTGTTAATATTATAATAAAACTACACAGAGACTTTTAGTCTTTTTTTTTTCTTAAAATCGAGACACTTGTTGAAGCCAAAAAAAAAAAAAAAATGGAAAAAAAAATGACACTTATTATATTATACTCCCTCCATCCCAAAATAATCTTTACGTTTGACTGTTCAAATTTTTTAAAGATATGAACTCTTGCTTCACTAGTCATGTTTTGCTTAGGCACTTTTAAGCCCAAATTGTAGAAATAGGAAGAACTTTTTGGGACAATGAAAAATGGCAAATGAGAAGATTATTTTGGGACGTATGGAGTATAATGAAATAATGTTACTCCCTCCGTCCCAGGGTATATGTCAATCTCTATTTTTTAGTCTGTCCCAGAGTATATGTCCACTTCTTAAAATGGCAAAGAATCTTTACAATTCCTCCCACTCATTCTCTATCCAACTTAATTTTATACTCACAACACCAATCAACTTACTATTCACTCTCACTCATTCTCTCTCATTTTTTACTTTTATACTCACAACACTTACATAACTTTCACCATTTCTTTATCCATGTGCAAATGAAAGGGTGGATATATACTCTGAAACGGAGAGAGTATTATTCTTACCACCCCATCACACACTTATTCTACTATCATAATATGTAGGCATAAAAAACTCAAAATCAAGAGAATTCTTGGTGTTGATGCACAACTTTACTTGGTGAAATACATCTATAGGACTATCATTAGTCACCAATAACGAAATGTTAACAATTATTATTATTATTATTATTATTATTATTTTTAAAAAAAAAAAACCGAAATCCATTTTTGTGGGCTCAAAGTATTCACCCTATGAATATGATATGAAGCCACCTTGGGTTGTTGCTCCTCATTGACTTCTATTCCACCAAGTTAGGCTAACTAGAAAAAATCAGTGGAGTAAAACAAATGTTAATTTATTGAATTAGTATTAAATAAATAAGTTTCTTATTTAGAGAGCCCAAGAAAAACAAAAATCAATGTAGTTCGTTATATGGGTTAGAAAATCAGAACCTCAATTATCATAATTTTGTCGAACGTAGTGTACTTCTTCACTCGTCTTTTGTTTATGGTCCATTCACATCATGCTACTCCATTTTTTAATGTTTAGCATCCTCCAAGAAATGTCCACAAACTATAGTATACTCCCTCCGACCCAAAATGATATTCATGTTTGACTATTCAAATTTTTTAAGGATATGAGCATTTGCTTCACTAGCTATATTGTGTTATGCACATTTAAGCCTAAATTGTAGAAATGAGAAGAACTTTTTGGGACAATGAAAAATACCAAACGTGAAAATCATTTTGGGACGGATGGAGTATTTGATCACATATAGCAGTGGCGGACTCAGGATTTTTTTACAAGAGAGGCAAAATTGCATTACACATTAAAGGGGGGGGGGGGGCAAAAATAAATGGTAGTGCATTTATTTTTTTATATAAAAGGGAAAATTCTAATATATTACACTAATACTCCAAATTCTTAAAAAAATACACTAGTAAAAAAATTTTAAAAAGGGGGCAATTGCCCCCATCCTATGCATGTAGTAGGCCTGCCAGTGTCCTGTAGCCAATCTATATATCCCCGATTTATATCAAATTAAAATTTAAAAAATGGCTTATATAAACTGAAAATTTTGGAAGAAAATAGTTCATGCATAAGTTATAAAAAGTTTTATTTTAAATATACGGACTTGGTGTTTTAAGGCCTAAACTCACAGTTTTAAGACCTAAACTTGCTATTTTATTTTCTTGATATTTTAAGGTCTAAACTCGTTGTTTTAAGTCCCAAACTTGCTATTTAAGGTTTTTGGTGTTTTAAGGCCTAAGTTCACTGTTTTAAGGCCTAAACTTGCTATTTTAAGAGTGAAACCATATTAAAAAATTGGACTTTTTATAACTTAGGTAGAAACTAGTTTTCCTAAAAACCTATTCTTATACTCCCTCCGTCCCACCTCACTTGAGACCTAAGAGGTGGGCACAATAACTAAAGAAAAGAATAAAATAAGGAAAATGTGTTGTAGAAAATGAAAAGAGAGAATGAGTGGAGTTAATAGTAGGTTGGGTTGAATGAATTGTCTGGTGAAAAATGAAGAGAGGTAATGAGTGGGTGGGGGTAGATTGAATATAAAATTAATAAAAAAAATATCATTTTGGGGAGTATCAAGTGAAGTGGGACGGACCAAAATGGAAATAAGTCTCAAGTGAGGTGTGGCGGAGGGAGTATAAATTAGCCATTGAATCTTCTAATTAAAAAACAAAGGAACGATTAGTAGTTGGCACTTGGCACTATAAACTCATTTTTTTGTAAGATAATTTTTCTATTAAGTTTTTGTTTCAATTTGTTACTTGTTTTAAGCAAATAAACATCGTACACAATGCTAAAATTTTCTTGAGTATATTTATAAAAATTATATTTCATGGCTTCACGCCGTTAATTGATGTAAAAGTTGATGTCATAATCCTAAGTTAAGTGAAAGACGCGTACGGAATAACATTTTTCCTTTCATTTGAAAATAAAAAAGATAAAACAAAATAAAATTAAAAACATTCTGATATTTTATCTAATTATTCAGGGTAATTACACGTGTATTTTGAGCGGAAAAAACATGAATATATGTATAAGCACAAAAGGGTAGGGTATAATCCAAAAGTCATTAGGGAACAAATCGGCTCTTTATTAGACATCTTCATCACATTAATTTATATTCTTAACGACAAAAAATTAACTAAATTTGATTAGGAAGGATTAACAACTAACTAATCATTCAAGGACACCTAATATCAAATAAAGTTAACATATAAGCCATATATTTGCCAGCTAGATCAAGTAGTGTCTTAATAAGGAAAAAGTTAAACTATATAAATCTTTGACCAAAGTGCTAAATTAGCAAGTTGGGGGCTAAAATTGGACCCTCAAAAATTCCATAATCATATAAAGACAACTTTATTAATTAATTCCATGATCATTTTATGCTTGTTTTGGTTAATAAGTGCCATTATTTTTTGTTTTGAAGCCTTTATGTAATAAAATAGATTAGTTTAAATTAAAGAAATAGTTAAAATCACATGTTAGGCAACCCATAATGGTCATTGTCATAATCTTGTTTTGTTCCTATAATTGTTGTAGAAACGAATATTAAGGTTAGATTGTAGATGAGATGTTTTGTTGTATATACTACACTTGATAACTTTACGCATTTGAACTTAGGAACTACTAATATTTTCCAAAAACTAGGGAATTATTTAATTATGGAAGCTACGGTTGCATCTGTAAATTTTACAATCTGTTGGTAAATCAGACCCAAGAGATATCAGATAATAATGAACGCAAATCAACAACACATAATTTACGTGGTTCACCAACAACCTATTGGCTACGTCCACAAGCAAAGTGAAACAGATATTATTATGGCGGAGAAACAATTAGAAGAAGATGATCACATTAATCTATGTTTGCATGAACTTTGATCACAAAGTTCCTAGATATGTAAATCCCTAGATCTAGAATTACTGATCTGTCTCTCTCTCTCTTTATGTCTTTGATCACGCAGAAAAAAATACTAATTTATGGCTAGTATTTATAGCACTAGAGACCTAAACCAGAAGATAGAAGGAGTCCTAAATTAAATCTCAAAAAGGACTTAATTTACTTTTCGCAAAAGCCAGGAATTCACCAAAATTCGGAACAGCCCGGAACTGGCTGATTCGGCCGAACCTATCACAACACTCGGCTGAATCCTCTCCTTAGCTCGGCCGAACCTTGAGCTGAGCTGATGTGCCTTTCTTCTTCTTCTTTCAAAGTCATCTCTAACACAATCCAATTTATCTATGTGGTAAAGCATGAATTTCATTGAAAGAAAATAGAATTATGATCACTCTTCCGTCTTGTTTTAAGTTTTAAATGAGTGTTCCAATTTAATTTAAGCTCCAAAATCTCAAATAAGAAAGTTTTTAATACTCTTTTTATCCAAAAACAGCTTACATCATTTTAGAAATGCACTGAAAATAAAGAGAGTATACATATTCAAAAATATTATGAGTGAGAAAATGATTTTGTTGCTTTGAATGTTCGTTAGACAAATAAAGTTAAACACCAAATATTCGAGTTAATCGGCATGAAGGTGGTACAATTGAGATACATTGAACTAATCAAATTTTGTATGCAAAAATACAAAAAACAAAAATAATGAAAATGTAACGCTCTATTTATACACACAGACTTATTCCATAATTTCCAAAAAGGTGAAAATATCAATGAATCGCGAAACATGTTTCCTAGGAAAGAACAAGGTAATACAAGTAACTAGTAATTCATTCGTCTCATTTCAAATTGTACAAATTTATCATTTTGGATGTCCGTACATCAAAGGAAACAATTTCCTGGATTCGAACAAGATTGGATTCTCCTTGATATTAAAAATTTAATTTGTAAGTGCAGTCTTTTCAATATATGTAAAGTCAGTAGATCTGTAGTTAAATTCGCGCATGATAATGCGACCTTAGCTAGGAACGTGTATCAAAACTTTATTGGCCCCGAGCCATATTTCTTATATAATTAAAAGTCTGGATTGAATGTCAAAAATAAAAATCGCAAAATCCAAAAGTAGAAATTGTTTAATAATTTTCAATTAGTGGGACGCATTTGTCATACTCACATCAGCTAACCTACATACTATTCCATACTCCACTTTCTCTCTCTTACCCAACTATCTACACTCATAACACATCACCTTTTTCACATCTCCCCTTAATTCTTGTGCTATGAATTTCTTTTGCAATTTGAAATGGGACGGAGGTAGTATAAAATTTATCGAGAAAGAAAAATGAAAAAGAAAATGTAAAAGGTAATTGCTGCGGAATGGGCCGGCCCAAAGTTATTGGGTCCAAGTTGTACAATAGGTCCAAGCATTCTTTACCGACAAATCAAACAAGGAAGCCGCCCTCTTGTTTCTTTTGATTATTGCCTCCATTATTTTATTTTATTGTACTAGTCTAGGTGGACCACCCGAGAGGGCGTGAGCACAATTTTTAGAACAGATTTAGTTTTTTTTTTTTTTTTTTTTTTTTTTTTTTAGAAAATAAATATCTATTTTATTTTAAGTAAAAAGAAAGAATAAAAAATGAAGATTAATATTGAAGGAAAATGAACATTTATATATATATTTTTAAATGTAGTTAGCTATATTTTTCTAGTTAGCACCATCTTCTATTACAAATAACTTGTCTTTTTTGTTGATTTGTCAAGGAAAACAATAAATTCATACAGTGTTTGACAAAAATAAATAAATTCATACTGTTTTTCCGAAAACAATACTCTATTAAGTTTTATGTTTGGTTTTTCTTTATTTTTTGTCATTTTCATAATAAATTTGTATTTTAAATTAAATATATAATTTTAGAATAGTGTATATTTTCTTGAAACCTTGATGAGTAAGTCAGTTGTGATAGGCCATCTATTTCGAAATAACAGTCCCATATAATTAATAATTAATTTAATTGAATTTGACGAATTAACATATACTCGTATAAAGTACTCCTCCTAAATATCTATCTCTTTTGATATTTATGTAAGATAACAAAAATAAAAATAATTCTTATTAAATGTATCTCTTTTTAATATTAACATTTCATATTAAAATAATAAATAAAACAAAATAATTTTAAAGTAAAAAATGAAAATAACATTTAAAAACTCTTAACTCATAATCCTTTGAACCAGAGCCAGTAAGAAAGGGAAAAGAATAATGCTAGAGACACAAAAAAATTACAAAATCTTGCGCACAAAAATTTAGATGTAATGATATTATTTGTCTTGATAAATAGAGTGACGGGTCCATTATCGATGCAACCAATAAAATATCGTCACATTACTTTGTGAGCAAAATTTTATGATTTTTTTTAGTTAGTCTTATGAAAAACTTGTTTTACACTAAGAGATGTGTAAAACTTGTTTTACATTAAGAGATTATGTTTTACATTAAGGGATGAAAACAAGTTTTACACTAAAACGAGTGTAAAACAAGTTTTTCTCTAGATTTTCGCTTTTTTTTTTTTTACCCCTAACATTGATAAATGGAAGTCCCCAAAGGAGTGACTCAGTGGTAAAGCAAAGCCTCACCCTCGGTGAGTGTTAGGGTTCGATCCCTCTCCTCGCCTCTTTATGGTGTGGACATAGTAAAAAAAAAAATTGATAAATGGAAAATAAAGTGTTGTACCATCCACAAACAAGAGGTTGTACTCTTAGTATGACCGAATCATCATGGAAAAAAAATTGACCACCCAAAACAACCACCATTGAACGTGGATGTCAGTTAAAAAAAGAGCAAATGTACGGTAAAGATTGGTTAAAAAAAGGAGTATTAAATTGGAAAAGACGGGAGGCAAGGCAATGCATTGAACCTCGTAACGGCCCATTTATATATGGCGCCAAACTCAAGGCTGCCTGCCCACGTTCATCCCTGCTCCATAAAATCCCCAAACTATACGTTAAAAGGATATAAAGCTCACGAGCAATGTTAAGAGTACAAAATCTTGCTCACAATATGAGGTGGCGATATTTTATTGGTTGCATCGATAATGGACCCGCCACACTCTAATTAAATACACCAATAAAATCATTACACCTAGGATTTTGTGAGCAAGATTTTGTGATTTTTTTGTACCCCTAGTATTATTCAAAGCTCACTTTGCTCATATTAACAACTACTTTCTCTTTTCTAGGGATGGCAATTCGCCCGAACCCGATCCGAACCCGAGGGCGATCGCCCCGAAAAAGTAGGGTTAGGATCACAGTTTTTAAAACCCGCACGGGTTCGGGTCGGGTTCGGTATTACAATCTGACCCGCCCCGCCCCGACCCGAGTGTATAAGTGATATATTTTTATTTTCATATAGGACCTTCTAAGTCAAATTAAGTGTTGTTAAATTTATTTTTATAGTTGTTTGTGAGTGAGGTTTTGATGAGTTAAGACTAATTTGTATAACTCATTCAAATTAAGCTTAAACATAAATTAGGCAAAATCAAATATGGGATGGGAAAATTAGATTTTATGCCACTCGGGTCGGGTCGGGTCGGGTTCGGGTTTCTTTGACTTCGGATCGGGTCGGGTTCGGGTCACTCTGTTTGAGGTTAGGGTCGGGTTCGGTTTTGGAGAAACCCGCCCCGAACCCGCCCCGTTGCCATCCCTACTCTTTTCTTTTCATAAAAAAAAAAAAACAACTACTTTCTCTTTTCCTCTATTTAACCTTCTTATTACTTCCTTTGGTCGAAAATAATTGTCACTTTTGGTCAATCAGATGTAATTTTGATCCATAATTTAAATAAAAAAATATGATTCTAATAAAAATCTAAAATTTGGCATTGTATTATAATTAATAACGCTTTTAATAACAATTTTTTGATTTTCATTCGGATCATTATTTTTTGTTTAAATTTATTGGTCAAACTTACATCTGTTTGACCAAAAGTGACAGTTATTTTGGACCAGATGTAGTATTAACTTTTTGCATTATGTTTCACCTTCCATTACTATTGATTTAACCATTCACGGTTATTAAAATTTACATTATGATGAAGTCAACCAAACATCCAACTGTTAAATTAGGATTGATATAGAATGTATACAAAATGATATAGGAGATCGGTAAATAGTAGTATTGAGTTTTGAGCGAACCAGCGTAAAATATTTTTACCTTTATACTGATTTCTTTTATTAAATTTTTTTTAAGGGAAAAATTGTAATACCATTATGTTATAGTGGAGTATATCCACAATGAGAGCTTTTTTAGAGCTTTTTTACCATTGTTAAACTCTTTAAAGAGCTCTTTGGCTAAAGAGTTGCTCTTTATATAAAGAGCTCTTTCATGTAAGTTTTACATTAATACTCACCAACTCCCTAAGTAATGAAAGAGTTCTTACCATTGTGAAAGTTTTTAAAAAGCTTTTTTATGTAGTTTAAAATGATTTGACATATTAAAATTGTAAAAAAGCTTTCTAAAAAGCTCTTACCATTGTGGATGCTCTTAGAATTGATGAAAAAAAATACTGTTATTTGAACTAATAATTTGTAATCAATTAAATTTACACTCAAATTACTACAATTCGAAAAAAATTGTGGTTTTTAACGTATGTCCTAAGGGCACATGTTAAATAACAACCTTAAACTGGGACAAATAAAAAAGAAAAATAAAAATCCTAAACTTAAACTGAGACGGAGGGAGTATTTAATGAGTCCTACAATTCAAAAAATGAAGCTATTTTTGGTGTGATTTCTAAAAGTAAAAAACTGTAGAAAAGTAAGTCTGTAGTAATTGGGTAATGCTCGGGGCACACAAAAAATTCACAAAATGATGGATACAAAACGAGGGGGCGAAATCCATATTTTATTGGCTTCATCGATTGTGGATCCGGCACACTCTAATAAAAAATACACATAGAATTTTGACACACCATTTTATAAGCCACATTTTGTGACTATTTTTTGTGAATTTATATTTACCCGTAGTAATTTATTAAACATGATTCCCTTTTTAATCAAGAAAATCTCAACTTTTACTCTATGTTTTTTCACTTGATTCCTGAGGTATAATTACCGAAACACTACCATTCTCAAACAAGCTAACCCCAAATAAATGGTATTCTTTCTGTCCCGGACTAAGGTTTTTACTTTTCTTTTTGGTTTGTCCCAGACTAAGGTTCTCAGTTGCTTTATTACTTAAAATGGACAATAGGACATATTTGTCATTTTCACAAAAGAACTTTCTAACTGCTTTCTCCTACTTACTTTTCATACTCACAACATTTTTTTTTTTAATATCTGTGTAAAGTAAAAAAAAAAATCTTAATCTGAGACGGAAGAAGTAACTCGGCAGAAAAGATGAAAAAGGAGAAACAAAAAATAAAGCAGTTAGGAATGAAATAATAATGGTGTCATTAAAAAGTTAATTAGAATTTGAATATTAAACTGTATTCAGTCAAAGCAAAGACTGACTGACGAGCTTGTAACTTGCTGATTGACTGACTTAATTAACGGAACCGTCCCTTCCGCTGTGTCACGTGACCAGCTGCTGCACTCCCTGATTCCAAAAAAAAAGGAAATAAAATCTTTGCTGACTCATCATTGTGGTTGCATTTTATCTCACCACTGACCCGGGACGGTATGCCACGTGTCAGCATCATACTGTCTCCATCAGATGCGGCGTCTCGTGAAAACTTAACGAAACGTACTTGGATTCTCTACTCTCCCCCTCTAACTTTGAGATATGTTCAGTTAACCCCCCATACTTGAATAAAAATGGATTCCAATCCCCTTTTTCACTTTGTGTACAAATCACATGTAAAAGTCATCTTCTTGAATCTTGAGGATAGTACACTTTGTATATTGAAAGGGTCTAATATAGACATATATTAAATTCTTAAGATATTCATCCAAATGAACACTTAATCGTTCAGTAATAATAAAACAACGAATATTTTAAAAAATAACAAAACAACAAATATTTTAAGATAATTATGAAATCTTAATACAACAAAAATTCGAGAAGGGGGAAGTAACTAAAGGAGTTAGACCTGGAATAAGTTGGATATAGGAAGAAGTTGGCTCCAGATTTGTTCTTGGAAAGAGTTTTCTCATCATTTGTTGCAACCAGTCTTAAATTATTAGTGAGTGGACAATCAGGATAAATTTGATTTATGTAACATCCACTTAATAAATATTAATTTATTTCATTAGTTTTATAAAGGAAAACATGTGGTAATATTTGAACCGTTCACAATGACGCTGCAACATACGTACGCTAGAATGATTTTAGTTTAAGGCCTCAAGAAGATGCATTCGAGAAGATGCACAATGTCAACATAAAAAGCTATCAAGATTAACATATGTGAAATAATCTCTCTCAAGCTATACTACTCCCTCCGTCCCAATTTAAAGTTCTTAGTTTGACTTTGCACGGAGATTAAGAAAAAGTAAATGTTGTGAATATAAAAAGTAAAGTGGGAGAGAGAAAGTGGGTAGGGAGTTTTTGTTGTGAGAATGACAAGTGGATCCCACTTTCTATTTTAGGTAATATAGCAAAGTAAGAACCTTAAATTGGGACAAACTAAAAAAGAAAGTAAGAACCTTAAAGCGGGACAGAGGGAGTACATTATTGACTCCTTAGGCGTGTGCGTTGTTAATAATTAGTGTAAAAATTCATCAATAGAACGTAAAGCTATTACATAAGGGAGTTAACTGTACAGTTCTTAAATTAAAGGTGGGAAGCATGAGAATGTATAAATCACAAGTACTAGTAATAAAGGAAAAATATCATATCATAAAGTAGAGTGATTAGACTTTTAATCCTGTAAAAATAAAAATAAAAATAAAAATTAAAAAATTAGAAAGATACTCCCTCCGGTCCCAAATATAAGCAAAAATAACTAAAATCGCACTTATTAAAAAAATAGTTAAGTTAGTTAATTGTCTTGATTTTATAATAAAAATATGTTAAAATTACTAATATATCCTCATATTAAATGTATAATAAATGTGCACTTGTATTTGAAAATAGATAATTAAATAGGGGCAGTTTTGGTAAGAGAGTATTAAATAGTCTTGAAATCTCTTAGAGTTGCTTATATTTAGGTAAAAAAAAAACCCACTTTTGTTGCTTATAATTGAGTCCGGATGGAGTATCATCTATAGGATCGTATAAAACAGCATTTGGGGAATCATCAGTTTCGGTCTCCACCTCACTCATTTTCTCACTCTCCCTTTCTTTTCCAGAGATTTTTTCTCGAGAAAATCTTTGATTCTATCTTTAAACTTCTTGAGCTTGTTAACGGCCGGAAGGAAACAGCTTCAAACATTATATTCGCTGATTTTTATCTTCAATCTCCTTTTATTCCCCCCACCCTTTAAGAAAGGAAGAAAGTCTTCCCAAGTTGCAATTTACTTTCCCAGAAAATTTCTACTTTTCCTTCTCCTCCACATAAACACACAGTACTTCCGCCATGTGTCTCTGCAATCTGTACTGTTATTGTTCTCAGCAGCCCATTTGGTCTTACCAGTGACATATCTTTTCTCTTTCCCTTTATTCTTCTATCGAGGTTGCTCCGAATCTCCTCTTTTCCCACACTCTTAATTTCTCTCTCTTCCTTCAAACTATTTGTATCTCTCGCTGTCAATGCGAATCTGATAAAATTACACAACAATTTTATGGGTCCAGAAATGTTTTCTTCAGTCAAATACAGTGAACACAAAACCTACACTTCTATGGTGAGTAAATTGTCGCCGGAAGAAGCCTCTTGTTGCCGGAAATGGCCGGAAACAAATTCCAAAGCTATCCGGCCTAGAGTTGTCCGTATAACCGTCACAGACGCCGACGCTACAGACTCATCAAGCGACGAGGACGAAGGATTGGTAAGTCAACGGCGACGGAGAGTGAGAAAGTATATCAACGAAGTCAGGATTGAAGAAGGCGTTACAGAGGATTTGAACAGTAATGGAAATGTTAACGACGTTTGGAAGAAGAAGTCGGTTTCAAGTCGGCGTAAGAAAGCTGCGGCGGTGCGTAAAGTTCAATCGGCGGCGAATAGGTTGAAGGTTTGTTCGGGAAAGAAGTATCGCGGTGTACGGCAACGGCCATGGGGTAAATGGGCGGCGGAGATAAGAGATCCTATGAGAAGGGTACGGTTATGGCTCGGCACCTATGATACGGCTGAAGAGGCAGCCATGGTGTACGACCACGCGGCCATTCAGTTACGTGGCCCCGACGCGCTTACGAACTTCACCAATCCGCCGGCGAAACCAGAGCCGGAGACGGCACAGAAACCGTCTATTTCCGACTACAATTCCGTTGAAGAGTCGCACAACGACAACAACAACAACGCCGTCACCTCTCCCAAGTCCGTGCTCCGTTTCGCTTCCTTCTCCACATCCAACGACGAGTCAGCCGAGTCGACTCGCTCTCCAACTCAGAGCCCATCACACGACGTCGGAGCTGCAGAAGACAACATGTCGGTATCGGTGTCGAACGAGGTTTTGCCTGATAATTTCTTGGATTTCCCGCCGTTCGAATCTCTCTTCCCCAACGACTTATTCCACTGGCAAGATCCGGTACCCGAATTCTTCGACCCGACGAGTTTCTCGGATAACATTTTCGAGGAAGACTCACTTGACATGTTCCTCGGGTCAAGTTTATCAAACGAATACAGTTTCGGATCAACCGACGACTACTTCCAAGACTTCGGCGACATATTCGGGTCGGATCCCTTAGTCGCCCTTTGAAACATAAGAATCGGAAAGTTCGTTAGAAACAAATATCCTGCCGTTATCCTTGCCGTTTAATCGGCAAATTTTCGTTAACGGCGAGAACTATATATTACTAGTATTTTTATCTATTTTTTATTTGTTGTTGTTAGTAAAATTTTGTTTTGGTTGTAATTTGTTTTGTTTAGGACTAATATTATAATTATTAATTAATGTGAGTCTCCGTTACTTTAACGGTGACGGATGAGAGCTTTTTGTCGTAAAACATGTTATAATGGATGTTGTTGTGTTGGGTGATTATACCTTATTAGCATGGGTACTTTTTGTCTAATTAGAGTCACGTGGGATTACACGTGAGAGTGAATTAGGTGAAAGAATGAAATGGAATGAATGATAGTGGGCAAGTGAAAGTGGTGGTGCTACAAACACGTGATTTGTCACACAATCATATTTCTTGCTTACTAATTTTGTTTTCCGTACTAACTTTACACATATCCCACGCAAGTACTTATTAAAGATGGGTACCATGTTTGGGAACTTATTTTGTGTTTTGTGTGAGACGGTCTCATGGATTCCGACTAGAGAAAATAAGTTTGATCCGTCCGGCTTATAGAAAGCAAACCATTTCATTTCACGTGTGAAACCGTTCTACATAATTTTTTGTCATAAACCAGTTGCATTACCGATTTAGATCAAAATTTATTCTCTCTCTCTCTCTCACTCCAGGGGCGGACCCAAGAAGGTCCAAGGGGGTGGAAGTGAACCCCCCTAATTTTATGTTGACAGTTAAAATTTTTTTTTTAATTTTTTTTAGAACTAAGTGAACCCCCCTTTGCTAGATTCAGCCCACCCCCTTGCCAAAACAAAAGAAAAGAACATAAAAAAAGAGAAATTTGTATATAATTTTTGCCTAATGTATTTTGTGAACGCCTTGATTTTGGAGCTGGTCCGCCCATATCTCACTCAGATATGGTACTACAAAAGGAGAGAGAATTGCATTAATTATGCAAATGCATGGCCTTAGGGGGACTTAAACCCTAACCTCTCCTATGATAAGATCGTATCATCACTTAACAAATTCTATATTTTGTAGGGATCAAAATCTTTTTTCTTATGATCATTTGGTATATGATAAGTCCATACATATTTTGCAGATTAAAGATCTAATAGACAACTTGATTACTAGTCAACCCATAAAATAATCACTGGTTATCATGAGACTGGTAATAAAGTAGGAAATATTGTAGGGACCGCGACCACCACCACTACTCTCCACATTAGTATCATATTGTCCGCTACGGATTTGTTTTTGGACATCCCCAAAAGGCCTTATACTAATGAAGTGGGTGGGTGCTATTCCGCGAAACACCATCACCATCGCCCTCGATTGCAAGACTCAATTCGCTATGTCGCACAAGGGGAAACCCACCCTATAAAGCACACACACGGTCCACCCGGTCGAGCCCATCCGAACCATGGCTCTGATACCACTTGTAGGGACCGCGACCACCACCACCACTCTCCACATTAGTATGATATTGTCCGCTTTGGGCCTAGCCCGCACGGATTTGTTTTTGGGCATCCCCCAAAAGGCCTCATACTAATGAAGTGGGTGGGTGCTATTATATACCTAGCAATTGTTTGCTCAATTGCCGATGTGGGCTTTGGGTTGCACCTCAACAATTTGGTATAAGTACAATACTTTCTTTGCTAAATACTCCCTGTCCCGCTGCCTCTTTCCCGCTTTAAGATTCTTACTTTTCTTTTTAGTATTTCCCAATTTAAGGTCTTACTTTACTTTATTATTTAAAATGGACAATGGGACGCACTTGTCATTCTCTCAACCGAAACTCCCTACCCTTTTTCTCTCTCATACTTTACTTTTTATTACAACATTTACTTTTTCTTAATCTCTGTGCAAAGTCAAAGTATGAACGTTAAATTGGGGCGGAGGAGTAGTTGTTTTGTTAATTTTATAATGACTTTGTCTCTAAATAGATATCGCTTATTAAATTATTGAGATTAAACTCGGTTCATGGTTAAAAGAAAATCTTTTCGTAAAGTATTTAATTCAAGCGGAATCATTTTTATTTTATTTTTAATCCTATTTAAAATGGTTAAAGAAAACTTTGTAAATTGAAAAGCCACCACTTGGTGTAGTCATCACTAGAGTGTGGAAAACGAGAAGAAATCATCTGTACCACTTTTGATATACCATTGTGTACTACCAGTGATCCAGTGGTTATATCTTATTAAGATTGAGATAATTATAATATCACAAATGATGCATAGCCGTCAGATTACTTGTGGTACACAAATTGTGGTACAGAAGATCTTATCTCATAACATCGACGTTGGTGGGATTTGTTTAAATTTGAAAAAAGAAAACACGTTCATGCATAAATATGTATATTTAACCCATTTAATATATTTTTGGTTGTTATGTTCATAAATATATGAATGAATAACTTTATCACCAAACATATTGATTCATCTCTTACTAAGAAAAAATAATTAAGGTTTTTCTACTTTTCACTTACCTATTGCTGCATAGTTTTAATTTTTTTTGTCTTGTTCGTGGAGTAAGGTACAAAGTTTTTGCACTATGTATCACATAATGGTACATTATTATTGTCTACCAAAGTGCCTATTTTCCTCCGTCAAAATCATGTGCATTGATGAATTGGAGTACAAGAAAACGCCCCAATAAGAATCTTCATGAATACTCCCTCCGTATTGAGTCTTGTTTCCCCTTTCGTTCGTTTTATCTCAATTGAGACTGTTTAAAATGGCAAAGTTTTTAATATTTTATATTCACCCAACCCCACCCATTTAACCCTACTAATTCTCTCTCTTCATTTTCCACCATTCATTTTATCTAACCAACACTACTATTTACCCCACTCATTCCCTTTCTTCATTTTCCACTACACATTCACTACTTTCTCTTAATTATTGTGTATTTTTTTTGTCTCAATTCACATGAAACGGAGGGAGTATGTGTTCATGAATCACAGAATTAGAGTTAAGAGTAAGAAGTGGATAGAGGTTTAGTGGTGAGTATTGGGTGGATTGATCAGGTAATATGATAATATATTATATTGAAAGTTTTACTTTAAAATTAATAGGTAACAAGGGAATAGCCTTTCTTTAACGACTATAAGTGATTATTAATAATAATTTTATTAAAATTTATTGTGAACTTTAAATTGACAACAATATATATTTAGAGTTAAAAAAGTAAATTCACTATTAATTTCATGGATTAAAGGCATCATTTATTAATTTTTAAATAGTTAATTACCGATTCCTTAAAAATAAGATTGAAAATTAGCAAAAGCATATAAATGGGAAAAAATGATGCCTTTAATACATGAAATTAATAATGAATTTTCTTATTTAAATCCAAATTATATATATATAAAAGAGTCTTGGTTTTAATGTGAATCGGGTTGAATGAAATGTTGATTTTATTAAAAGAATTATTTTTTATTGAAATGTTTTATTTCTTTCACTATATTTTTAAAGGTATATTATAATATTTTCAAAAATGATCATATAAAATTTGTCAACATACAAACCCATCAAAGAGTTAATTTTAAAGTTGTTAACTCGAAAAAATTAGAGGAGAAAAATATTTGAAATCTTTTGAAGTTAATTAATTATTTTTAGCACATTATAAACAATTTTTAAATATAATTTAATATCAGAAAATTAGTAAAAATAAATAAACATGCAAACTAAGATATAAATCCATCATGGAGGACCAAATTAATAAAAGCGCCAAGTTTAGAGACCAAACTATCATTAGTTTTAGCGGTATATTCGACATTTTGAAAAATCTCACAGAAGGAAGGGGAAAACTGGCATTAAAAGCCATCATAAGGATGCAAACTAATAAAATTTATTCATGAAAGACCAACCTAATAATAACTGCCAAGTTTAGGGACCAAATTATTATTTAATCCTTTTTAATATGCCACACTATCTTTGAACCATGATCTAAGAAGTTTTACTGATAACACGTGACATAATAAGGACCAAATTAATAAATGCGCCAAGTTTAGGGACCAAACTATCATTAGTTTTAGGGGTATATTTGGTATTTTGAAAAATCTCAAAGAAGGAAGGGGAAAACTGGCAATAAAAGCCATCATAAGTAGGGATGGCAACGGGTCGGATACGGTCCGGATATTGCAAAACCCGTATCCGACCCGAGGCTACCTAGACCGTATCCGTATCCGTCCGTATCCGGATAGGGGCGATGTTGGGTATGCTTATTATAAACCACTCCTATTACCTAGATTTGATTGATCCCATAACCTAATTTTATCTTTTGTGGACTTTAGGATATATTGTAAAGAAGTGAAACTTCATTTTTAGTATAGTCCACTTTGATATTATAGGCTTTAGTTTGATAGGCTGAAAATTTTCTAAGTCTGGAATTTTAGTGGTCAAGACCTTGACCGTGAATTCACCTGACCGTGGAAGACCACTTGACCGTGAATCACTTGACCGGAAGTCAGTGACCGTGAAGCTTTGTGGCATATCTTGACAGGTCACATTTGACTCCTCGACCGCAGATGCCCTTAGGCATATTGACCGCAAGAGCTTCGACCGCAAGTCTTGACCGCAGATGAGCAGAAGTTCAAGAACCCAAGTATGTTCAAACTTAACCATGGTCAAACTATGGTTAGTTTAGAACGTTGCAGAACTTGGATCCCAAGTAATTCAAATTTGAATCTCTCAGTGGGACCACCTCTTATCTGCAAAAAGGACAAACTCAGATTGAGCTCCAATCAGAATTCAACAGCTCATTGTCCTTCAACTTGGAGCCCAAGTAATTTCCAACAGCTAGTTCTTATTCAAGGCTATAAATAGTCCTTGAGTTCTTCATTGAAAAATAGCTGAGATTCTAAGAGAGAAATTGCTGTTGAAATACTTGGTGATTGAAGATCATACTCAAGATTTCCAGAATCCTTTGAATCTTCAAAGAACTCACCTTCAAACCTTCAAAGATCTCCAGCAACATTCAAGTCATCTCAAGCCTTGTAACACATAAGATTCTTTAGGCTCTAAATCATATAGATTTCAAAGAGCTTCAGATTCTTACACACACACTCACCCCAATTGATCAATCACTTAGATTGAATCAAAAGGGATACACTGGTCTAAGTCTAGGATTTGTTCTTCATAGAAAGTAGGTGTTGATTCAAAGCTTCATCTCTGTAATCTGTACACTCAAGAATCAATATATACCTCCATTCAAAATCCAAGACTAACCATCTTGGTAAAGGACGTAGATCTTTTAACAGATCGAACCTTTCCAAATACTTGTGTCATTTTACTTTCTGCAAATTTACTTTCAAGTATTGTTCATCTTGTTCTTTATTGTTCATATTAACTTTGTTTGTCGTTTAGTGTTTTGATCTTTCAGATTTAATAACTTGCTGTGAATTGTGTTTGTCTGTTCTCCACATTGCCTTAGCTAAAATCTGACTAACTTATCTTTTGCCAAAACTTCTAAAACAACAACTTTCAAACTCTCAACCATCTCTTGACCGCAAATCTCTTGACCGCACTTACCCTTGACCGGACTCATTTGACCGCAACTTGGTTGACCGTGAGTTCTGGTATTCCTACTCAGAGATTTTAGTCAAAACCAACTCTACCTTATTTCCATCGAAAACTTCTGCTGTGCATATTACATCTTGACCGCACGGTTTATTACTCGACCGCAAACTCAAGATTGTAAGCACTTGGTTGAATTGTGAAAAATGGTTGAAATTTTAAGTAGGCTATTCACCCCCCCTCTAGCCTCCCTTCATACCCTTGTTGTGTCTTTGGGACCAACAAGTGGTATCAGAGCAAACACCTTTATAAAACTTCTGTTTTTCAAGCTTAACAGCTTGGGTGCCGATTCAAAATGGCAAGTCAGAAAACTATGGCAACGGTTAACTTCACTCACGTTCCAGCGTTCGACGAAGATAATTTTGACGTATGGAAGCACAGCATTCTAACTCAGTTCTACTCCATGGACGAGCAACTTGGTGATTGTCTTACCATTGGACCATACTTCCCAATGAAAGCTAATCCGGATCCAGAAACCAATGGTGCAAATCCGACTATCAAGAAACCAAAGGTTGAATGGACCGATGAAGAGAAAAGACTGGTTGGAATGGATGTGAAAGCAAAAAGCATACTTCTAAGTACCTTGAGTACGTCACAGCGTCGACAGATCATGGAATGCTCTACTGCAAAAGAACTTTGGGATGCAATTGAAGATTACATCGAAGGAGATCACGCTTGCAAGGAAAGCAAAAAATTTGCAATTCAAAGAAGATTCAACAACTTTGCTAAGATCCCCGGTGAATCACTAAGAGCCACTTACGATCGTTATTGTGAGATCGTGAGTACTTATACAGCACTCGGAAAGAAGCTTACCAAGAAAGAAATCAATGTTAATTTTCTTGCCGCTCTTGGCTCGCAATATCTACACAAAGGAAACACTCTTGAAGATACCAAATTACTAGATGATATGTCTCTCAGAAGCCTCTATGCCAACCTCAAGGTCTTTGATATCAAGCTTAACAACATTGCTGAAATGGAAGGAAAAACAAAGAGCTTATCGTTGGTTGCTCAAAAGGAAGAAGTGATCGAGGAAGAAGATCCAAAAATCTCCACATCAGATTTACTTGATATGGATGATGATGATTTTGCTATGTTCGTGAAAAGATTCCAAAAGTTTAGAAAGACAGCAAGACCCGGATCAACAAACAAAGCTCCAACAAGGTTTTCAAGGAGCAGCCCTTCAAAGAAGAAAGAGAACTTCAACTTCTCCAAGAAGAAAGAGGATCTCGTTTGTTTTAATTGCAGGAAACCCGGTCATTTCGCATCAGAATGCCCAATTCCCAAGTATGAGTATATGAAGAAGAAAAGCAACTTCAATCCAAGATACTCAAAGCAAAAGGGGATGGTTGCTGAAGAGGACTCTACCACAAAAGAGTTAGCTACCTGGATAGAGTCAGATTCTGATGAAAGCGATGAGGATTCTGAAGAAGGTCACATATGTTTGGTCGTTCAGTCCGATGATGAGGATGATAATAAAAGTCGTCGCTCACCAAATGCAAAACCTAAACGGATAAGTTATACGGCCGATGAACTTGCAGAAAAAGGATTCCTAACTCCGGTTCAAAAGAATGGTGATCTTCTATTTTCAAGATGTGATGTGAGTGCAGCAAAGAAGGCTCTACTAAACCCCAAAGTAAAGGAAGTTCTGTCTGCCACACCACAAGTCAAATTTGACATTTCCCCCGATGAACAAGAAAAGATGTTTGCAAAAGCTGAACATGTAATTAGTAAATTCTCTGGCATGAAGGAAGCTTTAGCACTTTCAACTGAAGAAATTTCCCAGCTTAAGACGGAGAAATCTCTATTAAGATCTGAACTCACCCTCCTTAAGGAGCAGATCAAGAGTATGACTCCTCTTACTGATCGAAACCGTTTCTTAGAAGAACAAAATGCTATATTTAAGGTTAAAAACGAAGAATTGGTTGCTGAGATAAATGACCTGAAAAGGATCACAAATGAGTGGACCAATTCTCGTGTCACTATGGAACAAATCTTAGAATCCCAAAAGTCTAGTGGTGATAAGGAAGGCTTGGGATTCCAAACTAGTGACAACCTTAAATGTGCATCTTGTTGTGAAAGAGATGAGAAATTTACCCAGCAAACTTTGGAAGAGTCGAAGGCTAAACATCATGTTTCAAAGGGTGTAGGACAAGAACCAAAGAAGAAACTAGTGTTTAATTATGTCTACCCTAAGAAACAAACTGGCAAGGCAAAGTTGAAAGGTATTGTCATGGATGAACCTGCTGCTGCGGCAAGCACCAGCAAGGTTGGTAAGTCTCCCGACCGCATGTACTTACCGCGAAGTCAGTCGACCGCACCTAGAAAGCTGGCGACCGCATCCTGGAAGCCGGCGACCGCAAGTGGCGGCAAGGCAACAAAGTTCAAGAGGATGAACTTTGTTAAGGAGACCTCATCCATACCAGTAAACAATGTTGTGCTCAAGACTTCAACGAAGTTTGTTAACCCTCAGTTGGGTGGCTTCCACCATTGTTTTGTGTGTGATGGTTATGGTCACAAGGCTGCTGAATGTCTTTTGAGATTCACACCCAATCCCAGAAAGAGTAACCCTCCTTCTGTAAGGCAAGTGTGGGTTGTCAAAAGTTGCTAACCCTTTGGACCCAAAAGAATAAAAATGGGACCTTGTTCTTAAATGTCTATTTTGTAGGTCCTCTGCTTAATGGCCGGACATTCCAAGGATAAATCAAGCTTATGGTATCTCGATAGTGGCTGTTCAAGACACATGACCGGAGATATCAACTTACTGGAAGATGTCCGTGAAGAAAAGGGCCATCAGTAGCCTTCGGAGATAATAACAAAGGAAATACTGTAGGATATGGAGTCATTCGTAAAGGAAAAATCACCATCCAAGAAGTCTCTCTAGTTATTGGACTACAACACAATCTACTCTCAATATCTCAGTTCTGCGACAAAGGATTGCAATGCCACTTCACTTCAAATTTCTGTCTCATCAAAGATGGCATATCCGGCGTCACTTTGCTAAAAGGGATTCGTAAGAAAAATGTTTATGTTGTTGATTTTAATTCATCTTGCATTTCTTCTAATCTCTGTTTTGTAGCAAAGAATGTTAGTGAGAATAGTTGGCTGTGGCATAAAAGACTAAGTCACTTAAACTTCAAGTATCTCTCCAAGATTGGTAGAGAAAATCTAGTTCGTGGTTTACCCAAAGTAGCTGATCACCACGATGAGAAGTGCATAGCATGTCAACTAGGCAAACAACCGAAGGTGTCTTTCTCCAGCAAGACCACACCCTCAACTTCTAGATGTTTGCAACTGCTACATATGGATTTGTTTGGACCTGTTACTACCGCAAGTATTGGAGGAAATAGATATACCTTGGTTGTGGTAGATGATTATTCAAGATATACGTGGGTTAAAATGATGATCTCAAAGGATGATTGCTATGACATTTTGACCGCACTCTTTAGACAGCTCCAAACACAAAAGGAAGATGACATCGTTAGTGTTCGATCCGACAACGGTACAGAATTCAAGAACAACGGTGTAGCTCAGTACTGTGATGACCATGGTATTGACCACAACTTCTCTGCTGCTGGAGTTCCACAACAAAACGGTGTTGTGGAAAGGAAGAACAGAACGTTGATAGAGGCTGGAAAGACTATGATTGCTGAAGCAAAGCTACCTCAATACTTTTGGGCTGAAGCCGTCAACACAGCATGCTTCACTCAAAATAGATCCCTCATCAACAAGACCTACAACAAAACTCCTTATGAACTTTGGAGAGGAAGAACCCCAACATAGCATACTTCAAGATATTTGGATGCAAATGCTTTATTCTCTACAACGGTAAAGAACATCGAGGTAAATTTGCTCCTAAGGACGATGAAGGTATATTTATTGGGTATGCTAAACACTCAAAAGCTTTTCGCGTATTTAATAAAACCACTCTTAAGATAGTTGAATATGTCCATGTTACATTTGATGAACATTCTCTCCTTGAGCCACATATGGCTCCAAATGTTGCTGATGATTTTGTTGAGCTTAATGAGACAGGTACAAATCAACCACAAAATCAATCAACTCAAGGTAACCCATCTACCTCAACTGCACCTCCATCTACCTCATATGAAGCACCAGAAGCTACCTCATCTGCTGCTACCTCAAATGGAGTTGAAATTGAGACACCCATAAATGTTGAAGAACCTATCCCTCAAATTACTTATGATTGGGATGGCACAAATGATGTACCACTAGAAGACTTACAACCACCATCAACTCAACCAGATATACCTCAAGAAGTTCGTGAGGTTAGAGATCACCCAATTCAGAATATCATTGGTGACTTGCATTCTGGTGTTCGAACAAGAAGATCAAACTACGATGCACTTACAGCATTTATATCTCAAGTTGAACCCAAGAAAGTTGATGAAGCACTCCAAGACTCAAGTTGGGTTATTGCGATGCAAGAAGAGCTCAACCAATTTGAAAGATGCAAAGTTTGGACCTTAGTTCCAAGGCCACAAGATCAAGGAGTAATTGGTACAAAGTGGGCGTTCCGAAACAAGATGGATGAGAATGGAAGCATCACAAGGAACAAAGCTAGGTTGGTTGCACAAGGATATAGACAAGAAGAAGGCATTGACTATGATGAAACATTTGCCCCCGTTGCAAGACTCGAAGCTATAAGGATATTCTTAGCTTATGCCTCTTATAAAGATTCAAGCTATATCAAATGGATGTGAAGAGTGCATTCCTCAACGGTGAACTTCAAGAAACAGTCTTTGTTGCTCAACCACCTGGATTTGAAGACCCCAAATTTCCAAATCATGTCTACAAACTCCGTAAAGCTTTATATGGACTCAAACAAGCTCCACGTGCATGGTATGATACTCTATCTAAATTTCTCCTAGAGAAAGGCTTCAAGCGTGGTAAGATCGACACAACTCTATTTATTGCTAAATATCATGATCATACTTTACTCGTTCAAATATATGTAGATGATATTATTTTTGGTTCTACTAATGAATTGTTGTGTAACCGATTTGAGAAGCTAATGAAAAGCAAATTTGAGATGAGCATGATGGGAGAATTAACATTCTTCCTTGGACTTCAAATTAAACAATGTGCTGAAGGCATCTTCCTCAACCAAGCAAAGTACACAAAGGATCTTATCAAGAAATTTGGACTTGAAAATGCAAAGGCATACGACACTCCTATGGCTACTGGTAACAAGCTAGACAAAGACTTGAAAGGTAAGAAGGTTGATCAAACCTTATATCGAGGTATGATTGGCTCTCTCCTATACTTAACTGCTAGTAGACCAGATATCATGTTTAGTGTTTGCGTTTGTGCACGTTATCAAGCTGATCCTAGAGAAGCACATCTTATTGCTGTTAAACGTATTATTCGATATCTATCTGGGACTATTAACCTTGGACTTGGTACTCCAAAGATTCAAATTTTGATCTTATAGGTTACTCAGATGCAGATTATGCAGCATGTACAATAGACAGGAAAAGCACAAGTGGAACTTGTCATTTCCTTGGAAATCGACTCGTTTCATGGGCAAGCAAGAAACAAGCCTCAGTCTCTGTATCTACCACAGAAGCTGAATATATAGCTGCTGGAAGCTGCTGCTGCCAAGTGCTGTGGATGAAGCAACAATTGGTTGACTACGGAATCAACGAAAAAAATTGTCCAATCTTTTGTGACAATACATCTACCATTGCTGTCTCCAACAACCCTGTCATGCATTCAAAGACCAAACACATTGATATCAAATACCACTTTCTTAAGGATCATGTGGAAAAAGGTAATATCCATCTAGAGTATGTGAGTACTGACAATCAAATTGCAGATATTCTCACCAAGGCTCTGGATTCCAAGAGATTTAGGTATCTTAGAGGAGAGATGGGTATGCTAGAACTTTAATTACTTGTCCATATACTTTGATTGTGCTAATGTCTTATGTTTTATCCAAGTTAAAAAACAAGTAGGTCACGGTCAACACCCTTACCGGTAAATCAATCACGGTCGATTACCATCTCACCGGTCAAGTAATTCCGGTCGAAGCATCAAAATCTATCAAAGCTTACTGACCTCATCAATGCTGACCGCATAAACGTCGACCGCTCATATGCCAACCGCCCCATTAACCGCATACAAAGATGCAATTTGTTCAGGCTTTAAAGAAGCCGACCGCATGGGAAAATGATGATATTCGTTCACTGCTTTAAAGAAGCATACATAGGCCAAGGTAACATTCTTGACCGCAAATATTCACGGTCAAGAACCTGACCGCAAAAGTTTGGTGACCAGGTAAGTATTTCTAACTTAGTAAATTTTAGGATCCTCCTAGTCATCCAAAGGGGTAATTTTGTAATTTCCTCTCTTCCCTCGTTTTTTTTAATTCAAATCATTTGCAATTAATTTTATTCCCTTATTTATGTCCGCCGTCACTATCCATGCATTTATGGCGAAAGGACATCATTGGTCAAATCCCTGAATTTGCAGAGTTAACCTCCCACTTCTCTGCACAAACAGCTCCACTACTTCCTTAACCTCCACCTCTCTGCAAAACACTTTTTCAGAAACTCCTTCTCTCTACATCTCTCTACTTTCTCTCTCTATTCACCCAGTTCGCTCTCTTTCTCTCTCTCGACTCTCTCTCAAAAAAATTCTCACTATATATATATATGGATCCCAAATCTTCTCAACCTACAAAATCATCAAAGAAATCGCTAGAACTACATTCTGAAGACTCAATGGTATGATTTCTTGACCCAAAACTCTTCTATTTTCAGTTTTTACTTTTCGATTTTGGCCGGTTTTTACAACCCTTCTTATACTAATGTCATGATTCAATTTCTGGGTTGCTATATGTTATGATAATGCTTATTCTAGTTCATTTCATGATTTCGAGTTCTATATAATGTTTAGATTCATATTCTAGTTGATATTTCTCTCAATGCCATGTTTATTCTTGAAGTTTTCTTTTTTTTGGTTAAATGCCCTTTCATATTCTGAGTTTATCGGGCTTTTGATGTTAAAATTGATGATATTTTCGTGTTTAATCGGTTTCTGTGTTCATTTTGGTATAATTTTTATGGATTTTTCGTGCCCTAAATGATATGAACAATTGTTCTTCATGTTCTTGAGTGCATCACTTTTTGATCCTTAAATTCATTTACACATAGTAATATGGTGTTTGTGCGTGTTTTTAGAATTGTCATTGAAATATTTCCAAGTGTTTTCGCCTACCGCCATTTCTGTCTACCGTATGCATGTCGACCGCATCCTCTCGGTCATTCGACCGCATACTGGTTGACCGCACCAGTGTTACTAACTTCTAATTGTTTTAGGAGGAGCAATCATTTATTCCTGGCTGCGTTATTGATTATGAAGACCTCCAGAAAGATGCTATTGGGAGGCACTTGATCAAAAGAATGAAGAAATCAGACATACTTCATTATTTCACTATGAATCAAACCAGTCACTACCTTGCCGCAGTCGGAGATTTTATTCTACCGCGAAGGAAATCAAAGGACGAGATGAGCAGAACAATTCTCTTAACTGGATTGCGCAGAAGTTTACGGTCACAAGATAGAGATTGACTACACTGATATTGCCTCCACCCTTGGTCTCGACATTGACAATGAGGCTCCTATCTCTCTATCTGACGAAGAATATGATGGATTGGCAATGAGATTGATTGGATCTACTGACGTGTGCAAGCCCTACCGGAAAACCTTTCCAGAGGTGATGTATTACATTGGTCACTTGGTTGGCCACGGTCTGCTCTGCAAGAGTGGTAACCATGGCAATTTCAATACCACTCAATGGAGGCTGTCTACTGCAATCTATCTGGGCAGGAAGATGAACTGGCCCAAGATTCTATATGATCTCCTGTTAGATCACATTTCTGATTATAAGAAGCTGATGTCTGAAAAGGCCGCCACCAAATACAAGAAAAACTCAAGGTTCCTTTCTCTACTATTTAAGTTCATTCCTGAACTCAGAAGGGATATCAACAGAGATAAAGATGCCAAAGTTCCCATCTCTATATCCAAGGTCTTTGATATCAAGACCATGAGATCTACCTACCGCAACCGTTTGGTGATGATCAATACCAGGAATACAGAAATCGTGAACCTGAGCACAAAAGAGAAAAATACATCCCTCCTGCCTACACCAAGGCTGCCAGAATAGCCTTAGGACTTGACGCACCAAGGAAGTCCTCATCTGTCCATGATGATGATGATGATGAAGAAGCTGAGGATGAACAAGTATCAAGACGAATCAAAGGCAAAGGAATTGCTAGTGCCTCGACCGCTCCTCCCAAACCAAGACCATTGACTGGAGTTGTCATCAAGGAACCTTCAACCGATAAGTCTCCTTCCAATATTCCTCCTACCGCACCATTGAAAACCAAGTCTACCGCTCCCATCTCCAAATCAACGGTCTCCAAACCAACCGTGTCCTCTCCGACCGCTCCATCCAAATCCTTCAAGTCAAAGTCTTCTGCACTCCCCGCTTCGTCTCAGGGGGAGAAATCCAAGAAAAGGGATCTTTCTCTAAGTCCCGTCCAAACCTCAAAGAAAACCAAGGTATCTCAACCGCCTCCGTCGACCGCATCTCCTGTCTTCACTCCATCCGGTTCACCTATGCAAGGCGACCGTGATGAGGATATTGATGTCCTCCTACTCAACCGCAACGTCAAAGAGCAAAGCACACTCTTAACTTAGTTGATGAACCAGATGATGTGGAGTTGGTAGAATCAAGTGGTGAATCTGGTAATCAAGATATTGAAAGTGGTGATGTTGAACATGTTGAGAAAATTATGAATATAGACAGTCCTGATTTTAGTGATGATGATCAAGTGCGTCCTGTTGAGGTGACCGCTGAACAAGGCAAGTCCACTGATGTTGAGCTTCAGGGTCACGGTCAAGATGGCGACCGTGTACCCAGTGGCCATGATGATGTATTAACCAAGTCTCCTGCTCCCTCGCCCCCTCAGTCTACTCAAGCTCCTCCGACCGCCTCTGGTACGGTCGATCAAATGGCTCACATTTTAACTGCTATTGAGTTCTTGACTCAGATCAACCTTGATACTCAAGGTGAGATTGCAAAGCTTGCTGCAAACCAGATTAAGATGCAGAACGAGGTTGATCAGCTCAAGACTTCTGTTATTGAGACCATTAAGGGGGAGAGTCAGAACATAACAAAGGCTACCTTGAAAGCCTAGCTACCATGAATCCCAACATTGCCTTGACCGCATCTACTTCTACCGCTTCTCTCACCCGTGCTGATCTTAAAGAGGAACTCAAGGCACAATCCAATTCCATTGACCGTTCACTGGTCAAAACAATTGATGTAGCTGGTAAAGAAATGTCAAAGGTGATGACGGGCAACAAAAATTTCTTTTTGAAAAATGGATAAGTCAAGACCTCTCTCAAAGCGGAAATCAACGCAAGTGTTTCTGTTGGTTTATTATCGGTCGCGGAGAAAAGTTCACGCCTAAGATAGAAGCTATGAAGCAAGCTATGCAAGTCCACACCCAACGGCTTGAAGGTCAAACTTCCAAGATTGATAGGGTTTATGAAATTGCTAACTCAAATGTGCAGGAAGTTATTTAACAAAATTTCAACTCTTCAATTGACCGTGGATAGCATTGCTGGATCTCAAGGCTCCTCATCTCAAAATCAAGCGACCGGACATGGGAACAGACTTGCTGCTGATGAAGATGAAGGTGAAGACAGCTTGAATTTCCAACCGTGAACATGGACTTCCTCGAAATCAATGATCTCAAAGACCCCATCATCATACTGGAGTTGGCCTCTCAACTAAACTTTGCTACTTTAAAGGAGATCCATATCTTGTTAATCCCACCATTTGAACTGACCGTGGTGTTTGTGGTCATGTTAAAACAAATTTGTTGATGTTTGTCTAAACAATTTTTATGTTCTGTTTTATTTGGGTTGTAAAACTTAATCTCTCTTTTGTCTGCACTCCTCACTTCAATGGTTATATTTTTGTGGAGTACCTCTTGAATGATGTTTGATGCATTTGCATACTTATTGTTATTTTCTCTAAAAATGCATTCAAGCCTTATATGTCTATCTTGCTAGGATTAGTATCTTTTTATCTTTTTAGGCTGATAGAAATCTATGACACTGGCTTAGAGTGTGCATTGACTTTGGGCATGAAATTAATAAAATATTATTTTCTTGAAAACATGTTATTACCAAGTACAATGAATTAGCCTTTGTTATAGTAGGTAATGGTCTCAATCAAATAGGGGAGATTGTTGGGTATGCTTATTATAAACCACTCCTATTACCTAGATTTGATTGATCCCATAACCTAATTTTATCTTTTGTGGACTTTAGGATATATTGTAAAGAAGTGAAACTTCATTTTAGTATAGTCCACTTTGATAGTATAGGCTTTAGATTGATAGGCTGAAAATTTTCTAAGTCTGGAATTTAGTGTGGTCAAGACCTTGACCGTGAATTCACCTGACCGTGGAAGACCACTTGACCGTGAATCACTTGACGGAAGTCAGTGACCGTGAAGCTTTGTGGCATATCTTGACAGGTCACATTTGACTCCTCGACCGCAGATGCCCTTAGGCATATTGAACGCAAGAGCTTCGACCGCAAGTCTTGACCGCAGATGAGCAGAAGTTCAAGAACCCAAGTATGTTCAAACTTAACCATGGTCAAACTATGGTTAGTTTAGAACGTTGCAGAACTTGGATCCAAGTAATTCAAATTTGAAATTCTCAGTGGGACCACCTCTTATCTGCAAAAAGGACAAACTCAGATTGAGCTCCAATCAGAATTCAACAGCTCATTGTCCTTCAACTTGGAGCCCAAGTAATTTCAACAGCTATTTCTATTCAAGGCTATAAATAGCCCTTAAGTTCATTGAAAAATAGCTGAGATTCTAAGAGAGAAATTGCTGTTGAAATACTTGGTGATTGAAGATCATATCAAGATTTCCAGAATCCTTTGAATCTTCAAAGAACTCACCTTCAAAACTTCAAAGATCTCCAGCAACATTCAAGTCATCTCAAGCCTTGTAACACATAAGATTCTTTAGGCTCTAAATCATATAGATTTCAAAGAGCTTCAGATTCTTACACACACACCACCCCAATTGATCAATCACTTAGATTGAATCAAAAGGATATACACTGGTCTAAGTCTAGGATTTGTTCTTCATAGAAAGTAGGTGTTGATTCAAACTTCATCTCTGTAATCTGTACACTCAAGAATCAATATATACCTCCATTCAAAATCCAAGACTGACCATCTTGGTAAAGGACGTAGATCTTTTAACAGATCGAACATTTCCAAATACTTGTGTCATTTTACTTTCTGCAAATTTACTTTCAAGTATTGTTCATCTTGTTCTTTATTGTTCATATTAACTTTGTTTGTCGTTTAGTGTTTGATCTTTCAGATTTAAAACTTGCTGTGAATTGTGTTTGTCTGTTCTCCACATTGCCTTAGTTAAAATCTGACTAACTTATCTTTTGCCAAAACTTCTAAGACAACAACTTTCAAACTCTCCACAATCTCTTGACCGCAATCTCTTGACCGCACTTACCCTGACCGGACTCACTTGACCGCAACTTGGTTGACCGTGAGTTCTGGTATTCCTACTAGAGATTTTAGTCAAAACCAACCTAACTTATTTCCATCGAAAACTTCCGCTGTGCATATTACATCTTGACCGCACGGTTTATACTTGACCGCAAACTCAAGATTGTAAGCACTTGGTTGAATTGTTGAAAAAAGGGTTGAAATTTTAAGTAGGCTATTCACCCCCCCCCCTCTAGCCTCCCTTCATACCCTTGTTGTGTCTTTGGGACCAACAGGCGAATCCGTATCCGCCAGAAGATCTGCCCATTTTTATTTTGGAATAACAAATTCGAATTTCAAAAAAAAAAAAAAAAAATCAAATCTGGATCATTCAATCATGACAGGACAAAAAATGCAACTATTTCAAAATCAATTAGCATTTCCGGGTGTCAATCAACATAACGAAGTTTAAACTTCAAATCCAACGAAGAAAAAAAACAGATAATTTCAATTGATAGTAACAGAAAAATGGAAATCAATTTTCAATTGATTGTAATTATAATTTGACATAAGGGTAAAATAGTAAAATAGCCACCCCGATTGTATACGGGTCGGATACGGGCGGATCTCGGACAGATACCGAA